>CM046664.1:30193774-30310889 GCA_025594165.1 Tamias sibiricus
GCCCAAATACACACAGAAGCTGTCAAAGCCTGGAAAACAATATAAGGCACAGGCGACCTGCAAGGCAGCCTATCAAAAGTTATACAGGGGCCTAAAGAGCCCTATGTGGATTTTGTAGATAGACTCTTCAAAACAACATCTAGAGTTTTTGGTGAAGTCAAGCAATCTATGCCTCTAGTTATTCAATTAGCTTACGAGAACACTAATAAATATTGCCAGGATGCAATTAGGCCATGGAGAAGTAAAAAAGACTTATCAATTTATATCAGACTGTGCAAAGACATTAACGAGGCTGTTATCACAGGCAACGTAATTGCTGCAGTGATGAAAAGTTCCTCCCCTCAAAATTCCCAAAGGATTCAACCTAGAACAGGATATTCCAGACAAAATTATTATTATCAACCAAGATATGCTAAGCAATATCCCCCAAGGGTAATAAGATCAAATTCATACCGCACTCCAGGTCAATGCCCCAGGTGCAAAAAGGGTATATGTTGGGCCAATCAATGCCATTCCAGATATGATATATATGGAAATGATTTGTCCAGGATTTCAAAAAAAAAATGGGCATGGGGCCCAATGCCCCAGGGCCCACAAATGTATGAGGCACTAGAGGAGGAATGCCCTCAGATCCAGATGATTCCTCGTCACAATCCCTCCTACCCATTAACTCCCTTATCAGGGGGACAAGAGGAAGTGCAGGATTAGATCTCTGTTCTACTGCCCGGATGGTCCTGACACCTGAAATGAGGGTTCAGCTGATTCCTACGGAATCAGGGGACCTCTCCCCTCAGGAACTGTGGGACTAATCCTTGGGCATAGTTCCAAGAGTTTATTAGGCTTTAATGTTATACCAGGGGTTATTGATTCAGATTATAATGGAGAGATTAAAATAATGCTAAGTACACACGGGGGCATCATCTCCGTAAATCAAGGAGACAGAATCACACAGCTGCTCCTCCTTCCCAGTCTTCATAATACTTTTAAAAGCATGCCACAAAATAGAAATAGCAGAGGATTTGGTTCCACTGGTTCAGGACCTATGGCTTTCTGGGTTCAGGATTGTTCACGGAGGCCAATGTACAAAATAAAAATTCAAGGTATAGAGATGGAGGGGCTGATTGATACAGGAGCTGACTCTTCAATCATAAATCTACAACAATGGCCTAAGCACTGGCCTCTACAGAAAGCCTCAACCAGTTTAAGAGGCTTGGGATATAGTAATACCCCAGCACAAAGTGCTGTAATCTTAAATTGGGAAGACAATGAAGGCCATACAGGAACATTCCAACCTTATGTATTAAACAGCTTGCCAGTTACCCTATGGGGAAGAGATATCTTACATCAAATGGGGCTACACCTAGCAACCAAGCCTGCAGGTGTTAAGAATAAAAATCCTAATCATAATAAAAAAGACATAGGACATTTTTTCTAGGGGCCACTGAGAAAACAATTTTAAAAATACCATGGCTTTCTAATAAGCCAGTTTGGGTCCCTCAGTGGCCCCTATCCAATGAAAAATTGCAAGCGGCCCATCAATTAATTAAAAAACAATTAGAAGCAGGACACATAGAGCCTTCCACCTCTCCTTGTAATTCTCCCATATTTGTAATTTTAAAAAAACTGGAGAAATGGAGACTATTACAAGACCTAAGACAAATTAACAAAACAATGCAAATTATGGGCCCTACTCAACCTGGACTTCCTAATCCTGTAGCTATTCCAAAAAACTATTACCTTATAACTCTTGATATAAAGGACTGTTTCTTTTCCATTCCCCTACATCCTCTGGATGCCCCCAGGTTTGCTTTTTCAATTCCTTCTATCAGTAATAATGGCCCTGATAAAAGATATCAATGGAAAGTATTGCCGCAGGGAATGGCAAATAGCCCTACAATGTGCCAACTATATGTGGACAGAGCTCTACAGCCCATTAAAAACAAATATCAAGACCTCATGTGTCTACACTACATGGACGATGTTTTATTAGCTCACCCTAATCAACAAATCTTATTTAATATATTTAGTGAAATAACAAAAAATTTCAAAAAAATATGGATTATATATAGCAGAAGAAAAAGTTCAAAGCAGATCACCTATACTATATTTAGGCTTTAAAATCATGGATACTTTTGTTAAACCCCCCAAAATTCTAATAAGAACATTTGACCACCCTCAATGATTTCCAAAAACTACTGGGAGACATTAATTGGCTTTGCCCTACACTAAGCCTCACTATTGGACAATTAAAACCTTTATTTGACATCCTTCACAGGAACCCTGATCCATCCTCACCGTGAACATTAACTCCTGATGCCAGGAGTGCTCTAAAATTAGTAGAACAGGCCATTGAAAGATCCCATTGTGATAGATTTGATTTTGCTCAACCACTAATATTGATTATTATTCCTTCACAATATACACCTTCAGGAGTATTTTGGCAACAGGGACCTATATTATGGATACATTTGCCTGTCTCTCCTAAAAGTACAATTGAGTCTTATACCTCCATGGTGGCTAAACTTATTCTTCAAGGACCTAAGACCTCTACTAAAATATTTGGAATTCATCCCGCTACTGTTATTACTCCTTATTCATCGTCACAGGTTGAATATTTGTGCTTCAATGATAATGATTGGGCTATAGCTAGATGCTCTACTTCTGCAAATTTTGATAATCATCTTCCTAAATCTCCTATACTATCCTTTTGTATCAATCATCCTATTATATTTCCACAGGTAATAAAAAATCAACCTATTCCTAAAGCAGTTAATGTATTTACAGGTGGATCCTCTAACGGTACTGCTGCAGTAGTCACTCAAAATGAAAATATGATTCATATCACTAATCAAAAAATCAGCTCAATTAGTGGAACTCGAAGCTATAATAATAGCTCTGGAAAATTTTAAAGAACAGCCTATGAATATTTTTTCAGACAGCCACTATATTGTACATGCTGTCCCTAAATTGGAGCTAGCAGGTCCAATAGCACCACATACTCCAGCTTTTAAATTGATTTCTCAAATCCAAAATCTCCTATGGCAACAAAAAGAACCTTTATTTATAGGTTACATAAGAGCTCACACTAATCTTCCTGGTCCTCTCCATGAAGGTAATCAAAAAGCTGATGCCCTCAGTAAAACAACATTTATATTTACTACAGTACAACAAGCTACTTTATTTCATTCCCAGTTCCACATCAATAGTACTACCTTTAGACAAAAATTTAAAATCACAAAAGAACAAGCTCGTAGAATTGTAAAAGAATGTCCATCTTGTGTAACACATTTGTCCAATCCACATTATGGGGTTAACCCATGAGGTTTGATGCCCAATCATTTGTGGCAGATGGATGTCACTCATGAGCCAAGTTTTGGAAAATTACAATTTATTCATGTCACCATAGATACATGCTCAGGCATGATTTTTGCTTCCTTACATTCCAGAGAAAAAGTTAAAGATGTTACATCTCATTGTCTTCAAGCTTTTGCTGCATTGGGCATCCCAAAAATGCTTAAAACAGATAATGGCCCTGCATATACATCCACATCCTTCAAACGATTTTGTACAAAATTCAATATTATCCACAAAACAGGTATTGCTTATAATCCTCAGGGACAAGGAATAATTGAAAGAGCAAATCAGACACTTAAAAATATGTTACTAAAGCAAAAAGATGGAAACTGGAAAAATCCTTAGGACAGATTGGCAGTTGCCCTGTTTACTCTAAATTTCTTAACTTTAGATTCTAATGGATATTCGGCTGGAGATAGACACTGGAATCCACACCAACAACATAAACCTTTGGTTTACTGGAAGGAAAGTTCTCTCGGTACATGGAAGTGTCCAGACCCAGTATTAATTTGGGGGAGAAGATCTGTTTGTGTTTTTCAAAAGCATGAATCCTCTCCAATATGGATACCATCTAGATTGATAAAGCAGGTACAAAGTCAAAAGGATCAAGATGAAGTTATTGAGGAGTCAAGATTGAATAAACAGGTACAAAATCAAGAGGACCAAAATGAAGGTATGGAGTGATTCTTATAAAAGAGTCCTCCAATAAATTCACAACTTAAATTTCATTCTTCCTGGCCAGGACAAGAAGATCTCTCTTTAGTGTATACACAATTGTATTTTTTTTTCTTTTATATATGTCTTTATGTCTGTGCATTTGTCTAAATTTCATGTTAAGGTGATGTCACAAATATATGTTTATATGTGCGTCTGTCTAGTGTTATGTCACAAATAATTAAGTGCTTATGAAAAAATAGATAGATATAGATCCAAATAATGTTAAGTCATTTAAGTTTAAAATATTCTAATTAGATAATCAATGTATAGATAGATAGATAATCACACAAGTTTAGAATATTCTAATTAGAAAATCAATATATATAGATAGATAGATAATATTCATATAAGTTTAGAATATTCTAATTAGATAATCAATTATAATGATAATAAATTTTGATTTATAGTTGTCTCCAGGACTTCTCTTCAGCTGTGAATATGATTAATGTTGTATGACCTGATATTTTGGTGTTTTGACACAGGATTGTTTATTTGTTATTAACTTCATTTATCTATTAGCTGATTAATTTGAATTATTTCAACAGGTATAGGATTGCTACAGAGACTCGAGGATTCCAGCTAACAAATTATTTTTCCAAAGTACCTTTAATTTTTCCTTAATCTATTTTTTTTTTTTTTTTTTTTTTTTTTGGTACTGGGGATTGAACTCAGTGGCACTCGACCACTGGGTCACATCCCCAGCCCTTTTTTTGTATTTTATTAGAGACAGGGTCTCACTGAGTTGCTAAGTGCCTCGCCATTGCTGAGGCTGGCTTTGAACTCGTGATCCTCCTGCCTCAGCCTCCCAAAGTGCTGGGATTACAGGCGTGCGCCACCGTGCCCGGCCTTAATCTATTTTTAATGCAGTAAACACCCTCAGTTTCTCTTTGATTGTCTCTGAATGTGATCTTTTGCCAGCTTATGTTTGTGGGAGCTTAAGCAGCAATGTGTGTGAGCAGAGATCAATTTTTATTTTCTACTCTAATAATTGTTTTTTTAGTTTGACAGCTCACCTTTTGATCTCAGTGCTGGAATAGCACTTCCTTTTCCTTAATAACGGATGCTTGAGTTTTTAGGTAGCGGGCCCTGAAGATTTGCCGGTGGCAGTGTGTGGACATAAAAAAGAAGGCTGCAGCTACAACTGCAGGGACCGCGGTCGCTGCAAGCATCCCTGCTGCTCAAGCATCGAACAACCTCACCAGCAGTGTGGCCTCGGCTCTGCATGCATGGGGCCTCCTGGATCTATGTGCTATAAGTTATAGACATTTTGACTTTCCATTATTTAGGGACATTACAGGACAATGCCTTGCAGGTATTTGTCTAAGAGAACTCAGTGCGTTACTTGATGAAACTAAGGGCAGCTGATTCGCTTAAAGAACTTGATATGCTATGGAAACTTGGCTCGTCAGCAGTAGGCTTGCTGCCTTAAAGCCACAGCATCTCCTAAAAATTGGACTGCTGTTAGTCAACACACAGTCGATCCTGAAGGGCTCGATTGGATGGCTGGTTAGCCTATGACGGGTAAGATCCCCAGAGAGGGGACAACCTAAGACACAGCACAGTCGCACGGGACAGTCTAATGTGGCCGACATGTCAACCTAAGCCAGGAGTCAGGACAGCCTTGATTCCCATGACAGGGTAAGAATGTCAGTTGCACATGGACGTCCTAGAACATCCCCTCTTTTAAAACAATAGGGGGGAAATGAAGGAGCCCTAATCAAGGAGATAGCTAAAGATTGCGGTTAGCTGAGAGCCATAAAAGATGTTCTAGTTTCCACCTGATATTAATACATTATTCAAAGAATCTTTGTATGCCTGTGAACACTGTGTGATGCACCTGTAAGCTTGAGCTGTAAGCACTTGTTCTTGTTAAAGCTATATGTATATAACTGGGTGAGGTTGGTTAGAGTGTGTGGGAAGAAGAAGAAGGTGGTGGTTGGAGTTAGAGCATTTGGAGTGATTGCTGGAGCCAGAGAGAGAAGAAGAATAAAAGACCTTTTTTATGTTCATCCTGCCTCCGAATTTTCCTGCAGCGTTCGTTGCTCCAGGTGACTTTCGCTTCAGGCAGCAACACATATGCACATATTTTCTTGCTGTTTTTGCCACTGTTGCTTCCTCTTTCAGAGAAGGGCTTTTTTCATTTAGTTCTTCCTTGTTATTCCCAAGTGCTGAGAAAAGAAGTGAACTCATAGTATATATGCAATAATACATCTTGATTAAATATATGAAAAATATTCAAAAAATGCATTTTGAAAACCTAAATATGACAAAGTTAATTCCATCCTATGCTTAGATCCATAACTTGATATGTAACTTGATCCTTAACATAGTTTTGTTTTGAAATATTAGGGGAACAAACACTTTAAAAAACAGATTTAGTCCCTTTCATTCACTAGGACCATATTATTTAAAACCAACACAAAAACATTTCAGGGTGCTTTTTCTGTTTTCTTTTGGTGGGGATATTTTTATTCTTTCTCTATTTGCTCAGTCTCATTAATGTGAATAACTGCTCTCAGTTAAACAGTCCCACAGCATTCATGTAGTCTCAGAGTTGCCCTCTCATTCCTTGTAAAATTAAAAGCTAATTTAACTAGACAACTTTAAAAAAATTATAGTTGTAGATGGACAGATGCCTTTATTTGTTTAGTTTTCTGTGTGGGTGCTAAGGATAGACCCAGTGCCTCACATAAGCTAGGCAAGCGCTCTGCCACTGAGCTACAGCCCCAGCCCTAGACACTTTCTTTTATGGAGCATTTTGTTTGCTCTTCTGCTTGTTCGCTCTCTTTGCTATTTAGTGTCCTTCGTTGAGTAGTTAATGACAGATTTTTAAGCTCTACTGTCCATTAAAAATAGCAGGTTTTAAAAACTCCACCATCATCATAAGCTTAATGACTGAATTTCTGAAAGTTCAGCAGTTGAGGATGTGTATGGGGTTTGGCTCTGACAGCCAGCTTGCTGCTGCTGTAATTAATAACTAAATATTACATCTCTGGCATTTTATGTGGAGACAAGCAAATGACAGGGATTATTGAGGGAAATGAATTTACATTGTAACTTTGTAAAGCATCCATAGCTGTAGGAGCTTGGTACATACAAAACTACTTGAAAATGCCAGTTTCTCAAGAAAGTCCTTACAAGAATACTAACACTGCTGGTTGAAGTATCACAAGATTATAGGAATAAAAGGGGAAGAAATGACAATTTCTTTTATCAATCCCTCATTCCCTTCTGCTTAATGTCTTTCCACCCAGCTATGTATTAAAAGATCAAAGATGTTGGTTTTATGGCTGAGTGGTAGAATGCCCACCTAGCATGTGTAAGGCCCTGGGTTCAATCCTCAGCACCACATAAAAATAAACAAATAAATCTATTGTGTCCACTACAATTAAAAATAGTATTAAAAAAGATCAAAGATAAATCTGGCTCCATTTACTAGTATGAGATAACTATATTTATGTGGGTTTGTCTCTCTGTCCTCTATTCTGTACCATTGGTCTACAAGTCTTATTTTCATGCCAAACCATCCTGTTTTTGTTACTATAGCTCTGTAGTATTGTTTAAGATCAGGTGTTGTGATGCCTCTTGCTTCACTTTTCCTGCTAAGTATTGCTTTAGCTATTATGGGTCTCTTATTTTTCCAAATAAATTTCACGATTGCTTTTTCTATTTTTATGAAGAATATCATTGGGATTTTGATAGGAATTGCACAAACCCACATAAATACAGTTATCTCATACTAGACAAGGGTGCCAAAAACATTCACTGGAGGAAAGATAGCCTATTCAACAAATGGTGCTTGCAAAACAGGAAATCATGTGTAGCAAAATGAAATTAAACCTTCATCTCTCACCCTCAACAAAAATCAACTCAAACTGGATCAAAGACTTAGGCACTAGAACAGAGACCCTGCACCTAATAGAAGAAAAAATAGGCCCAAATCTGCAGCACATTGGCCTAGGACCTGACTTCCTTAACAAGACTCCTAAAGCACAAGAAGCAAAATCCAGAATCGATAAATGGGATTGATTCAAATTAAAAAGCTTCTTTTCAGCAAAGGAAACAATTAATAATGTGAGGAGAGAGCCTACAGATTGGGAGAAAATCTTTACCACATGCACCTCCAATAAAGCATTGACCTCTAGGATATATAAAGAACTCAAAAAACTTAACACCAAAAATCAAATAACCCAATCAATAAATGGGCTAAGGAACTGAACAAATACTTCACTGAAGAATAAATACAATTGATCAACAAATATATGAAAAAGTGTTCAACATCTCTAGCAATTGCAGAAATGCAAATCAAAACTACTCTAAGATTTCACCTCACTCCTGTCAAAATGGCAATCATCAAGAATATAGGCAAAAATAAATATTGGTGAGGATGTGGGGGAAAAGGTACACTCATACATTGTTGGTGGGACTGCAAATTGGGGCAACCACTATGGAAAACAGTATGGAGATTCCTCAGAAAACTGGGAATGGAACCACCATTTGATCCAGCTATCCCACTCCTTGGTTTATACCAAAGGTCTTAAGATTAGCATACTATAGTGACACAGCCACATCAATGTTTATAGCAGCTCAATTCACAATAGCTAGACTATGGAACCAAACTAGGTGTCCCTCAATAGATGAATGGATAAAGAAAATGTGGTATACATACTCAATGGAATATTACTCAGCTTTAAAGAATGGTTAAATTATGCCATTTGCCAGTAAATGGTTGGAGTTGGAGAATATCATGCTAAGAGAAATAAGCCAATTCCACAAAACCGAAGGCTGAATGTTTTCTCTAATATGTGGATGCTAGTTCACAATGTCAGATGGCACTAGGAAAAAATAGTGTTACCCTAGATTGGGTAAAGGGGATGAAGGGAGAGGAAGGATGGGTTGTGGGGATGGGAAAGATAGTGGAATGAGACAGACATTATTACTGTATGTATATATGTGACTACATGATCAATATGAATCTGCAACATGTACACTTAGAAAAATGATAAATTATATCCCATCTATATATAAAATTATATCCCATCACAGTGCATAAATGCGTTCTACTGTCATGTATAACTAATCAAAACAAATTTTAAAAATTTTAAAAATAGATAATTCAGAGTTAATCTATTTCATTTAATGTCACACCCCACTCACTTTCAGTAACTAAATTCCTACCACCCTCCCCTTCTGATGAAAATTCAGATGACTTATCCTAGAAAATACTTTATTACAAAAAGGATGTGTGCTGGGGTTTTATGCCCAGTGAATTTCATGATCACTGTTAGCCATGCTTACAGAAAGTTAATAACCCATGGTTCAAGTCAAATTCTCACTCTGGGTAGCATTCTTCTTTCAAGGCAATATATCTGGACAGTTGCTTTCTCCACCTATTAGAAGAATTGAGCCAAATTCTTTGTCATTCTACTCATGGATCCTGAAAGACGCGCAATTTCAAGATGGTAATAGATAAATGATAAAACATAAGCATATGCTCTCATAATGAGAACAAAAGGTTATTTGAATTCAAGAACCTTGGATAATATCAGGTCTGTTGTAATTCTTGTATTTGCTCTTTTAGTATTTCTTGATTTTCCCCATGCAAACTGCTACACTGTTAGCATGTCTTTTCAACAAGGCTTTTCCAACTTTACCACTATCCCATGTTTAATCTATGTGCAAACCTCAGCTGTGGCTAAGAATAGGAAACAATGAAATTTGCTCTGTAGTTATAAAATTAACAAGATTTTGCATTGAATTAAAATAACCATCGTTGAGTAAGTGAAGACCAGCTTATGCTATTTTACTCATTTACTTCAGTATTAAAAAGATAATTTTTTAGTTACATTTATGTGTATTTAGTTATGTGTATACTTGTATAAAAATGTAGCACTTTCTTTGTTCCTTTATTTTATCCAAGTGAATTTTATTCTTTTATATGTAGGATGACTTATAAGTAAATTCAAGGGTAACACATGATTTAGGATTGTCCTAATAATGGCACTTTAAATTATTAGCTTATCTAGAACTTTTCGGTTTATCTAGTCCATCTGTAATTCTAAACTTGATTAAAACTTACAACTAAAATTATTGATTTGGATCAAATTATAAAAAAAAAAAAAAAACAAAAAAACTTACAACTAAAATAAGAAATTAGTTTTATCTTCACTGCCTCATAGGCTTCAATTCCTTTTCACTAGTTTCTAAAATGTCAGAGTATTATAATTTTCACACAGACTTCTGCATTGCATTTGGGGCAAAACATGAGCCAAAACTTGAAATGGATGGATGGATATGAGAATTCACCAATGCTCACTCTAGACTGACTAAAGTAATGCCAGAGACAAATTTACCAAGTTAAGTGATCAAAGGTACCCAGTGAAATTCTTTTGAAGATACAAGATACTTTCTAGTTATAAGATACTAGTTAAAATACAGTAATACCTCCCAAATTATTAAGTAGCAAAATCAACATAACTCATTTCTCACACAAGGAAATTTAAGAATGTCAATGAATCTTCAAAAACAATTTCATTGCCTGGTATGGTAGCGCATGTCTGTAATCCCAGCAGCTCTGGAGGCTGAGAAAGAAGGAACGCCAGTTCTAAGCAAGCCTCAGCAATGGTGAGGCACTAAGCAATTCAGTGAGACCCTGTCTCTAACTAAAATACAAAAAAAGGGCTGGGGATGTGGCTCAGTGGCCGAGTGCCCCTGACTTCAATCCCTGGCATTCCTCCCACCACCCCCCAAAATTTTTATCTATTGTCTAACTCTAATAGTTACATTAAATTCCAGGTTACGTGTTTGAGATGCTCATAAAAGTAATCAAATGAACACTATCATTTCAGAGTTGTTTCAGTTTCTAAAAGGACATAAAATATTTTCTGGAAATCATTTTTTGTTTTAGAATGAATTGTGCAATAATAAAGACCAAAGTATGATCAGAACTGATGGCTCTGAGAAAAGCAGAATGCAGCAGTGTGAGGTAGGGACTCCTTGGAATCTGGAGCCATTAGTAGCTGGAAGGAATCCAAAAACTTAACACCAAAAATCAAATAACCCAATCAATAAATGGGCTAAGGAACTGAACAAATACTTCACTGAAGAATAAATACAATTGATCAACAAATATATGAAAAAGTGTTCAACATCTCTAGCAATTGCAGAAATGCAAATCAAAACTACTCTAAGATTTCACCTCACTCCTGTCAAAATGGCAATCATCAAGAATATAGGCAAAAATAAATATTGGTGAGGATGTGGGGGAAAAGGTACACTCATACATTGTTGGTGGGACTGCAAATTGGGCAACCACTATGGAAAACAGTATGGAGATTCCTCAGAAAACTGGGAATGGAACCACCATTTGATCCAGCTATCCCACTCCTTGGTTTATACCCAAAGGTCTTAAGATTAGCATACTATAGTGACACAGCCACATCAATGTTTATAGCAGCTCAATTCACAATAGCTAGACTATGGAACCAAACTAGGTGTCCCTCAATAGATGAATGGATAAAGAAAATGTGGTATACATACTCAATGGAATATTACTCAGCTTTAAAGAATGGTTAAATTATGCCATTTGCCAGTAAATGGTTGGAGTTGGAGAATATCATGCTAAGAGAAATAAGCCAATTCCACAAAACCGAAGGCTGAATGTTTTCTCTAATATGTGGATGCTAGTTCACAATGTCAGATGGCACTAGGAAAAAATAGTGTTACCCTAGATTGGGTAAAGGGGATGAAGGGAGAGGAAGGATGGGTTGTGGGGATGGGAAAGATAGTGGAATGAGACAGACATTATTACTGTATGTATATATGTGACTACATGATCAATATGAATCTGCAACATGTACACTTAGAAAAATGATAAATTATATCCCATCTATATATAAATTATATCCCATCACAGTGCATAAATGCGTTCTACTGTCATGTATAACTAATCAAAACAAATTTTAAAAATTTTAAAAATAGATAATTCAGAGTTAATCTATTTCATTTAATGTCACACCCCACTCACTTTCAGTAACTAAATTCCTACCACCCTCCCCTTCTGATGAAAATTCAGATGACTTATCCTAGAAAATACTTTATTACAAAATGGATGTGTGCTGGGGTTTTATGCCCAGTGAATTTCATGATCACTGTTAGCCATGCTTACAGAAAGTTAATAACCCATGGTTCAAGTCAATTCTCACTCTGGTAGCATTCTTCTTTCAAGGCAATATATCTGGACAGTTGCTTTCTCCACCTATTAGAAGAATTGAGCCAAATTCTTTGTCATTCTACTCATGGATCCTGAAAGACGCGCAATTTCAAGATGGTAATAGATAAATGATAAAACATAAGCATATGCTCTCATAATGAGAACAAAAGGTTATTTGAATTCAAGAACCTTGGATAATATCAGGTCTGTTGTAATTCTTGTATTTGCTCTTTTAGTATTTCTTGATTTTCCCCATGCAAACTGCTACACTGTTAGCATGTCTTTTCAACAAGGCTTTTCCAACTTTACCACTATCCCATGTTTAATCTATGTGCAAACCTCAGCTGTGGCTAAGAATAGGAAACAATGAAATTTGCTCTGTAGTTATAAAATTAACAAGATTTTGCATTGAATTAAAATAACCATCGTTGAGTAAGTGAAGACCAGCTTATGCTATTTTACTCATTTACTTCAGTATTAAAAAGATAATTTTTTAGTTACATTTATGTGTATTTAGTTATGTGTATACTTGTATAAAAATGTAGCACTTTCTTTGTTCCTTTATTTTATCCAAGTGAATTTTATTCTTTTATATGTAGGATGACTTATAAGTAAATTCAAGGGTAACACATGATTTAGGATTGTCCTAATAATGGCACTTTAAATTATTAGCTTATCTAGAACTTTTCGGTTTATCTAGTCCATCTGTAATTCTAAACTTGATTAAAACTTACAACTAAAATTATTGATTTGGATCAAATTATAAATAAGAAATTAGTTTTATCTTCACTGCCTCATAGGCTTCAATTCCTTTTCACTAGTTTCTAAAATGTCAGAGTATTATAATTTTCACACAGACTTCTGCATTGCATTTGGGGCAAAACATGAGCCAAAACTTGAAATGGATGGATGGATATGAGAATTCACCAATGCTCACTCTAGACTGACTAAAGTAATGCCAGAGACAAATTTACCAAGTTAAGTGATCAAAGGTACCCAGTGAAATTCTTTTGAAGATACAAGATACTTTCTAGTTATAAGATACTAGTTAAAATACAGTAATACCTCCCAAATTATTAAGTAGCAAAATCAACATAACTCATTTCTCACACAAGGAAATTTAAGAATGTCAATGAATCTTCAAAAACAATTTCATTGCCTGGTATGGTAGCGCATGTCTGTAATCCCAGCAGCTCTGGAGGCTGAGAAAGAAGGAACGCCAGTTCTAAGCAAGCCTCAGCAATGGTGAGGCACTAAGCAATTCAGTGAGACCCTGTCTCTAACTAAAATACAAAAAAAGGGCTGGGGATGTGGCTCAGTGGCCGAGTGCCCCTGACTTCAATCCCTGGCATTCCTCCCCACCACCCCCCAAAATTTTTATCTATTGTCTAACTCTAATAGTTACATTAAATTCCAGGTTACGTGTTTGAGATGCTCATAAAAGTAATCAAATGAACACTATCATTTCAGAGTTGTTTCAGTTTCTAAAAGGACATAAAATATTTTCTGGAAATCATTTTTTGTTTTAGAATGAATTGTGCAATAATAAAGACCAAAGTATGATCAGAACTGATGGCTCTGAGAAAAGCAGAATGCAGCAGTGTGAGGTAGGGACTCCTTGGAATCTGGAGCCATTAGTAGCTGGAAGGAATCCTAAACCAAGTTGCATAGCAAAGTTGAATGAAAACTGCATGTCCCCTAATTGCCTGTCATTCTCTCCCTCTTTTGGTGGCCTCCTTCTATTAAAATATTTGAGGGAAATTGTATTTGTCTGAGTTAGTCCTTGCCTTTCTGTTTTACTTATATCTGATGGCAAGTAGCAACCCTACCTCAAGATTTTCCGTTCCTGACCTGAAAATAGCCTGAAACTTAACTATTATTTATCTAAACAACTACTTGGCTGCCTCCTTTCTGTTCCTTAATGTGTTTGTTATTTTTCCTTCCACTGGTTATGCCCGAAAGTTCTTGCCAAAGGCTGCAATGTAAAAATAAAAATTAAAAATAAAAATCCCGGCCTGGCGCGGTGGCGCACACCTGTAATCCCAGCACTTGGGAGGCTGAGGCAGGAGGATCGCGAGTTCAAAGCCAGCCTCAGCAATGGCGAGGCACTTAGTAACTCAGTGAGACCCTGCTTCTAATAAAATACAAAAAAAAAAAAAAAAAAAAAAGGCTGGGGATGTGGCCCAGTGGTCAAGTGCCCCTGAGTTCAATCCCCAGTACCAAAAAAAAAAAAAAAAAAGGCTGGGGATGTGGCCCAGTGGTTGAGTGCCCCTGAGTTCAATCCCGGGTACCAAAAATAAAAAATTAAAAAAAAATTAAAAATCCCAAACAGCAAGAAATTGAAATTATGAGTACTTAATAAAATGATTGCACTTGTCCAATGGTAAAGGAAAGCAATGTAAACCCCATGGCAGATTTCCTTCACAACTGTGAACTGATTCCCAGCCTCTGCTCCCAAATTTATTTTTTCTCTCCCCCACTTCAGAAAATTTTATCTTCTGCCTGTAGAAGACCTCTCCTCCTCCCAACCAAACCACCACCACATCTTCTAAGAGGCATTTCAGCTCAGTATTCAGTGTAGGTGTGGCACTTCCTATGAGGAGGTGAAAGATGTCTGCATGTCTACATTTGCCTGTGTGTTCTGTCCATCTTGTCTAGGAGAGAGAGCATGGGAATGAGAGGGAGAATGCACTATAGGAAATTGAAAGACTAGTGCAAGAAAGTGGGTTCCTGAAAGTAATACAGCCTGCAAGGATGTTATAGGCCCTCCATGATGATATTCATTTTACGCTTTAAAAAATAACAGTTTAAGTTCTTCTTCCAATAACTTTAGTTCTCCTAATTATTTCCATTTCTGCTTAAGAAGAAGGGCTAGAGTACAGTGTCTTTCAGAATAATCCCAGCTTCCTTCAGCTGGTAGAGAACTAGCAAAGGATTTCATTACTGTGTGTGTGTGTGTGTGTGTGTGTGTGTGTGTGTGTGTGTGTGTGTGTGTGTTTTCATTTTAACTTGGTTTAGATCAAATTCTTAGGCAGGAGTCTTCACTCACCAAACATTTATGTAATTTGAAAGTGATAGTAGATAAGTCTATCCTCCTTGGGTCTGAAAAATCAGAGGATGTACCTTTTAGTTTTATGTACCAGAAGAAAAAAAAAAACTTCCACATACTGCCTGGAAAGAGATCCTTGCAAAATGAGATTTTCCTATGGAGAATGTATGCAAAGATGAGCAGAAAGATCCAGGCCAGGATCTTTCTGTCTTTTTCACCAAGGAAGCAGGTGACCTAGCATAGTAAGAGTCATTTAATCAACTAGGAGATTAATATTTTTCATTCTTGTAATTGTTTGGATCCTTTCTTTAAATTCATTTTTAGTTGTCAATGGACCTTTTTCTTGTATTCATTTATTTATATGCAGTGCTGAGTATAGAACCCAGGGCCTCACACATGGCAGGCAAGTGTACTACCACTGAGCCACAACTCCAGTCTAGTTTGAATCTTTAATGTCTCTCAAAGGACTATGTTTTGGAGACTTGCTACTCAGATAGTACTAGTGGTGGAAACTTTAATGGGTGTGACAATTGGGGGTTGTTCAGGCCAGTTGGAATACTTCCTTGAAATGGAGAGTGGGAACCAGCCCCTTGCTCTTGCTTCTTTTACCCCCTTGTCATGGGGCGAGCCGATTTGTTCTGCCACACATTCCTAACTATTGCCATCTGCTTTCCCCACCAAGGGTCCAGAGCTAATTGGTCCATCTATGTTGGACTGGAACCTCCAAAATTGTGAGAGAAAATAAATCTTCATAAGTTATTTATCTTAAGTATTTGTTAAAGTAATAGAAAACTGACTCACATACACTCAACAATCTTACTTAGACTGGATGTGGAACATAGATTACAGACACTCACAGCTTTCAATCACTCTGTCCTATTCCAGAAACTCTTGGTTCAGTGTGGGTTATTACCACAGTCAGCAACTTGCAACTAAATGTCTGCAAAGCCTAAGTATGTAACTGATTTGTGAAGAGGCATTTTGTAAACTATAGTACTGGTATCTAATAAACTTAAAATACTTCATCTACACATGACACCAATACACAATGACACTAATGCACAGCTCATGTGAACTCTTATATTTCTTTGCCAGTTCTCAGTTCTTGTCAGAAAACTTAGTTGTATCAAATAAAAGAGCACAGGTATGTGCTAAGGTTTAAGCATAGATATAACAAAAGGCATGCCCAGTATCCTGATGTTAACACTCAAAGTTCTAATTTTTATTACAGCCTCTAATTTTGTCAAGCTTTTCTTTAACTGATCACTTTCAAATATGCTTTGAAATGAAATCACTGAGATATTTTTGTCCTGAGCTTGCCTACCTGGCTACTTTTGCTGTGATTTTTCTTGATTCTGGAATGATGATAGTACTAATCATAAGCATAAAAATTGTACTATACACAGGGAATACACTCTGCCTAGCAACCTGTACACATAATTACATTTCATTTTCATGACAATTCTAAGAAGTTGGATTTGTTAAGCCTGTTTTACAGATGAGAAGGAAGAGAGACCAGAACACACACACACACATACACAGAATGCTCACTGCTTCTTGCCATGTGGTACCCTTATCAATCTGGGATTCTTCCAGATAAAAAGCCATCAACAGATGTGAGCCCTTGGCCTTGGACTTCCAGAACTTCTTTTCTTGATAAAGTCACCCAGTATCAGGTATTTTTTTTTTATAGTATCCAAAATTGGACGTGCAAATATAAGAACTTTTACCCTGCCATACTATTGCTTGAGAAAAAAGCTTTTAAAAATGGCATGAGGGGATGAGGTTGTTGCTCAGTGGCAGAGCACTTGCCTCATACATGTGAGGCACTGAGTTCAGTACTCAGCACCACATAAAAATAAACAAAATAAAGATATTGTGTGCATGTAAACGTAAAAAATGTTTTTTAAATGGTATCAGATTATTTAGTTCAAAATATTTTTCATTGGTAAACAGTAAGCTCTCTGCTACATTTTGAAGGATATGATTCTCAAAGAGAAGGAAAAGTGGGAACAATTCTTTAGTGTGAATATATCTTCTAGAAGAAGATATAGCTTTAAAAACCCCTTTGATCAATTTCTATTTTTCACATTAATCATAATATCAAATTATATTTTTAATACATGTAGTTATAGGAGGACATATATTCTGAGAGATAATGTGGTAAAGTAATTTATCTTTTTGTTTTGTCATGTTTATGAAATAGAAAATTTTAAATGTATAAAACAATGCATACATCTAACAAATTATTTTAAATTTATGTCCATTTTATAGGTTAAAATAAGGAATGGGGAAAAAACTTAGCTGGACCACATTTTATAGGATCATATTTTGTTTGGCTGACATAGATTAAAAAGTAAATTTGTCAGTCTAAGATTAAAGTGCAGTATCTCGCTAAGTTTTATCATATACTCTCAGCATTATTCTTATTCCTATTAACTCCATGTTCAACCTCCATAATGCCCTTTTCCTTTTCAAATTGGCAGTGGGCAAATCATTTCTAGTCAGGATCAGAGAGGCTCATCTGCCCATCTAACTTTAAAAATCAATCTAACAAGAGTGAATCCCATTAGCACCAGTCTCATGACTCATAAATACAAAGGTCCAGTGAAGAAAAATAACGCATCTTAGAAACTAATCATCATGAAGAGTAGGTTATAACCTGTAACTTTCACAAAATGCCCCATTTGTATAGCATATTACAAATCAAATATGGTAATACCAGTTCTTTATTTTCTGAGGAAGGTATTGCGCTATGTATATCTTCCTCTATGAATAAACCGATATTCAGGTCTATAGTAAATTCTTGTATTTTATATCTCCTTGTTAGTTCCTTATTTAAATCTATTTCCAGGACTGAATATAATGCTATAGAAATTTATGCCACCAAAAATGATGGTATATCCTAAATAACATCTGAGAGCAACTTAGATAATCTAATTTTTACTGGTTCTGAGGGTTTTTTTTTTTTTTTCAAGTTTTTATATTCTGAAAACTATGAAATCCATTGAAGTTTTAGAGTATTATGAAAGGGGAATGGATACTATTCAACTTGAAGGGCCTGAGGAGAAGAAAAATAAGATTCTGGTTAACATTCTTTTGTACAAAATACATTAAAATCATATTTGGTCATTTTCTTAAAACCATAAAAGTTCATATCAATGATTGCAAATCTTTTAAGCAGTCTTTCTGGGGCAGTTGCCATTTCTGCAAGTTTCTGAGAGGGAGATGCAGGTGAGACTGCAAACACCAGAGGCTCTGCAACAACATCCAGTGATAGAGTTCTCTATTTTGTGAATAAAATATATCCTGGGGGCCAGGGTTGTGGCTCAGTGATAGAGCAGTTGCCTAGCATGTGTGAGGCACTGGATTCAATCCCTGGCACCACATAAAAACAAATGAAATAAAGGTATTGTGTCCATCTACAACTAAAAAAAAATTTAAAAAGATATATCCTGTACAAAAAATCAGAGCATTAAGAAAGTTCAATGATGAAGGCTCTTCTCAAGTTTAGAAAGTAAATCAATGTAAGCCAGGATGTGGATGGAAACTTTTGGATTTGGGTTTCAGAGTTTTCTTTCTGTTGAAACTGCTACTATGCTTATCTGATTTGAATTAACTATTTATAAATTGTCATGAGGCTGAAAATAAGCATTTCAATTCAATAAAAGCATTTAATTGTAAAACCTTTTGAACAATTAAACTGAGTGTTTGAATTTAAAAAAACTTTTGCACTTTTTTGATCTATATGAATAAGTAAATAGTTTGTAATTTTTCTCAAGATTAATAATAATTTTATAAAAATGATTTTATGTGATCTAACATTTACCTTGGCAGGGCTACTTCTAGTACCAGTAAGCTGCTTTAACAAAACAAATCATCACAGAGTGACTTAAAACATTGCAAATTTCACATCTTATGTTCTGTAGGTCAGAAATAAGATATAAGCCCCAGTGGGCTAAAATCAAAATGCTGGTTGACTGTGTTCTACCTGGATTCTTCCAAGCAGAAATTTGGAATTTATTATTCATTCATTCATTTGTTTACTTCCCTTTCTTTCTTCTTTTCTCTTCTTTTTTCTTTGTTCTCTTACAGGATATCTGTACTCTCTTGCTAGTGGCTGTAATCATACATGTTCAAAGTCATGGGGCCCAAAAGATTTGCCTAAGATTTATCATTCTGGGTCTCTGCATTTACAGTCAAATCTCCTTCTTTGACTCTTTTAAGGTTCTTTGGGATTATATTAGACCTCCCTTTATAAGTTATTTACTTAATTTAATGTTATCTACAAAATTCCTTTTATTATTTATGTAAGGTTAGATGTGTGAGGTAGGGAGGTATTATTCTACCTAACGCACACTAGGTTTTAATTTTCAAGCTATGATTTCTAGGTGTGTTCTTATTTTATTTCCGCATTAATATATAACTAGTTTATGCTATATATATACATATATATAGCATATAACTAATTTATATAACTAATTTGTATAACTAATTGATCCCATCTCTCTCTCTCAATTTCAGGTCTCTTTGTACTATCAATTCTGCTAATTCTAGGTTTCCTCATTTTAGAGTTGAGTAGATAAAACTATAGGTGAGGATTAAAAATAAATATTAATGTTCCTCTCATGTTCACTAAAATAAATTTTCATTTTTTAAGTAATAAAAAATAAAATTCTCAGACGGGCACGGTGGCACACGCCTGTAATCCCAGCACTTTGGGAGGCTGAGGCAGGATGATTGCGAGTTCAAAGCCAGCCTCAGCAATGGCGAGGCACTTAGCAACTCAGTGAGGCCTTGTCTCTAAATAAAATACAAAAAAGGGCTGGGGATGTGACCCAGTGGTCAAGTGCTCCTGAGTTCAATCCCCGGTACCACAAAAAATAAATAAATAAATAAATAAATAAATAAATAAATAAATAAAAAATAAAATAAATAAATAAATAAAATTCTCTTAGATTAGGAAAAATACATGTATTAAGTCAAGGCAGTGATTTATCTCAAAGGTGTCCATTGCTTTCTTTGCCTGGGGCATGCTGGTTTAGAAAAATTATTATTAAAATTGTTTTCATGTGTAATCTTGATTAAGGAAAATTTTGTAGGGCCTTAAAACACCAATTATAGCTTTATTAAATTTTACAGTTTCTATGGTCTGGTAATATTCCCTATTTCCAGATGATAAAGAAAGATCTCCAGTACACAGGGCTCATTAGCAATGCCATGGCTTTAAAAATTAGCATTTATTCCAAGGTAACTTTTCTCACAAAAGGGAAAAAAAAAACAACACCCTATAAAATGAGACCAGCAACAGACTGGTCTCTCTTTCTTTACATGAATATTAGCCATTACAGAAAATAGTCTCCAACTTAAATTTCTGAAAGATTTTCATTTCCTGAATTTTGGCAATGTTCTTTCTTGGATGAGCTCATCATGTTGTCATTATCACACCACAATTTAAACGAGTCCCATTATTGTCTGCTAGCTCTGCCTATAGTTCCTGGATGAGAATTACTATGATATAATTCTCCACTAAGATGCTGTCTTCCTCAGCATTTCACATGATGCTCAGCATTCAATCACCATAAGCAATAGGCTCTGCGTGGAAGAGCAAGCCAAAGCTCACAAAACTGATATTTTGCTTCTGTAATAGCACATGTATCAATTGATGAGCAGTAAGCCACAGGAAAAAGCACTTCCTTTGTTAGTGCAAGGTACCAATCCTACCATCTGTGGTGCTTTTTTTTTCTCCACAAATGCATAACAGAAGACAGTTAATGACCTTTATATATCAATGCCAACTGCTTTTACCAAATAGCAGGTAGTTGTTTCTAGTGTAACCTTAATTGCTGGGAGTTGTAGATACTCAGAATCAATCAGTGGATTTCTGTGGACTCAAAAAAGAATTCTCATATAATTCTAATAGATTCTGGCAGCTGACATTTGTACAGCTTAAAGGCTGTCAGATGTATAGCAAAGAGTTGAAATGGTCAATTTTCCCTTTAGGATTTTTGAAAGGTATTTGTTTTTCATAATGTTAAATCCAGACAAGATTTTGAAAATCTTCTGGTGTGTGTGTTTGTGTGTTTGTGTGTGTGTGTGTGTGTGTGTGTGTGTGTGTGTGTGTAAAATGTAAAAAAAATGCATAAATTAATTTTTTTCTTCATTAAAATTCAATTCTAAACTGAGGTCAATTTCAGAATACATGATTGATTTTTCTGGTTTTCTGTTGCAAATAGAGCATTCAGACACATTTTTGCCATTTTATACTTCTTTTTAGTATATTAAATAATAAAACAATAAGTATTGGAAATTAGTTATAGTTTTCAAAGCACATTTCCCTACTTTTGTTCTTTATTGCTCTTTATGAAACTGAATATTTGTGCTGCAGTTAATATTATGGCATATATATATGAAGACCAGAAAAATTAACTTACCCTATCCTAGTCATTTGTATAAATTGGATCTTTCTTCATGATCTGCTGCTGATGACTATCACAGGCTGTCTATGTTATCCTGCTACTTGATTACATCTTTGTGCAAAATGAGAACAAAATACTGCAGTTCCAAGTCATTCCAATTTTCCACCAGACCAAAAACATGCCTAGAGAATGAAGTTTGACTTTTGCAGTCTCTCAGGATATAGTCTAACCTGGGACTGGACTTCAACAAAATTATTATACATGACAAAATGATGAAAGTAAATATTAACTATCTTGGAGAGTTTGTTTATTTGGAACACTGAAAAGTTATGCATCATTCAAATTACCTATATCTAGAGTTTTATTTTAGATTCATGTATAACTTTAACAATTTGTTCTTTATTCTTTGTAACACATTTTTCTCTTTATTTTCCCCATCCCCACATTCCCTCCCTTTACTTCCCTCTACCTAAACTAAGGTAATGAATGCTATTTTTCCCTAGTGCCCCCTGCTTTATTGTGAATTAGCATCCACATATTAGAGAAAACATTCGGCCTTTGGCTTTGTGGGATTGGCTTTTTTTCTCTTAGCATGATATTCTCCAACTCAAACCATGAAAGGGCAGAGGGGGTGCCAAGGACAAAGGTGAGAAGGGAGGCAGGACCAGGGCATGGAGGACCAGTGCAGCCCAGGCAGGAGGTGCAGAGAGAGGAGGGGCAGGAGCAGGAGAGCCAGGTGGTTGGGGGTCTGAGGAGGGAGCAGGGCTCCTTGGCTTCCTGTGGCTCTGCTAGCACCCACCTCCAGCGTGGCCTTGGAGGGAACTATGTGGGTGGGAAAGGGATGGGGGGACAGGGACCCCAGGGTTTGTGGAGTCAGAAACACCAGATGTGCCGCCCACCTTCCAGGTGAGGAAAATTTCCAGGACAGGCAGAGCCATGGGCAGCGATTGATGCGTGGGACGGTGCTGGTCGGGGACGGGCACCTTTCTTCTGGAGCGTTACAACCAGGGCCATGCCCGATGCGCTCCGCCCATGCGGAGGAACCACTGGATGTTACACTTCAAACTGTCGATTTGTGTGGCCGATTTGGTGGTGACATGTGATTACAATATGACCCTTCCAGCCAGGCGCAGTGGTGCAGCACCTATAAATCCGCCACAGTTTGGGAGGCTGCAAGCAGGAGGCGGTGGGGGTTTCGAAGGGCCAGGCCTCAGCAATTTAGTTGAGGCCCCTGAGCAATTCAGCAAAACCCTGTGTCTCTTACATAAAAATATCTAAAGGAAAGGGCTGGGCTGTAGCTTCAGTGGCAGAGCAACTTGCCTCGCACAAGTGAGGTACCACCTAAAACTAACTACAAAAAAATATAGAGCACGCTGTCCACAAGCAATTAAAAAAAAACAAAAAAAAAGGCTGAGAATGATGGCTCATGGCGTGTTAGCACTTCTGGGTTTATCCCCAGTGCCAAAACAAAACAAAACAAACAGCACAATGACCCTTTCCAGGAATCAGTGACCTTTGGGCAAATCACTTCCCTCCCACCTCAAGCCTCAGTTTCCTCCCTTACATCCCAGAATGCTCGAGGATTGGAAACCCCCCTGGAGGTTACCTCCAGGTTGGCCTTGGAGGGAACTATGTGGGCGGGAAAGGGATGGGGGGACAATGACCCCAGGGTTTGTGGAGTCAGAAACACCAGATGTGCCGCCCACCTTCCAGGTGAGGAAAAGGCTCAGAGGCAAAGTCACTGGTCCAAGGCAGGGACCGGGCCTAGAGCCTGGGTGGCCCCAGGTTCTGGGTCTGGACCTGGACCTGGGGAGGGGCAGGGGAGGGGCTGGAGGGAGACTGGAGAGGCTGTGTGGGGGATGGGCTTTGGGGACCCCCCATGTCGCCAGCCACTGACTAAGCATGCCTGGCCTTCCTGTGACTCCTCATCCTCACCTGCAGCAGCAGGTGTGAGGGTTAAGTGACAAGGCCCTGTCCCCTGAGCCTTGGCCCCTGGCCCAGGGAACTTGGCACTGTGAGCAGCAACCCCTCGCAGCGAGTGTCAGGGGACAAGCAACCCAGGGACGGGGACCAAGGCAGGGCCCTTGAGTGTGTCCCGCTCTGCCTCCCCAGGGTCCTTCCTAGATCACACAGACAACCATGGGCCACCCTGCCTCGACTTCCAGGGCTTCGGGGTGTGACTTAGCCCCTGCCTCCCTGATTCTCTGCCCCACCTGTCAAGTCAAAAGCTCCAGACAAAGGGATCCACATCTCTACCCTCCCAATGCCAGGCTCTCCCACTGGGGGACAGATAAAATCATGTCTCAGCTAGTGCATTTCCTGCCCCTGAATGCCCTTTCCTCTAATTCTGCATTCATCCAGCTGGGTCACCACCTTCATCAAATGCTCCCTGATCCCTCCGGGGTCTGCCCCTCCCTCAGCACTACCTTCTGGCCCCATCCATTCAGCAGCAGGCAAGATACCAACCACATTCACCAATTCACCAACCGTCCGCTCATCCATGTGCACCCTCTGGGCTGGAGCTAGGCTGGGGTGTGGGCACCTGGGGGCTCCAGGGCCCAACCCCGCTGGCCCACCTCTCAGGGAGGACTGGCTAGCACCAGGTCAGGCCCGAGGAGCCTCTGAAGTCCTTCCCACAGGAAGGTGTCTGGATTGCCTGTGGAATTCCAGGCATGTTCTCAATAGCTCCTGTCCATCCCAGGGGACCTGTCCTCTTTTCTCAAGGGACCATTCATTCCCTGGTGAACTCCCTTTCCAAAAGACCCACCCTGGTTTCACAAAATGAGCCAGACTTTTGGATTCAGGAGCCCTTCTCCCTGGGACTCACCAACAAAAGTGGAAGGAGGGGTCCCCAGCCATTCAGGTCCCCCCATCCTGCACACAAAGAAGCTGGAGGAAGGATAGGGAAGGGCACATTGTCTTTCTCCCCTTTTCCACTACAAACATGTGACAAGAACAATGGCCAGCCCTGGGCCCTGACTGTGCCAGGACACCTCTCCTTGCCACCGCCCTAGGGGATGTCCTCCTGCCACCTGTATTACAGTCAGATGGGCAGTCAGACATCTGAGGGACCAGCCCAAGGTCACACAGGAGGGACTTCAGAGTGCACCCAGAGCCCACCCAGGGCGGCTCTTCACCTGGCAGGTGATGGGGGTCTGTGCCTTCCACCTGCTCTCCCTGAAGAGACCGCCCCTCACCTTTCTCAGGGCAGGGCTGAGTAACTCCTGCTCTGGGTCCCCAGCCAAGGTGGCAATGCTTAAGCCCTGAGCGGTCCCAAAACAGCTCACACATGATATTTCCTTAGAATTTGAGGGGTCCACTCCCCCCTCCCGCAGCAGAGGCCCTTGTTCTGGAAGCGGAGCCAGAACAACCACAGGGTCCACCTCCTCATGGTCATGGTCACGTCCTGGGACTCTGTGAGTGCCGCTCTGTGCAGAGCTGGCTTGGGGACAGGCCACCTAGTGTGGCGAGGAGGGCTTTGGAGCCAGTGCCTGGGCATAAGTTCACTTGGCTCTACCCCCACCCTGAGCCTCGGTTTCCTCATCTGCAAAATGGGAAGGACAGACAGGGGCCGTGGGGGGCCAGCGGGGGCAGCAAGTGGTGCAATCTGCACACTGTTCTCGCTGTCCCCAGGCAAGCAGGAGTGTGGGTGGTCTCTCTCCCTGTCCTCAGAGGAAGACACTGAACCACAGTCTCCAGAGTGAAGCTGGGGGTTAAAGATTTTCCTGCCTCTCGTGACAGAGCCATCTTTTGGGTACTCAGTAACTAAATAAAGTGGCCTTTGGAAACTCCGTGTTTCTAGTTTCTTCCAACTTGCAAAGAGGCCAAGGGCCTACTGAAGCTCCCCCACCGACCCCACACCCACCAACCCTCTCCAAATCCCCTGCAGACCCCGCAAGCCGGGGATCCCACCCAATGGGCCGCAGGGGCCTTTGGTTTCGGGACTTGGGTCTCAGGGACCCGATCACAGACCCAGGGCTCAGGCCGGCCCGGGCCTCACAGGTGAGACGCCTGAGGCCGAGGTGACGCGTGGCCCAGGGGCATCCCGCCGCGCCCACGAGACCGCGCCTCCCCTGTGCCTGCCGCGCACCCCGGGGGACTTCTGAGCCTTGGGATCCTGGGGCGGGACCGGCCACGGGATGTTCCCTGAGGCGCGGTGGGGACCTGCGCTGGACCGACCCTCCCGGGCCCCGACGTACTCACCTCTGGAAGGCTGCGAGCCTGCGGCGGGAGCGCGGCGCTTCCTGAATCATGGCAGCGGCCCCAGCCCGGCCCGCCTCCAGGCTCTGGTTCCAGCCACCAGCCGCCCCAGCCACCACGCCCACCCGCGCCTGCCACAGCGCCCACCGTGACCCGCCGCCCAGCGCAGGCAGGCAGCCAGGCAGCTCCATGGCCCGGGGCAGCTCTGCGGGATGGGCTTGGAGGGGCTGGGGTGGCGCGGCCTTAGTCTCCTCACCTGGAAAATGCGCTTCGCCAGCCCTGGCCGCAGGGTCGGGCGCTTGCTGGAGACCAGCTGTGGTTGGGATGCCGCGCGCGCCTACTCCGTGACCTTGGCGGCCCTGGGAGCGCTTCCTCGGCGGGTCGCGGGCTTCCCGGTGTGGCTCATTCACTCATGCAGCGCCCGGTTGGCTCAGACGATGGTCTGCCATGGGTCCCTGTCCTCAGCTGGGTCCCTGTCCAACAGAGGAGGCACCTGATTTACAGGCAGTGCCAGTACTAAGTCCATGCGATCGCCTGTCCCTCACCATTTTTTTTTTTTTTTTTTTTTTTTTTTTTTTTTTTGGTACCGGGGATTGAACTCAGGGGCACTGGACCACTGGGCCACATCCCCAGCCCTTTTTTTGTATTTTATTAGAGACAGGGTCTCACTGAGTTGCTAAGTGTCTTCATTGCTGAGGCTGGCTTTGAACTCGCGATCCTCCTGCCTCAGCCTCCCAAGTGCTGGGATTACAGGCCTGCGCCACCGCGCCCGAATTTTTTTTCCTGGTTTTACCACCTCGGGCTCCTCAGCCAGGGGAAGTGTAGATGGTTAAATGATGGACAACTATCGTATTCTTGACTTCTTAACTTGCTTAGAAAAATAAAACACAGGTGCATTGATTTTCTTGACCAATCCTGTTTTTCCCCTCTGCCTGAAAATGTCTGTGCATAAAGGACATGGTCTAGCCGGGCGCAGTGGTGCACGCCTGTAATCCTAGCTCTTGGGAGGCTGAGGCAGGAGGATCGCGAGTTCAAAGCCAGCCTCAGCAATGTCGAGGCACTTAGCAACTCAGTGAGACCCTGTCTCTAATAAAATACAAAAAAGGACTGGAGATGTGGCCCAGTGGTCGAGTGCCCCTGAGTTCAATCCCTGGTACCAAATAAATAAATAAATAAATAAATAAAAAGGACATGGTCTAGGAAGAGCAGTGATGATCAAAATACACCACCTTTCCTCACTGTTGAAAAATATCTTTTTTACCAAAATGCAAGTTTGAAGGTTTTGTCTTTCTAGTCTCACATAAGTCCTTTTTAAAAAAGCTCCTCAAATATGTTCAAGTGTCTGAAGCAACAGCTTGTCCTAAAAATAATCAGCATTGCAAGGACTACCAAGAGGACATATCCACTGCTTAACATTAACTTTAATAACAGCCACCGTGGTTCTCTCTCCAGAGAAAAGAAGCCCACCTTTTCTCTGGATAGACTCTGACCTTCACAAATTAATTCCAGGATGCTCTCTCGGCTAGACAGAATACCAAGAATATGTACTTTTTATTTACACACTGTATCAGAACATTAATCCATAGAGTTATTCCCTCTGGGTATCTTTCTGTTGGGTACACAATAAAGGATTTGGATGCAAATGAAACAATGATGGCATTTTTCCTTGTCTCGCCCATTTTGTGACAAATGCACATTGCTTTGCTATTTGCCATACACATAATTACAGTTCTTTAATTTATGTTTCAATAAAATGTATAATAATAAACGTTTACTGCTCCATGAATAAACATTCAAATGAAGGTTTATGTTTCAAAGCAGCGCTGTGGGTTTCCAGAAATCTCACCCTCTTCTTAATGAATCATTTCCATAATCTGTGCATTATGCTTAAGCTCCCTTTAGGAATATTTTACAAAGAATAAACAGTTCAAGGGACAGGACAAGCTTTCATGAGGTTAAACATAGCAATTATGGAGATGGCAAAGCAGCTGGGTGCTGTGGGTTAAAAATAATAGTGACAACAGAAAGCCTCACTCATTCCCTCTAGTGCTAACAATAATGAACTAGAATTGTAAACTTGGGGGAGGTCAGAAATGGCAAAATGAACACTCATGGACCCAGACAGAGACATCTGTGCATTATGCTTAAGCCTCCCTTTAGGAATATTTTACAAAGCAAAATTTTGTGAAATATTATCAGTCCTGTTCAAGGGACAGGACAAGCTTTCATGTCTCTCCAGAGACTACAACATAGCAATTATGGAGATGGCGCTTCCTAATTATCTCTCTAGCTGGGTGCATCACTACTGTAGATTTTGTCTGTAAGACCTGGTTAAAATAATAGTGCATTCATTTGCTCATTCCCTTTCTAGTGCTAACAATAAGTGAGGGGGAGGTTTGAACACTCATGGACCCAAAAGAGACAAATGGTTTGACTAAATATCATCTGAGAATGAATTCAGATGTCACAATATGGCCATTTTATTTTCAAAAAAATTACTTAATAGGTGATGTCATTATCATTTCAAAAGGTTCATCTATTGCAAATAATTTTTGCAAATTATGTTCTAAAACGCAGATGCTTTTAAAAATAGCTAAAACATAATGATAGATTTATTTCCTCTTTATCCAACAGCTATGACTGGGTTTTTCAACTGGAGAGAATAAAGATGTTAGGAGAAATCAAGGACCAAAGATTCTCTACAGTGCGACAAGCTCCAGATACTCCATCTCTGCGGAACAGTGCTGAAACGTGCTCAGGTGAGGGCTGTCCCCTCAAGACAGGTCAGCCAGCTTTACTGGTATGTTGGTGCAATTTACTTAAGTTTTCCCAGGAGACACTCATTTTAAACAGTTAAAAGCTGTGTTTCTTTAGTATGAATTAATGTCTTCAGTCTTCATGCTGCATTTTGAGTCTCTGCTCTTATTTACTGTAGGAAATGGGGCAAGAGCTAAGAGCTCCACCATTTTAAGACTTGTTAAGAGCCATTCTTACCTTGCTCTCATTGTTAATGCAAAAATCTTTCAGATGAAACATCATCCTTCCTTAACACAAGCTGAATCTAAGATTTTCAATATTTCAATATCGCTCTTTTCCCATCTAACTTCAACAAAATAAAACATTCAGCATAAATAAAATTTGGTATGATTTCAGTATCATCATATGTCTTCCCTTGATTTTTGTCACATCACACTTTTTTCTTAGTACATGAACTTTGGGTTTTCTATTGTTTCTGAATTAGAATTAGGTGGAACCATCTTTTGTAGGGTTACATTTTCCTTCTAACTCTAGTGAGCAGCTATTTATTTCAGAGTCAAATAGTTTTAAATGATTGCCTCTTCTCATATGGAATAAATCTCAAACTATAGAGCTGCTACTTCTTGAAAAATTTTTACCCAATATGCTAAGACCATACAACTATTGAAATTACCACCTTACAAAGATATCTACATCCTTTTATTTATTTATTTATTTGCTACAGTGTTATTCAAAATAGCCAGGATATGGAAACAATCTGTGGAGGTATGAATGCATCTTATTAAAAAAAGACCCTGTATATATATATATATATATATATATATATATATATATATATATATGATAATATATATAAATAATAATATGAAATATTATTTATTCTTAAAAAGGAGTCCTGCCATTTGCCACAATGTGAATGAAATGGGAGGAATATGAAAAGTGAAATAAGCCAGGCCAAATTAAAAAAAAAAAAAAAGAAGACTGGATGACCGATGGAATAAAAATTAGTCAAATATACAAAGAGAATAAAAAAGGGGCTGGGGTTGTGGCTCAGCGGTAGAGCGCTCGGCTAGCACGTGCGCAGCCCGGGTTCGATCCTCAGCACCACATACAAATAAAGACATTGTGTACAACTAAAGCAAATAAATAAATATTTTTAAAAAGAGAATAAAATAGCCATTATTAGGTTAGGAAAGAGGGAGAGAGGATACAAAGCAGAAGATATGTAGGATGGACAAGTCTACAAAGCCAGTAACAAACATTAGGACTTCAGGTAAAAAAAAATGCAGATGTCCCTTAATATTCATGGGAGAGTATCGCAGGGACCCCAAGGGATACAAAAATCTATGGATGCTCAATTTCCATATATAAAATGGTCCATTATTTGCATATAATCTATGAAACCCTCTTATATACTTTAAACTTTCTCTAGATTACTTATAATATCTAATACAATGTAAGTGCTATGTAAACAGTTGTTATAGTGTATTGTTTAGGGCATAAGGACATTAAATGCAAGTTTATATATATTCAGTAGAGATGCAATTTCTTTAAAATTTTTTAAGAATTTGTTTTAATTAGTTATACATGACAGTAAACTGCATTTGTACACTTTGATATATCACACATAGATGGGGTATAATTTCTCATTTTTCTGATTGTACACGTTTAGAATCATGTCAGCCATGCAGTCCAGGTCCACAAATAATGTCTGTTTCATTTTACTATCCTTCCTATCCCCGTATCCCCTCCCATCCCCTCACTTCACTCCCCTCTACCTAATCTAAGGTAACTCTATTCTTCCCAAATGCCCCCCTTTTATTGTGAATCAGCATCCGCATAATCAGAGATGCAATTCTTTTTTGGAATATTTTTGCTACATGGTTGGTTGAATCTGCAGATGCAGAACTCATGGATATGAAGGGCTAACTACTCTATTTGGGATTCCTGCTAAATTAAATTTTATTTGCTCTTACCACAAAAACAAACTTTTAAAAATAGGTAACTATGTGAGATGACATGTGTTAATTTGCTTCACTGTAGTAACCATTTTACTATCTTTACGCATCCCATAATATCATGTTGTATATCTTAAGTATACACAAGAAAATTTATTTTTAAACAAGCTACACATTACCTTCATAAATGGGAATCTTTTCAAAAATAAGCATTGTATTATATACTGGGAAATTTGCTCCCAACCAATTCCCCACAAACTACAAGCCCTGATTTGATAGCTCAAGACACAATAAATGACTCCGATTAGGCCAATGATCCTCAGTTTTATAGGGACATCCTAAATCATATCTTGGTTTGGGTCTAGAATGATGCAGGGAAAACTCAGAGGGCTGCATATCATCTCAGCCTGGCTCCCACACAGGAAGCCAGGGAGATTTGTGGGACCCTGTCTTGTGGCTTTGAGGCACAAACGATGAATACTGCTAAGGTAATAATAATTAAAAAAGGAAACAGGCAGTGGAGCAAGCCCTGAAATCAACCCTCATTTTCCTCATAATATACTTTGTTGTCCAATGAGACAAAGTGAATCCATAGACAGTGCCCCAAATTAGATAATGTGAGGAATTGATGATGTCTCATTTTCTGGGTGATTTGAGTGCCTGAGGTCTTGGGATTTATGTTGACTAGACTTTTTTTTTTTTTTTTTTATTTTTTAAGTCTAGAATAAAATCCTTGCTACCTCAGTCTCCATGGTTCAACAGAGACTGGCCATTATTGGAAGACATGTGGCATCATTTCATTTAGTCCGAGCCTTTCTTTCACTGAAGGAATTGCAATTTGCCAAGAAATGACCATAGAGTGGAAATTTACAGTGGCAGAGACCTTTTGGCAGTTAAGTGTGTCAAGGTCTAAGTCAGATGCACTGGAATGAAACCCCTGTTCCAATGCTCACTGCCTGAATGACCCTGGGAAAGCAACAGGACATCTCTAAGCTTTGGGATCCACATTCACAAAATGTACATAATGAAGTGTCTTCTTCAAAGGACTTCTGAGAAAATTAAATACATGGAAATCTCTTAGCATGGCTTCTGATACCAGAAGAAAATTCTCAATAAATGTGAGGTTCTCCTCTAGTTATTTTTACCTGAGTCTCTGTTCAAGTATTACTCTGAAGTGGAGACTTCCCTGATTCCTTTATATAAATGAACTACTATCCCCTGTTCCTACCTGAAATCACAATTTGCCTTCATTTAATTCTTCTTCTTCTTTTTTTTTTTTTTTTTTTTTTTTTTTTTTGGTCATAAGCATAGCTGTGATCTAAGGTTGTGGGACCACGACTAGCACACAGTAGGCATCCAATATGTATGTTTTAAATGAGTAGATTAAGAGGAGGAGATCTGAAGAAGCATTTCCACTTAATGTTCAAGAGAAAGGACAACATACAATTAGTCTTAAAATTAGGAGGTACAATACTTTGATGGGAGAAATAAATTTGATAGTACATACTTTTGGGTGTATTATTATACATATAGATAAGGTGATCATTCCTAAGCCTCAAACTACCTTTAACAGTATTCTGTGTTATAAAGGCACAGAAGAGGGAGGGAGTGGATCAAACAGACTAGGGAAGGTCAGCCAAAGAGGCAAGGATGTAGTGTGGATACAGAAGCCACCACGTGCCTCTTGCCATGTTCTCTGTTCTTTACCTGAAAATTTACTTTATAATCCCTTCCCCAGTCCACCCATTTTTTTTCCTTGAAAAGGACCTCCCCTATCATACCCCACATTTTCTTTTATCCCAACATATTTCGTAGCCTCCTGTTGTTTTGAAACAATTAAATTTTTTTTTTTTTTACTGCTTTTGAGGAACTACATAATGTTTTTTTGTGAGTGTGTGTGATCAAAATGTGATCAAGACATTGGAGAGGTCACATAAGACTTAGTGTGCATCCCAGGTACTAAGATGTCATGAGGGCCAAGAGAGATGGGGGATAGGAGAGGAAGGCACAAACCACTCTGGGGACTAGGAAGGTAAATGCCCCCTGCTGACTCCTGATAACAATCCCAAATGCATGAGGTTTGTTAAGGTGATAAGGGCTGATAAGAATGGGATGGCTGAATTAGAAGGACCTGAGAGCTGTTCATGGAAGGAAAAATTATGCTTCCTTTGATGAGAGTGTGCTTCTCTTGTGAACTAGGCTCTTTCTTCAACTGCCTGGCCCCAAATGGCCAATAAAATCTCCTAAGGCTCTGAGACCTGGGCTTTTCCCATGATCTCTGTCTTATGACCCAAATGGCCCAGCAACAAGGGGCAAAGCCTCTAGGTTACAGGTCCCTAGTTATGAATCAATATGTAGCCTTTCAGCCTAGCCCTTGATATGTGGGCCTTCATACTGAGAGCCTCTTTGATTCTTAGGCAAACATGAGCCTTGAACCCATCTTTCCAGGGTACTTTGGAATCTATATCCTCTGCTTCTCCCATAAACCACCTGTCTTGCCCACACTCCTATGACCAACTTTAATGTCCCAACACCAGTTTGAGTCCAGGTGTGTGTCATTTTAACCTTCATAACATGTCTGGGAACAAGTTTTCTCAGACTGTTGGCCATACATTTAACCAAGAATGGAGACTTCACAGGAAACCATGTTTACCAGACAGAACAAAGGTTTTTTTCATAAAGAAAACAGAAGTTCTTCTTCTTCCAGGAGGCCTTACCTGGATATTCCTCCAGAGAAGTGCTTTCCAAGACCCCAGGTAATTCATTCCTTCTCTCATCCTGAGCAACTCAGACTCTACTCAGACTCTATCCAGCTTATTCCACCTGAGAGATTCTGAAAAAACCAGCATGCTGAACACACTATTTTACACATAGACCCACTCTCCTATTATCCTAGTAAGAAGAAAAACAGGGTATTACATAAATCTGCGGGTGCTTCCTTGAAAGCATGCAGCTTTGCTGAGATTTCACTTCTTGTAATGGAAGCACTTGCACAAGCAAAGCAGGGAATGGAAATCAGAGAGAGACCTGGGCTCGGGGCTTAAAGAAGAAGGCCAGTGAACACCTAGCATTTTCAGGTTGACAGAAGTCCAAGATTTTTTTTTTTTTTTAAGTCTGGGATCAAAGTGAGAAGCAGCAATTGGATGGAGAGCAGACAAAGAAATATCTTCAAATATATCAGCATAGAAATTGAAGGCAGATTATACCACATGCACAGAAAAAGCAGAAGAAAGATAACACCTGTTTTATTTGAAATGCCTCCCTTCTCCCAGCAAAAAATCTGAGAAAAGGGGTGGATGTGAATCTTCACTTCAATTAGAAGGATTGGCTGCAAATGGAAACAAGAACAACACTGTTCTCCTTGGCTAATGACAGGGGCCACTTCACTATTACTTGGATAAAGGCAACAGTGTAGCCCTACCTGGTTGCTATGGTTTGGATCTAGCAATGTTCCTGGAAAAGCTCATGTGTCAGGCAGTGTGGCAGTGTTCAGAGGGGAAAAGATTATAAGAGCAGTAACCTCACCAGTGGATTAATTCATTTAATGTATTAATACTTTGAATAGATTACTAGGTGGTACCTGTAGACAGGTGGAATGTGGCTGGAGAAAGTAGGTCAGTGGAGGTGGGCCCTGGACTGTATCTTTCCCTGGTCTGTCTGTCTGTCTTCCTCCCTTTCTCCTTCTCTCCCTCCCTTCTCCCTCCTCTTTCTTCTTCTCTCTCTCTCTCTCTCTCTCTCTCTCTCTCTCTCTTTTCTGCTTCCCAGCTGTCATGAGCTCAGAAGCTTTCATTTGCCATACAGTTCTACCATGATGTTCTGCCTCACCTTGAAACCAGAACAAGGGAGTGGGCCAATATAAATGGTGACCTTATTTGGTATTTTGGTCACAGCAGTGAAAAGCTGACTAACACATTGGCCCTGGTATAGACACTATGCAACTCTCTCTCAAGCGTCGAGGCTGGTCTAGGAGTGAAAGGAAGAACATATCCCACTCTACTGTGAAAATTCTTCTGTACCTCCACATAATTTCTTAGTCACATATACATCCTGACTCAAAAGAACGTACAAATCCCTGAGAGTGACAGGATGTTTAAGGAAGAGGGTGATGGTGAAAAATGCTGCTCTGGAGCTAGATTACCTGTGATGGAATCCTCATCCCACAGTTTACTCTCATCACTTGGAACAAGCTACCTGATGGCTCTAGGCCTTAGTCCCTTCATTTGTAATACAGGCATAATAATATTTTATACATCTCAAAGTATTTTCCTTTGTAAATTAAGAATAACTGAAGTAAATGCTTAGGAAGGTCTAAACCACAGTAGTTATTCTTAAAATGTTATCCATAATTAATGTTTTTTTAGGACTTTAAAAAAAATTACATTTTTTGTGTTTAGGTCATTGTAGATGCAAATAAGATGCAAGAATAGTAGAGCTATCATTTAGAGAATACTTTATCTAGTCTCCCCAAGTACTAGGCAATGTAGTATGAACAATATTATAGTACAATACCTATTGTACCTTATCAAAGTCAGGATACCCACATAGAAACAATGTGTATGCATAGTTATTTCTATAATTGTACAAAGATTAGCATAACCACCACTGCATTCAAGATATGGAACAAATCATTACTGCAAAAATCACTTTTGTGCCCTTTCATAGACCCACTCACACCAGTCCCCTCCATCCCTTAAAATTCTACTATTTATGCTTTTTTTTTCTGTCCTCCATCTCCATAGTGATATCAGGTTGAGAATACTGTACTGTACCATGTTTGACCTTTGAAGGTGCCCTTTTTAATTTGACATTAATGCTCCTGATATCCACCCAGGCTACGGTAAGCATAAATACTTTGTTCCATTTTATTGCTGAGTAGTAGTCCATGGTAGAGATATACCACAGTTCATTTAATCATTCACCTGTTGAAGGCTGTGAACTCTAGTTTTTGGCTCCTAAAATGTAAACATTCAAGCACAGATTCTTGCACGCATATAAATTGCTGGGTCCTTTGGTAAATGTATGTTTGGTTTTTAGAAATTGGCAAACTCTTTTCCAGAGTGGCTGTTGCATGTTGTATTTCCACCAGAGAGATTAGTCTCCTATCCTTGCCATGATCTGACATTGTCACTTTTCTAATCTGTTCTAATATGTGTAATGATAACTCGTGCGGGCTTAAGGGCTACCAATAATGAATATCTTTGTGTGCTTATTTGCCATCATTTTATCTTGTTCAGCTAAATTTCTACTTACATCTTTTGCCTACATGTTAACCAGATTATTCATTGTTTTCCTACCACAAAGTGTTGAGAGTTTATTATATATTCTAGATATGAAATCCTTTATCAATAACACGTTAAATTTCAGGAATTCTTCTTTGGTTCTTTCAGCTATGAATGATCTCTTCTTTCCCTGACTTCTTTATGGAAGTTTCACTTAAGACCTTCTCTTTACCTTGAATTTCCATGGACTGTACTCCCTAGATACCTTACTGATCTATGAGCAGAATGCACATCTGATTTGACAGACTATCTTGGCTAAAATTTGAGTAGCTACCCACCATTTTATTGGTATCCACCAAATGACAGTCAACAATACCTGGATTTTCATTTAGTTACTCTAAGACTTGGGGCCAAAGCAAAGTCATGGTTACCATGGATACTCAGGCTTGGAACAGAAGTAAATCATTCAATATCCTTAGAAAGGATAACTAATTACAAAAAGAAATACACTCAGATGTGTTAGTGATTAATTTCTTCTCAACTACCACACTTCTAGCTAACACTGTGACACACTACTGTTTATTGAGGATCATCTATTTATGCCAACCTGTGCCTTACATTTGGCTAATTAAGCACACATACATTTCAGAGACTGTGATCTGTGGGCTATGTTTACATAAGATCATATTCAGCACACCGGCAATTGTTTAGCACCTCTAACCTATTTCGAGCCTAATATTTAATTAGTGAAAGGTGCTGAAGGGGAATACAGGGTATGACTCTGAATTACACAAATAGCTACCTGTATTACAAATCACAACAACAATGAATAATTAAATAGCGAGCCACCTGAGCTTTGGAAAGTCTTTCTTCCAAAGGAATTAAAGCTCCAAAGAGGATGAGGTCACAGGGAGAGTCATTGAAGGACTGCAGGTAAGGAGACATGGGGGCTCATTCCCCCACCCTGCCTCTGGACTCTGTAGCTCCATGACCACCCTGTGAAATGAAGAAATGAACATTCCACCTCCTTTACATATCTCCTTCTCACCGCCAGAGATGTTCTAATGATCACATGCAACGCAGAGGCAGATTTCCTTGTTCAAATAAAGGCACATTATAAAAGATGAGAATTAGCGCTAACATCAGTTAAAAAGATTTCAATGTTTTGATCTTCCATGAGAGAAAAAGAAACTGCCCTTCCAGGGGCTAAGACCTGCCCCCAGATGCTTCCTAAGCCTCATCTCCTGTTCTCTTGCTCGTCTTTGCGGCCATCTTTCCCCAGGCATGGTCCAGAGTGGGGCTCCCACTCTTGCAAATCCTCCCTCCACTGTGTAGCCAGCCTTTTCCTGGCCAGCCCTAGAATCTGAACTGTCCCCCACTCCTCTCTTACATTGCTTCTTTCAACTTATTCACTGTTTCAAAGTGAGATGTTTCTTCGGCTTTTGAGTTGTTTTCTTTTCTGCTTCCCTTCCTATCCTCCATCAAAATGAGGAACATCAAAATGGATGGAGTAAGAGACTATAATGATAAGTGAAGTTAGCCAATCTCAAAAAGCCAAATGCCAAATGTTTTCTCTGATATAAGGAGGCCAATTCACAGTTGGGTTGGGATGGGGAGCATAGGAGGATTAGAGGAACACTAGAATGGTCAATGGGGAGGGAGGGGAAGGGAGGGGACAAAAGGGTGAAGAAAAAAAAAAGAAGGTAGAATGAGATGGTATCATTACCCTAAGTGCATGTATGAAGACACCAATGGTGTGAATATACTTTGCATATAACCAGAGATATGTAAAAATGTGCTCTATAAGTGTAATATGAAATATGAAATGTAATGCATTCTGCTGTCATTTATAACAACTTAGAATAAAAAAAAAAATTAAAAAAAGAATGGGACTTATAAAAAAAATGAGGAACAGCAAACTCAGTCACTCTTATTCTATGCTGTCCATGCAGGTGAGTTGTTTTCTCCAGAAAGGAAGCATCTATTACTTTTTCCTGGGACAGAATTCGCTGACACTGGGCAAAATCACCCTCAGTTCTACACAACTTTGGGAAACGCCTTTGATTCTCACCGTGAGAGCCATCTTCCTTGGGCTGAGTGTTCTGAGTCCCTCAGGATTCTAGAGCCCATCAATGAGATCACTTCATAATAGTGAAGAGAAGCGATCACGGTAATTGGATAGACCCCATGAGACCTGTGAGACCCAGTATCTTGGCCCTAACCACCTCCCAAATCTGTAAAACCTCTTTCTGAAACAACCTGTTGGGTCTGTAAGCATACCCAGAACGAATGTCAAGTTCACCAGGTACAAAACTTAGGTGGCTATCTTGTCATCAAAGCCAGTATTCCAAATACGCCAGGCTGGAGACCCTCAGGTCATGTTGCGATCTGTCCTACCTGCAGTCAACCGTCAGGCGCTGTGGCATCTCATCCCTTTCTTTTGGCCACTCTTCACCCACATTCAGTGTGAAGGCCACCTCCAGCTGCTCACTCCCCTGACCAAAGCTAGAGCTGTGGCCTTTCCATGGTTTCTGCTTGTGGTCTCCCTGCACAGAATCCTTAGGCCACTCTCCTGTTCAACATTCAGATGAGACATTTCAGGCTACTCTTGCTTACACAGCCTTAGGTTCTGAAGTTAGCTTGGAAGAGGAAAGTCTGGGTTAAACTGCCCTGGAAAGATCTCTTAAATCATCAGTGGGTGCCCCACCCCCCCAGCAAGTCTGAGAAGTTTCATTTTTCTTCACTGAAATCAAGCACTGCTCTACAATCCAGTGCTAACTAGACACCGAGGGACAAGAGGTAGCAAGTTATATATCTTCTTAACCACTAATATCACACTAAAACTTGCCACAGCAACATGTGTATGGAACTGTGTCCACTGGAGGGGGTCACAGCCATTCTTGAAGCACGTGTTCTGGAGTGGAAGGGACTGTGACTCAGTGGAGGGATTTGCTTCCTCACTCCCTCATATGTGTCTGTCTGTCTGTCTCTCCATCTCCATGTCTGTCACTCCCCACTCCCCAAGTGTTGTGGTTTGGATGTGAGGTGTTGCCCAAAAAAGCTCTTGTGTGAGACAACGCAAGAAGGATTAAGGAAATGGTTGGGTTATGGGAGTTTTAACCCCACCAGTGAATTAATCTTCTGATGGTATTAACTGGGTAGTACTGAAGGTAGGGCATGGCTGGAGGAGGTGGGTCAGTGGGGATGTTATTATTATTATTTTTTTTTTGTGGGTACCAGGGATTGAACTCAGGGGCACTCAACCACTGGGTCACATCTCCAGACCTTTTTGTATTTTATTTAGAGACAGGGTCTCACTGAGTTGCTATGTGCCTCACCATTGCTGAGGCTGGCTTTGAACTCCCGATCCTCCTGCCTCAGCCTCAAAAGTGCGTGCACCACTGTGCCTGGCTGGGGACGTTATTTTGTGGTATATATTTGGTATCATGTGAACGGAGTCTCTCTCTCTCTCTCTCTCTCTCTCTCTCTCTCTCTCTCTCTCTCCTGATCATCATGTGAGCCACTTCACTCTACTATACTCTTCCACCCAGAGGTTCCACCATGATGTTCTGTCTCACTTCAAGCCCTTGAGGAATCAAGTCTGCTGTCTATGGACTCTGCACCTGTGAGCTGTCAAACGAACTTTATTTCCTCTACAATTGTTCTGGTCTTTTGGTTACAGCAGAAAAAAAAAAAAAAACTGACTAAAACATCAAGTGAATCTGCCCGATGCCCCTCCTGGTGTGTGTTGTGTGTCTGTGTCTACACATGCATCTCTGTGTTCCAGTGTGAGTCTGTGTGTTGTGCATGAACCTCTGTGTTATGCTCCCCTACCTATGTCGACGTCTTTTTCCGGGTCTGTCTCTGTCTCTGTGTTTGTCTCTGTGGCTGTCTGCTTCTGTCAGTCAGTCTTGATGTCTCTCTGTGTGAGCTTCTCCTCTTTGTAAGCCTCTGTCATCTCCGTGTGGACACTGGGTCTGTGCACATGTGTCCCTCTCTTCATGAAATATTTTTCCAGGTGCACATTTTCTGGAACGTAGGTCTTTATGGAGCACTTTGAGTGGACTGAGTTCAGATGTTTTAACAGCACAGGATTCAAAGCCACAGTAAGTCCTCTTCTTTCCACACACTCTTGTGGACTCCTCACCCTGCAGCACCATGCCTAATTCCTCAGCATGAGCTGAAAGATCCTCTGCAACATGTCCCCCTCAGGTGTGATCAACTGCCCTCTTCTGCACTATCACAAAGACCACATACCATGGCCAGCCTAGGCATCGGCAGACATATTTTTGGGCAAGGTGGCCTTCCCCTCACTTTCCCCAACAAAATCGCATGCTGAAGGGACATTCATGATTTATAAGGAGGTAGTTCAGAGTGGCAGTAGACAAAGTGAGGTTGGAGGGCTCAGAGCCACGCTCAACCTCCCCCTTGCCAACCAGCGGGGCCCAAACAGAATCTGAAAACTGCTGCTGATGACAAACACACCCCAGACTTCCCAGGGACGTGACGTGAGGTCCTTTGCTCTTTTCTGTGGATCAGTAAATTTTAAATCCTCTGGGTTGAATACTGGTGCCATTTTTCACAAAAGCTGTAGTACCCAGGGTCCTGCCAACAGGCAGCCTCCTGCCCTCTGAGCACTGCATGGCCTGCTGGTGTGCCCTTCCCATTGAGAGGCCCTGGCACTCATGAATGAGCCAAGCTGTGTGTGTTAAAGGAGCATTCTGCTTCAGATCTGAAGGCCAAACGACACAAGCTGAGCCAGCCTTTTGTCTTCTCCTGTGCCCAAATGGGAGTATTTGTGAAATTGTTGCATTCTGGTCTGAATGCTCAAGTAGAGAATGGTTTGAGCAAGAACAGGCACTTTGATTGGAAGAGCCCAGCATGAGGGAACAGGGAGTAGCCCAAACACTGGAAGCAAATCAGAAGGCCAGGAGCCTTCATGGGTGCCTGCACCATTGGTTACAGCCTCAGTAATCATGTGAGGGAAATGAGCATTTTTGCAGATTTTGTTTTGTGTTTGTGTCTCTCTGTTAAAATACAGGTCTAATTCATTCTAAGTCCAAGGCCCAAGGCTTTCAGAACTCAGCAAAGCTTTTATCATTTGCAGATGATGCAACTCAACAAACATCATTTTAGAAAAGTACTGTGCTAGAGCTTTTTGTGGAAACACAGTGAAGAAAAATTCATAGTCCTGGACCTTTGAGGAAAGCTGGGCATGAGGATGCATGCCTGTAATCCCAAAGATATGGGGGTCCAAGGCAGAAGGATCTCAAATTTGAGGCCAGGCTTAGCAACTTAAGGAGACCCTATCTCAAAATATAAAGTAAAAAGGACTGGGGAAGCAGGTCAGTGGTAAAGTGCCCCAATATCACTCCAACCTCCAGAGAGGGAGGGGGTGAAAGGGGAGAGAGAATGCAGGTATGAAATTGAGTCACTTGTGTGGATTCCTGGCTTTGCCTCTGTGGGACACTGAGAAAGTCATCTATTTAGTTCTCTGACCTTTTACTTCATCATCATCCCCCCCCCCCCCCCCCGATTTGCAGATTGAATCCAGGTGTGCTTTACCACTGAGCTATATCCCAGATCTTTTTATTTTTATTTAATAAAAACAGCAAGACAGAATCTCACTAAGTTGCTCAGGGCCTTGCTAAATAGCTGAGGCTGGACTTGAATTTGCAATCTTCTTGCCTTAGCTTACTGAGTTGCTGGGATTATAGGCATGTGCCACCACACCCAGCCTGTTTCTTCATCTTTAAAATGGGAATGGTCGTTGTAACTACCCATAGTAGACAACATACAACATAATGCTTCCCTTTAAGATTTCTATGATATAATTCCCAGAACCTGTAACTCTGATACTTCACCATTTATGGGAGGACACAGACACCCCTCAACTCTCATCGAAGGAGGCCTGTGGGAAGTGTTGAATGAGAAAGGGGAAAAAACTGGGACTTGAGACTGAAAAGGAGATGAGATTTCATGGGCACACCAGTGGAAGGGCAGCTGAGGAAAGGCCTAGAAAGAATTCAGCACACAGTGGGCACCTCCAAGAAAAGTTTTACCAGATGAATGCATGTTGAACGTGTTCCAGAAAACCCAAGGTCAGAGTGGTATTAAGAAGTGGAGGTGTGCCAGGGCTCCCTGTTGGAAGTTTCTTATACTGGAGGTTTTAGAATGCCAAGAGGGGCCTTGGAGATGGTTACCTCTAATCCATTTCTTTAAAAAATGAGAAACCAGAGACCCAAGTTTATATACTAGGATCAGAAATGAGATGAGCATTCAGAACTGTCCTCTAAGGTGGTCACTCTGAATTTAAACAGCCACCATAATAATTTGTATATAAGAAACTAAAAACAAAGTTGGCAATATCACTTAGTATTTTCCCCAAATAACACCATTAAGAGAGCAAAATGGTGCAGCATTCAGACCCTCAAGTAGCTGCTCCCATTCTGAAACCTGAGCCAGCCTATTTACTATGTGATTGTAACTGAGTCTCCATTACTGAGCCTCAATGTTCACATTTATAACACAGCAAGAACCATGATATATTCATTGAGATCACACACCAAAACAGCTTTTACCCAGGCCATCAACAACCTCCTTATTGCCAAATTCAATGGACATCTCACTAGCCCTCTGGACAGTGGCATCTAGCCCTAAGTTACCCCTTCCTAGACACACCCCCAAACCCTGCACTTGGTTCTTGAGATGGCCTTTTCTTCCTGGTGTTATTTATTCCCCACTAGATGCCTCAGTGTCCTTTGTTGGCTTATCTTCTGCCTGATATCTAAATGTGGGTGAACTTCAGAGTCTAGCTCTACATCCTCTTACCTTCTATAGCAATGTATCTTTCCCATTTGATCTTAGTCCCATGGCCTTAAATATCGGGAAAACGCCAATGATACACACTTTCCTGTTCTTAGCCTATACTTCTCCCCAGTCCTCAGACTACAGTGATATTAGAAGGTCACACTCTCTACTTGAGTTCTCCATGTGGATATCAAAGAATCTACCAACCTGCTAACATTGTATTGTCCTATCTCTAAATATAATTCTTCTCAACCTTGGTAAATGGTACCTCTGCCCACCCATTGCTCAAGCATAAATCCCAAGATATTCATAAGGCCTCCATTTCTCCTCTCTCCTGACATCTGTCACCAAGTCCTAAGGATTTCACTATGGAACATACAAGGGTCCTGTCACTTTACCTTCATTTCTACCACCGCCAGGTCTCTTCTTGCTGACTGCAATCACCTCCTAACAGTCTTTGACTCCATTCTTGTGTCCCCACAGTCAATTCTCTACATAGCAACCAGCATGGCATTTAATAAATGGAATTCAGAACCTGGTATTCTCTTGTGCTCCATCCTCAGTGGCTTCCTGTTGCTCCTGGAGATAGGCCTTCAAAGATCTCCAGGGTCTATTCATAAAACTGTCAGCTTCCCTCTCTTCCCCTAACTTCCACTTGCCTTCTGTCCATTTTTATGGAACAAATCATCCTCTTTCTTGAGTCAAATCCCTCACATGTGTTGTTCATTCCCCAGAAAACTCCTCTTCTTTAGCCTAGGGGATAGGCTCTAAAGCCCCAGGTCTTCAGTCCAGTTGACTTGCTGGTTGTGTGATTAAGAACAGGAGCCCTAGTAAAAAGTGTGCCTTCCTCACAACATCTATAAAATGTGAATGAAAGCAGAACCCACCTTATATAGTTGGGGCTTTTAAATGGAATAAAATGTATATAGCACTGAAACGGTATCTGGGATATATGAAGCACTCAGTAAACATTATCTTCAAAATACACCATTATGCTTCAGTTCTCAGCTTAAGCAATTCTTCTTTAAAGCACACTTAACTACTCCCTCCCCCTGCTTAAATATGTTCTACTTTATATAACTAACATTTGGGCATCAAATATTGATTTTGAGGCTTTCTGTCAAACTATACTCCCAGCTCCAGAGAATAGGACCCTTGTCTGTGTTTCCTTCTGTTCTAGAAGACTAGCACAGGAGCAGAGACACAAGGCAGGCTTTCCATTTTATAATTGTGTCAGACCCCACGATTCACATGTTGAAGCCCTAACCTCCAAATCTAACTTCATTTAGAGATAGGAGGTGGTGAAGTTAAAATGAGACTGTTACAGTAGGCCCTAATGTAATCTGACTGCATCCTTAAAAGAAGAGGCACTTGGGCACACACAGAGACTCCAGGGGTGTGTGTGCAGAGGGAAATGTTAAGTGAAAGACACAGCAGAAGGTGGCCATGTGCAAGCTAAAGAGAGGGGCTTTAAGAGAAACCAAACCAACAGACAACATGATCATGGACTGACAGCCTCCAGGTCTATGAGAATATATATTTGTTTTGCTTATACTACCCAGTCTGTGATATTTTGTTATATCTGCACTAGCAAACTAATACAGTCTATAGAGAGTGATGGGTAAATAGATTAATGTGCCAGCTCAGTGCCCAGTGCATGTTAAGTATGCCACAGATTTACTCCTATTCTTGAAATAATACTGATAATGTAGTGAGTTCTCAGTAGCAAATCTACCTAATGCACATTGTATAGGTGACAGATAAAAATGATTTCTCAGTGGTACTTAGAATACTTCTTAACTGTAATGATGAAGTGGAATGCGGTTAGTTATGAAGATCTAAAGTCTTCCTTTATGAGCCACAAAACTACTACTTTTAGGATTTCTTTCTGTTTACCAATGTGTATATGTCAGAACTTGCCTATTTTTATGGTGGTCCCTTGGCTATATAATGCACAACACTAGGCATTTTATACTCAGTAAGCAAATATTTCTCAGATATGAGAGTAAAACTAGACAAAATGGGTAAAATATAACACTTGCAAAAACTGGTCTATTTTTATCATATATTCTTGAACATGTTTGAATATATATGTTAAGTGTCTGAGTACGAGATGTGTGTATGTGGAGACACACACATATGTGCGTGTAAAATGTTTACACTGAAAATGACATCACAGAATCTCACATTGTATTTAACATGCATAGCCATATATTCCACATCCATCAACTGACTTCCAACTAAAGCCCTTCTCTAGCTGGGATACACACTTGACACTAGAAAGCAGATAGGGTCATGGCAAAATTGGCACATAATTGATAGTAGCACTATCTTTTGTGTGGCAGTTCCTAGTAGCAGAGCATCATATCAATGCATCTAATTCAGAAAATTATTGACTCATAATATGAAGCAGCATGGATATTGATTCTTTAAATAGATCTTGGAATTAATATACATGATCCCTTTAAATGGACTGTAAAGAATCACTAAGTAGCCCATTCCACAATGAGGTCTCACTGAAATGAACAGGCTATGGCAGAGAAAGGGTACTTCTTTCTGGAAGAAAACTCTCTGCCTTTCAGATTCATTTTTGACTGCGGAAGAAAAAACATAATGAAGTGATATAATTAAGTATTCATATGTAGGAGGAGATAAACAAAATCAGGAATAGCCAATAGATTCTTTACTGAGTGTCGACTCCTTGCAAGTAGCTGCTGAGAAGTCTGATGGTGATAGGAAGAAAAAAAGTCTTAGCAGAAAAATGATGTTTGCCATTGGTGCAAATTATAGAGTGGAAAATGCCCACTGCATACTTTCTATTTTGAAATAGGTGTCTCTTAAGGTCCCATCTGGTGCAAATCTTCTATTGCCTTCTCTTCTGTGGTTTCCTTCCTCCCTCCCTCTTACTCTCATAGTTTGAATGAACAAGATAGAATCTCCTGAGCATCCTAACTTGCTCCTCTAGTGTAAAGTGCTGTAGTTTGGATCTGAAATACCCACAAAGTCCCTTGTGTTAAGCTTGGTCTGTAGCCCATCACACTATCAGGAGGTAGTGGAAACTTTAAAAGGTGGGGCCTGGTTGGGCAAAGTTGGATCCCCTTGAAGTGGATATTGGGACCTTTTCCCCTTCTTCTCTCACTCCATTCTTTCTGGTTGCCATGAGGTGAGCAGTTTCCTGTGTCACACGTTTCCTACCATGATGTCCTGCACCATCACGGGCTCACAAGCAAGAGGACCAAGCAACCACGGACTTAACCTGTGAGCCAAAATAGACCTTTCTTCTTGTTGATTATCTCAGGTATTTTGTCACAGTGATAAAAAGCTGACTAACACATAAAGCAAGTAGTCAGGCTTAGCTTCTGTATCAGGCCTCAAAACCGCAACCTCTTCTCACCACCTACAATCATTTTAATTTTGTATGGCTTTGGAATGTGTGCTGAAAAGGATTACCAAGGTGCTTACTGTCATTTAAGTAACTGAACTAAACTATGGTAGACAAGATGAGGTAACTGCTAGAGACCTGGATTTGTGCATGACCCTAATGTCCTTTAGTCTGGCAGGAGAGAGATGGATGAGGCACCAGCATGGCAGTCCTACTTGCATGCATAATTACAACAGCCAGAGAACAATGCAATAAGGAAGGATCTGTGTCTGTGCTCTGTTTTGTATATAAAAACACCAATGAAGACTGTCGACGTGACCAAAGCTATCAAATTTCCTCTTCAGTTCTTTGATATTACTCAATCATGTCCTAGCTACCATTTAGTGACTTCTAAGAATCACCTGTATGTCAACACACTTAGCAGAGAATATTTTATTTAATTCCTTCAATGACTGTACCTATGAGATATTATTACCTGTACTTGACAGGAAACTGAGGTTGAGGGAGGTTAAGTGATTTATAGGTATGATATTATAACAAGGGGTTCTGACTTGACACCCATGTTCTCACCTCAATGCACAAAACATTTGATGATACTGGGGGAGGCAAGAGATCTGATAGGAGGCAACTTGCATTATTCATTCATTCATCCAACTATTTATTCATCTATGCATCTATCCACTCATTCATTGCTTCAACAGATATTCACCATGTAACTACCCCTGTACTCAGTGCTGGGACACAGCACTGAGCAAAACAGACAAGGCTTTTGACCTCACAAAATTCACAATCTAATAAAAAAGCAGACATCAATCAATGACATGACTGTAATCACAAAGTAAAATAATTCTCCAAAGGAAAGGAATACAGTTGAATGAAAGCCTATAACAAAACACCCTGACCAAGGCTGGAGGTCAGATTTAAGGAAATGAGGTCCAAGATCAGAGCTGAAGGTCAAGTCCACATTAAGTAGGTGGAAGGCGGGAGCAGGAGAGGAAGTGAGCACTGCTGTGGAGAAAAGAGGATATGCAGGGATTCAGGGAAGGAAGGAGCACGAAATTGTTCGAGGGCCTGGGGTCAGTGCCCCTGGAGCCAATCAGTGAGGAGAGGGGTGATGGGGAAAGCCCAGGGACACCTGTAGAAGTTGGCCTTGTCAAGGTCCTGGGGAAGCAGTGGGAGACCAGTGAAGGATCTGGGGAGACAATCAGAGAAAGTATGGAGAGAAAGGGACACTTGTGCTTTCCCATGATCAGACTTCATGGGGCACAAAAAATATAGGGATCAGGTAAGACCAGAATGGAAATATAGCAATCAGCAAATAAATAGTTCATGTAGTGGATTAAAGAGATGCTTATAATTCTAATTAGGTGGTGGCAATAGTGATGAGGAAAAAATGGATGGATTTTTAAAAAATTACAAAGTAAAATCTAAAGAACTCATGGATGAATTGAATTTGAAAAGAGGGATGAAATAGAGGGGTCAAGGAGAGCCCCTGGCTTGACCCATTAGGTGGTGCTGGTCACTGACAGGGAACTCTAAAATGTGGTCTCTTTGAGGTTGAGATGCCTTTTGGGCATCCTAGTGAAGTGGCCTAAAAGGCACTTAGTTATATACTTCAGGAGTGGAGAGAAGAGGTCTGAGATGGAGATACGGACCTGAGAGTCCACTGAATAGATGGCAAAGGTTGCTGGGGTTTGGGGAAACAAAAAGGAGGTGCTACAGGGAACTGTTGATGGAAAACCAGACAGATCACTCTCATCGGTCATTATGTTCTTCCAATCCACTTCTTTCTTTTGAGGATCTGCACCTTTTCTTCTCTCCCCTTCTAATACCACTGTCTATTATCATTTGCATTTTCCTTTGTCCTAGTTTTTAAAAATTATTTGCATATCTATTTTATACTATGTGTCCCTGCAGCCACTCCAACTTTTGTAGAATAAGGAAAGAATCAATCACTAGCTTCCAGAAGATCCAGATGAGATTCTAAATAGTCAAATTACTCTGACAGCTTACCCAGAAAGCAATAGATTAAATTCACTCACTAATAGTGCATTCAAAGGAACCGTCATTGAGATTCCAAGATGATTCTTGATGCATTCAATTCATGAAAGCCAAAATGTTTGAAAGTTATGGTGGTGTGGTGGGGGAAGGGGGTGTTAGGGAAAGTCCAGGATTTGATGCCTAAAGGGTTCCCAATTGTTCAGTCTTAAAGTAGTAGACTAAATTCAACAGACTTAATTGAAGGATTCAAAGATGTTAGGACACACCAGCTGTAAGGGTCACTTTTCTCATCTTCCTCTGTTTGAGTTATTTATAGCTAGAAGTGATTGGTAGTTATAAAAATGGAAATGTAAAGATGACGCGGTCTCCAATGACAAAAACTCCTAGGAACATTTGAATATGGTACATGCACTAAGTAATTCATTTAGTAACTTAATTATTAGATATTAAGCACTGAAATTTAACCAATACCTGACTCCAAAAGGAAGAAAAACAATTCGTTGTTCTCACAGTTCTCTGTCATGTCTTTTACATTATCTCAAAGCTCATTTTTTTTTATATTTTTGGTGATAAGTTAACTGTGGGCTTTCTGAGAGACAGAATAAGTTTCCTTTCTTCCTTCCCTTCCTCCTTCTTCACTCCCTTCTCTTTCCTTTTACCCATCCCGCCCTCCAAACCCCTCCCACAGTGTCTGACACATAACAAATGAAAGAGTCAAACCACTTAAGTGATCCTTCTCAAAACACAGCAGACCCATTCCATAAAATGAATGAATCCATTTGATTCCAAACAAAGGAACTAACATCACTGAAAATTTCCATCAAGACTTTTTAAACCCGGGCATTTAATTCAGCAGTTCTGAGCCCATCTATAACAAAAGGGAATGTATCATTCATATTTTCTTGCTGATACCTAGTCATTATATTCAAAGTTTATAAGCAATATTAAAATAGGGAATGAAATTAGCTTTCCCATTTTGAGCAAAACTGCCATGAATTAGAGTGAGCACTTTTGGAAAATACTTGATGTGTTCTGCTTTTATTTTGTTGTTATTATTGTTGTTGTTGTTGGGAGGGGAGAGAGGGGATGTGGGGATAGGAAAGATAGTGGAATGAAACAGACATTATTATTATATGTATATAAGCGACTACATGACCAATATGATTTCCAACATGTACACTAAGAAAAATGAGAAATTATATAACATCTATGTATATAGATACATCAAAGTGCCAAATGCATTCTACTGTCATATATAATTAATTAAAACAAATTAAAAAAAAATTTTTAAAAAGAGCTACTTTGTTCCATGTTTAGTCAAAGCTAAGAGAAAGCACAACCTATTTACAACAAAACACAGTTGCTGAGATCACCTTAATTTATTTCAGCTAAATCTAAGTGTCAATCAAAAGTTCTGAAAAGCAGAAGGTCCTGGAGAAGATATAACATTTGGAGGGTCTGTTAGGAAGGAACATTATTCTTGTCTAACCAAAGAATGGCTGATGAGTTCCTAAAGGATAGAATTCAATCCCAAGGATCTGTTGACTACAAGGTTATGGTGCTCTCTTCCTCTCCCTCATGAAATGGGAACATCTTTTCTAGCCTTGGAAGGAAGCTGATGGAAAACAGTACCTGTTTTCTCAGTACAATTTCATTTTCCTTTTAAGTTTTATTTAAATTTAAGATTCCAATTTAAAGCAATTGTTCCCATGTGTCTGTGAGTTTAAGAACACAAACACAATATGTGGCCACATGGATCATATTAAAAGGAACAACCAGATTGTATTTCTATAAGAAACCAGGTAACTCAGAAAAGCAAACAGTATTGTTAGTTCTAATGGTTTTCTGGTTTTAGATTGAGTCAAAAAACTCGTGATGTCTGCAAGTTCAAAGTTCAAGTCTGAATTCTATGGGTTAAATAAGTTAGTTTCTTAAACTACCCACTTCCTTTTGCACATCAGGGAGAGAAAAAGAAAAAAAAAAACAGAAAGAGATTACAGAAAATTAGAATCCAAATGTCATTCTTTGGATAGGAACAGTGAGACAAAACTTATCTTCTTTGAGCACATACCATGTTTCAAGTACACAAGTATCAAAACAGCAACTTTCCTATTTATAATTTTGTTTATTCCTACAAATTAAATAATTGAGGTTAAGGAAAATAATTTCCTAAAGATTATTCATCAAATAAGTGATAAAATTCCAGTTTTAAAGACAGACCGGATTGACTCTGAGATGAATTCTATTTCAACTAACTTTTGCAAAAATTGGGGGAAATGCCTTATCTTTAAAATATTTTGTAAAGAAATACATGAATAAAGGTTCCATGAGGACACAGGCAGCATGTTAAAAGAACACAATATAAAATGTTGAATGTGAATTGGTAAGCAGATGTATGTCACTAAGAAGTCACATTTTTCATCATAATGGTTTGCTGTCTGTTGGCAATGACCCCAGTTAAGCTGTTTTTATACAACAGAAGCACAGCTGGTTAAAAGGGACTAAATGTGGTCAAGCAACTAAGAATTTTTTATTCATTCAGTGCCAAGAATCAGTGTGGATTCCTTTTTAAAATAAAGCAAACTATAAGCAAGCTGACCCATAATAATTTGGTTTTCTGCCTTTAATAATGTTAATCTTTTAGTCAACTTGTCTACTAGTGGCCTGTACATTATTCAGGATAAAAAAAAATCTCAAAAACATCATACCAAAATTGCTTTTAGATCCTGGAAATTTCCTCTGCAAAGAGGTAAGAAAAAGGAATGAAAGCCTAAAGTTAGCTTGAAAATTGGGTATGTTTTAGATATGGCATGATAGGCATGGGCACGTGTTTCTACCATCCACCAACAGTGGGCTGCATGGGGTAGTTCTCATCATCCATTAGTTCATACGTTTATAAAGTACGTGTCACTTGATAAAGTACATTTGCTTGTGTCACCCCATATGATGAGATATTTAATGTTTCCAGAGTGTAGAATAAAACTATAGGGGATTAGACTTTGTCTAGAAGCCTAGTTACTTAGGAATGTTTTTGGGTGGGGTGGTTATTGCCAACTAGCACAAAAGTCTCTCTTATGGCTCTGTGTAAATTATTTATAACATGCCTCAAAAAACCCTACAAAATAAATTACAATAGATAAATAGCAGTGCTCAAATACTGAACATTTTGGAAATAACAAGAGAGAACATGCATCCCTACCCATTCCCAATTAAAATGTCATCAGTTTAGAGTTGTGCATTTAGGTATTTATAAAATTAATATCATGCAACCGAATATGAATCTTAATTATAGAGTACAAAAGCTGATTTTTAAAAAAGCACACTGCATTACTGATTTGATGTGTATGTGTGTGTTTTGGCATTACTGGGGACTGAACCCAGAGCCTTGTGAATGCTAGACAAGTGCTCTACCATTCAGCTGCACCCCCAGCCCTATATCAAACAAACGAACAAAAAAATCAATACAATGCCACCAATGAGAATACCATTATGAACTGCATCTTAAACTCAGTGTGAGATCTACTAGGCCATGCACTGGAAAGGAAGAAATCCAACATCAGTTCCATAAATCAAATTAATATCAAGATAAAACTGACTATTGAAAAACATCTTAGGGAAAACTGTGATCTCAGGGATATAAAAAAAGAGTGTGACCCTCCACTGTATTAACCTCAAATTTTAGAAAATATCTAATTATAGGAGAGTTTTTAAGGCAAGTGGATCATAGAGGTAGCAAAACAATGCTTATCACAAAAATCAATAGCATGCATTTTTATTAAAACATAGTTTCCTATGTCTGTAAGGCCTTAAATTGTCTAGGAAAACATATCACAAAGTATAATGTATGGATACAGGTATCTACAAAAAATATAGACTCCATTAAGAAGATATATCTGACATATGTACATGCATATATATGTGAGAATATATATATATATAATTATATACTAAATCTCACAAAGTTACATAAATATCTCCTTTCTTGCCTATGCATTTACTTTAAGAAAATATTATTTAAGAGATGACAGCTTTTTTATTTGTTCAACTTGAATTATTTTTTTTTTTTTCTCTCGCAGAATTGTGCCTTCTTACAGCTAGAGAATAAAATCTCTTGATAGCATAATATGCTCAAAGATTTTGCATTAACATATCCACAAACTTTCTCTCACCCTCAACAAAAGTGAAGGATAGACTTCACCACTTCTCATCTAGTACCTGAGTTTAGGTTTAGTAAGTAGAGCCAGCACTCCCAAGAGATTGTTAAAAGGGACTTTTTAAAAGAGGATCAAATATGCCCTGCCTCCAGGCCATACGATCCCATGACTATAACAAAATTTATATGAAATTTGAGATTTGACACTAAAAATAAATACTTAAAGTTCTGGTATCGGTGAATGGAACTAGACCAGTCCAGAGGAAGTGGAGTCAGCTTCTAATTTTCTCCTCTCTGTTCTATTAGGTGAGAAAGGGCAAATCAAACTGGTTGCAGAAAGAACCTATAATCAAGATGAGCTAGAAAAACAAGACTGCCAGGGAGCATCGCATTTCCAGACTGAAAGAGTCAAAAGAACCTGAAGGTAAGACTGCTAAGCTGATCTGAGGGCCTTTGAGGAAATATCACCATATGCCAAGATGGCTAAAGAAGGGTAACTCCAACACTTGTAGAGAAGACTGCTTTTTGGGAGCCTATAAAGAATTACCCTGATGATAAGTAGGGGTGTCTGGACAGCCATGACCATAGTACTCAATCTCCTCATGGGCAAAGAGCAGCAGATAGCACTCAAGAGGAAAAGCATCATTTTCTTTGCCTCCAGTCCCACAGCTTTTAATGGAAATCTGGTCCGGATTGTCTCCCACTTCTACTTTGGCCAGGAATGGGCAGGATGTAACCTGTGCAACACACCCACTGCTGTCCTGGATCTAAATATTGTATAAGATTAAGTGTTCCTTTATCCAAAAAAAAGCTCATTGTAGCCTAGCAAGCTTGGCAAAACTTGAGTAAAATTCTAAAACACATAGTTTTAAAACTGCCAGTGGGAACACAGCAAAGGTGTTCGCTTAGAATCAGCCTGGTTCCCAAATGCACTTTGGTTGCTATATTTACAGGATAAGCCCAGTAGATGGAAGGAATACTATAAAATACATTCTATGGAGTTTAGACATACCATGGTTGACTTTTTGGGTAGGATGGGGAACAAAAGAATAAATGAAAAGCAATCAAAGGGAGGAGAAAGCAGAAGGAAGGGGAGAGAAGACTAAGAAAGAAATATGGGAGAAGTGAGAATGAGAAAAGATGATGCTTAAGAAAATAATAAAAAGCCAATGAGGATATCTGTGAGAAATATGGCCTCTCTCATGATATCCTTACAAGGTACCTCATTTCCAAGCAACAGAGCCAAACTCAAGCAATAGTAACACTCAGAGGATCAGCGACAGGTGAGCTTTTTGCCCCTTGACCAATTTGAAGGGAGGATGAAGTAAGGAAAAATACCACTTATCTTCCTAGGGAGGTATTGTAATTATATATTCAGGGCTCTGGAAGGCAAACTTGCTTACAGCGATAACCATGCTGACCTCAACTGAATATTTTCTTACAAAGCTACATGTCCAGGATTGGTAATAAGATCACAGTTTCAATCGGATTTCACACTGTGAACTGGGGGAGTGGGGGGGGTTGATAAAGTCAACTCCCAGAAACAGGGCAGGGAGCTACATGAATTTTAAGCAGGTCAGGAAGCTCAGGTTTCTTCAAGAAAGACTTTGGACTCAAGGTAGTTGGCTTACTGAAAAATTAAATAAGAGAAGAGGAGAGAGAGGGAAGGAAGGAAAGGAAAGGACAGAATTGTGCCTTCAAGGTGTTTTCTAGAGGAAGGCTATTTCATAGAAGTGATCCTTCATCTCATTCCAGAGATCAGATACTGGCAGCTCTTATGATGCCTCTAGCAGTGGTAGCTCTGTGGTTTAATATCAAAGTTTCCTCATCTCCCCAGAGAGCTGCAGAAAAGGTGTCTCAGCACTTTGAATCCATTACTTCTCATTAAGTGCATTAGCTGCACCAGCCTACCAGACACCAGTGTGGGCGGGCACTTGCCAAAGTGGGTTTCCATGGCGCTCATGAGGCTAGATGCTCAAACGAGCTCTGTGAACAAAAGGGTTTGTGCCTAATCAGTTTGACAGATGCTGGATTTAAACAAAGCTAAAGTTGTTTATTTACTGCTCAATCTCTCAAAGGTTTTAAGATGCCAGTATAGCCTGAGAATGTGTAAGAACCAGGCCAAAAAAATGAATATTTCCCAACATTCTTCATTAGGGTATCCTAATCTTTTAACTTTGCTAAGCATCTTGTAGGTAAGTGTGCTGCTGAACACATTTTGGGAAATATGCACACAAAGTAAAGGTCAGCTAGATGGTGTGAGAAGCCCATGTTTTACATATAGCTCACACATTAAACTTTACACAAATGTATTGTGCTCTGTGTCATTATTCCTCACAAGAACAACAATGACAAAAGTCTTCTGTCCCCAAGCCCACAGGGATCAGCCCTATACTATGCATACTTATTGTCCTGCTCAATAATATTTAATGTTCTCTTGGTTACAGTCTTCATTCCACTATTCAAAATTAAAAATTAGTCACATTTTCAATCATCCTTCAGTTCCCCTTATTTGTATGTGGGGACAGTCCTTAGGTGAAATTCCTTAACAGTGTTTCTCAAAAGACAGCATTTACCTAGACACAGCAGCCCCCAAGTCACCATGTTTGGGGGCTCTAATTTGCATTAAGTGGAAGAGTAAATGCTAATGTTTAATTAATCCTAAAGCTTGAATTTCACCCCAACCTCTACAGAGTTCTGCTCCCCTGAAATGCCTGTTTGCTTTTCTGTACACCAAAAGCTCTGGTTAAATAAACATTAAACAAATGGGAGCAGTTACTGTGTTTTGTATAATTTGAGGCCATTACCAGCTACTTTATGCTTTATTTGTACTTGTACTTGTGGGCATTTCCCTCTGTGGGCAGAGATTCATAGTTCCTGGAAGGTGCCTCACATATTCATGTGAGCTTCATTATCTACACTACTATTTCTAGCAGCCCCTCAAAAACAAAATATTTTCTGGAAAGTAAAATAACAAAACATACTGCATACCTGATACTGCTGAGGCTGCTTAAACTGTCTATAATAAACCCAAGAAAGGGATCACTGAAGTTACCTGGTTTTGAGAATTTCAGCTCCACCTCCCTTTTCAAAGACTCATCTCAAATGCACGGATCCTTCCAGAAAACTCCATTTTCCCTTCACCCCCACTGGGAACAGAAGTGAGTACCATTTTGCTGGGTACCAAACCTCCCTTACCCTGCCACGGGCCTCATCCTCAGCTAACACCACCTTTCTCCCAACCTTACCTCTGGGAGGTCAAAAAGGATGGTCTTTCTGAACAGATGGGCTTTTCAAGGAGAAGTAGTTACATTTAAATACAGATAAATGTACTGTAAATAATGGCCTTAAGAGAATTTGCATCTTTAGAGAGGAAAATATGAGAGCATGAGATACTATTCTTTAATTACATGAGATTTTTTTTTTCTCCCTTGAAGACAAAACCAATTCCTAATGAAGCATAATGAATCGTAAAGAGGCACCCATGCTCATTCCAACAGATGTTTATTGATTGGTGTTGACTGCACACAAACGCAACCCAGGGCTGTGTGCTACTGTGGGAAACTGGTGGGAAGCGACGCTTACTTCCCCTCTTTATTTTACCTTCCAAGACAAGCTGACAAATTTATTTTGTCACAAGCAGCTGTGTTCTTATTTTTAAAGGGTTGGCTTACAACTAAGAAAGCAAGTGGAGGGAACAGCCTTTTGGTGTCCAATGTGTTATCTGGCAAGGACAGATTGTTTTAGGGTGCAATGGAAAAAGATTTTTTAATGAAACTACATTTCAAACGAGCAGCATATGCTTGATTTTTCCTTCTGCTACTCATCCTGCCATTTGTTAATTTTTGTTATTGTTGTTCTCTGGGACTCCTAAATTTTCATACAAGCTGTCTCGTCCGGCACTAACACAGCTTGGGGTGAATTGTCACTTGGGATGCAAAAAGCTACAGCTTCTAATGCTGCAATTTTATTTATTTATTTATTTTCTTTCCAGATTTCCCACATTCAATGAAAGTGTATACATGCACCCAGTTGACCAAACAACCAGGGAAGAAAAGAAGAATAAATTTTCCTTCTATGTGAGTGCTCAGATCCCCAGAGCCCAAATAATGGGATTTCAAAATTACGAGGTTAGCACCCAGAAGAGAGGTCTGGAGAAACTCTGAAATTAGGAATTAGGGGGAAATTTCTTTCCCTTTAATATTATAATGCCACCTATTAATGTAAATGATTCTCTCCAAATAATTCATTGGCCCCACTGAAGAAAATGTAGGAAAATGAATTTCAGTCTTCAGCAATCTGAGTCCTATTTGAAAGTACTTGGTTTTGCAAGATTAAAAAAAAATTACATGGAATAGGAAATTTTGAATAGCAGATGTTTTGATATGTGCAAGATAATTTTCTGAAAAATGTGAACATCCATGGGAGAGGGGAACCACTATTATTTTTGATAGGATTATCTTAAAATGAGGATTCCATTGTGTTTGGGGACTAAATATACAAGTTTCTATGTCTGCAGGTCCTGGTTCAAGAGGTGATTTTGGTAAAGCAACATGCAGGGAACTGAAGTTTGGATGGGTTTATAAATGACATTTTGGAGCTAACCTTCCATTAGCATTGAAGAATCTAGAGAGAATCACCCCTTCCTGTGTGACATCCTAGATAGAGGCCTTGGTCAGCTATGGGCTCAGCCAAACTCAGGTCCACATCCAGGTTCTCCCATTCACTGGGTATATGACCCCAAGCAAGCTATGTCAACTCCTCAAAGTTTAGTTTCCTCGACACACTCCCTAGAGAACCTTGAGAGAACAAGGCAGAGACATAATCCCCAAAAGCAGTGGTGCTGGGCTTGTCACCGAGACCTGGACTGAGAGAAGAGACAGCAATTCACTTACCTAAGCTGTGTCTGCAAGCAGCTTGTACAGAGAGGTTGGGACAGTTGCAAGTCCCCATGTGGGCATGATTCTTACCATCGCAAGGGTCACTATGCAAATGAAATGTGTTGCCACAGAGCCTTGTGGAAAGTAGTATGACACATTAAATTGCAACAAATATACTCAGAAGTAACACCAATGTCAATTCCTCACTCCATCTCATTTCTCCCATTCAGTTAATCTCTGAATCAATCAAAAGGGTTCAACCCCTTGATGGTAGGCCCCATGCAGATGTGCCATGCTGTTGCACATCAGCCTTGAAGGGACTATAATGCCCACTAGTTGGTCACAATTATAAGGCTGCACATGTGACATGTCCTGCCATTGTTATGTAAAATGTGGACCATGTAGCAAGGTGGTACTAGTGTCCTAGTAAGGATGGGTACTTAGAACCGAGCTATGATACATGCATAAGAAAATTACAGTTTCAAACTTAGTTGAAGGAACATTTAAGAGGCTCAATAAGCTCCAAATGAGGATTTGAGAGACCTACGGCCACCTAATATGGAACATTGAGAGTATCAATGTTATCAACTCAAGTGAATCTCTTATAAAGAACTGGGAGAACTGACAAGCTTGGTTCATCAAACAACCCCAGCCTCATTTGTTGGCAGGCTTGGCTAGGAAGGTACCCATGGTGCACACTGCAGGAAAACATAAACTTCAGTAGCTTTTATAGTCAGGGTGCACCAAGCCTCTGACCTAACTACTAAGGGTGACTTTCTCATTCCTCTTGGAATCCCTGCCACCTCACTCACATGTAGCGTTCCTGATTATAGTAATCATGTTAGATTTGTTCAACAGTTCATTACCATAGCTTCTCATCATACATATAATATTTGCTCAATTAACTTTTGCTGATTGGAGGTATTTGGACCAAGGACCAGATCTCATTTTTTTTTCCTATTTAACTTGTTTCTGGTACATAGGAGAAGCTGTATAACTTACCTTCCCCAACAAAAATGTAGGGTATGGTGTTTAAAATGTTCCTTTTTCTCCTAGTACTACTATTAATCAGGACCAGAGTAGCAAAACTTCACAGGGTTACTATGGAGTCTTCAAGCACAAATTTTTTTTTTTGGGGGGGTCTGTGTCAAATATAAAGAAACCTCATAATGGCAAAAACAGTCTGGATGTTCATAATACATGTGGTGTTTCTCAAGGGATTGAGCTCGACCCCAACCTGTTAATTTGGGGGCTCCTCCCCAACCTGGAATGGGACCCCCATAATGGCATTTTTCAAACCAAGAATCAAGCCAGGTATGGATTGGGTTCTTCCTTGGTTATAATGAGCTTGACCCATCTGAGCTCGGCTCCTCTTTGCTGATGAGATGCCACTTTATGTGACCACCAAGAATTAACTTTGTGTGTTTTTGTCTGTACTCTTGATGTATTTCTATTGTATGACCACCAGGTTCTAATACATTTAATTATCAATAATAAAACCAGTTCAATGGCCCTGTGGAATCTAAAGCCAGAAATGAGCTAAGCCGGTAGGATGAGCCCAGTTGAAGAAGATACTAGGGCAATATAACTTTATGAGCAGACATACCTAAAGTTTAAGAATTTTTAACATTAGCTTTAAGATTTTTAGAATACCTCCCCCTGCCTATAGATAAGATTAATTAGTAGTTAGTATAATTGATCTTCCCTAGGTAATTCCTGAAACCTTTTATAGTTAACTACTGGAAATTCTTTATTATAGCTAATTCCTGAAATTCCTTATTGTTCATTACTGGAAACCTAATGTAACCCCCTATAGTTAATTACTGGAAATTTTTATTGTATACTTAATTTTTGGAAATCCTTTATTGTAATCTTTTTTACTGAAATTCCTTTATGTTACCTCCCTAAGAAAAAATGTGAATTACTGTGCTTGTTGGGATGTATAAGAGGCCATACTGAGAAAAGTAAAATTAGAACAGTAGAAGGATTTCTACAACCTGGCTTGTGTGTGGATTATTTTCATATCATCGACATTCCCTTCAGTACCAATTGGGAAGAACTTAACATCTTTGCTGAAGCTGGTCTTCAGCAGCTACAGCCATAGCAATTTATACTGGCCATAAAGACAAGCCAAAGGGAACTGTTATGACCCCTGAGTGTTACCAGTGCCTATCTGTTTGGCCAAGTCATATCCCAACTTCAAAATGATAGATGGTTTTCTACAAAGTGCCCAAGAAAAGAAGGGAGAAGGAAAAAAAAAAGTGGTGTTCTCACTCTGTACCATGGCTTTGCCTCATTTGTGCAGGAGGTCAAAGGGAAAAATAAAAGGTGGACTTTGCTTTCCAAACCCTGATTTTGAATGCAATGGAAAGATCCTTCACTTATGCAATTAAACACTAACCTAATGGTTTCAGTGCCAGGTATTGTGGCCGCTCTGGCCTAAGTTCCACCAACTATTCCAGTGCATATATAATGCCTTGGTCCAGCACGAGAAACTAACATAGACTTCAGTTTCTGCCTCATCTACCCTGCATTTCCTCATGCTTAGTACTGTCAGATATTGAATGGCACTAACAGAATCAGCATCCCTCGTGCAGGATGAGCCTGTGTAGAAACAGCCATGTTTGCACACAGAGAGTATTGACTTCACACATATCTAAATGGCTGCAGTGTGCACAGCAGCTGATTCCAGCAAATGTTAAATCACAGAACTCACACTGAAAGCTGTGCATGACTTTAGATGGGCAAATTCCAATCGCATGTTGAAAAAGTCACCTAATATTCAAAGGTTGAGTGGGGTGTAGAAATAGTGTCCATAGTAGACAGAAAATTACTACACCAACACCAGAACTTGCCAGCAGCTAATCCAACAAGAGCAGGTTTCCTCTCCAGCATGACTACTCATAACAAGTAATTCTAATTATGTTCAGTGCTGATCCCCAGTATTCTTTCATTCCTATTCTGGCTTTACATTTCTCCTTTGCATGTATCATCATTTAACACATGCCTTTTTTTTTTTTTTTTTTTTTTTTTTGTACTAGGGATTGAACCCAGGGGCTCTTGAACACTGAGCCACATCCCCAGCTTTTAAAAAATATATTTTTATTTAGGGATAGGGTTTGCTGAGTTGCTTAAGGCCTCGCTAAGTTGCTGAGGCAGGCTTTGAACTCATGATCCTCCTGCCTCAGTCTCCCAAGCCACTGAGATTACGGGAGTGCACCACCATGCCTAGCCACATTTTACTTGATTTTTATTTTGTGTGCTCTCACCTGCTTCAATTGGAATGTGACCTCTCTAGGATCATGGGTTTTTACCAGTTGTATTTACTGCTATATGCCCAGAAGTTAGGACACAGGGCATGCTATATTTACTTGTGGAATGAGGCTCTTACTATTTATTAGATACTTCTTTTGCTGCTTTCTATAAAGACTTTGGGATTGAGAGTCAGATAACCTGAATTACAATCCTTATTCAATTTTTATCTTGGGCAAATCTCTTAACCTCTCTGTATGTGCCCTAAATGACCACCTCTAGACATGACGATAAGGATACTATCTCCAAGGGTTAGTACAAGCTGTAATTAGATAATAAGTATAGGGTATCTTGCATAGCACTCCTGGGCATACAGGAAACACACAATAAATGTAAGCCCTTATTTTCATATCCTTGTAATTATTTTTATAATTTTAATAATGACTATAATCTGCAAAACAAGCCTAAAATGTAAAGAGAACTATTATTCTCTTCCTACAATTGACACTTAGGGTAAGAGAATATTTCACCATGAAGTTGCAAACTTGTAAAAAGTAGGAAAAAAAAACTCATGATCCTCCTGCCTCAGTCTCCCAAGCCACTGAGATTACGGGAGTGCATGACCATGCCTAGCCACATTTTACTTGATTTTTATTTTGTGTGCTCTCACCTGCTTCAATTGGAATGTGACCTCTCTAGGATCATGGGTTTTTACCAGTTGTATTTACTGCTATATGCCCAGAAGTTAGGACACAGGGCATGCTATATTTACTTGTGGAATGAGGCTCTTACTATTTATTAGATACTTCTTTTGCTGCTTTCTATAAAGACTTTGGGATTGAGAGTCAGATAACCTGAATTACAATCCTTATTCAATTTTTATCTTGGGCAAATCTCTTAACCTCTCTGTATGTGCCCTAAATGACCACCTCTAGACATGACGATAAGGATACTATCTCCAAGGGTTAGTACAAGCTGTAATTAGATAATAAGTATAGGGTATCTTGCATAGCACTCCTGGGCATACAGGAAACACACAATAAATGTAAGCCCTTATTTTCATATCCTTGTAATTATTTTTATAATTTTAATAATGACTATAATCTGCAAAATAAGCCTAAAATGTAAAGAGAACTATTATTCTCTTCCTACAATTGACACTTAGGGTAAGAGAATATTTCACCATGAAGTTGCAAACTTGTAAAAAGTAGGAAAAAAAGTATTAGAGAGAGAGGGTGAGAGGGACGAGAAGACAAACAGAAGCATTACAACAGGAAGGAATCTAGAAGTATTATCCTAGAAATAAGAGCATTTATCTTGGTCAGTGTGTGGTTTTGTGAGCATGTGAATGGAAGATAGAACAAGCATAGACACTTAGCATAGCTGGAAATGGTGTTGAACAGCAGTAAATCATAGAGTGAGGGAGGAAGAATCAGGTTGTTCTAGGATACCTAGAAACAAGACTCTGAACTCTAATTCCAGGGCTCCATTTCCATCAGTCTCAGAGAGTTGGTGCTCTAGCTTCTCCCCTTGTACTAGGATCATCCCAGACAACCCAGGGTATTAGTGAGAGTGTAAGCCATCCATCCAGATGAACTTGGGTTCAAATATAACTCTGTCACTTACCAGTTGAGTGAGCTGGGGCAGTTTAACCCCCTTTGACCATATTCAATTTTTTCATATGAAAACTGGAGATAATAACTGTATCTATACCAGACAGTTGGTAAGAGGATGAAATGATATTGTTCCCTAAAAGTATTAGATGCAGTGTGTGGACAAAGAAAACTAGAAAAATCACACAAAGAGAAGTAGCATCCAACTCTACTGAGCAAATGCTTTTGGTCACAGTAAAGTATTTTCTCTTCCCTTCCCTAAATTCCTAGGAGAAACTAGTGTGACACAGGCAAACTTAAAAATAGCCCCCAAAGCACATTCAAAATTGGCAAATACCATTCTTAATGCCTTGGGCAAATCAGCATATTTTTCAAAGGCTAAAAAAACAATCCTTGAATAATTAGGTAATTTACACAAATGAGTTAAAAAGGTTTTCAGGAACTTTGTTCTAAGAAGCAGAAATGAGCAAACAAAGTGTTGATATCATAGAGTGGTCACAGCGAAAGAGATTTGGGAAAGAGGAAAGGAAAGGAAGGCGGTGGGTGGTGGTGAAATCCTACTATCTGACATCTTCATGCACATCTCACCCCTAACCAGCCCAACCACAACCAAAGACACTTGAGTGACTCAGGAGGCTGAGACAGGAGGCTCACAAGTTCAAGACCAGCCTTGGCAAGTTAGCAAGGCCCTAAACAACTTAGTAAGCCCTCCATCTCAAAATTAAATAAATAAATTAATTAAAAGGACTGGGGATGTGGCTCTGTGGTTAAGCACCCTGGGTTCAATCCCTGGTACCAAGAAGAAAGAAAAAGAAGAATCTGACACTTCAAATCTTCCTCTACCAAATCTATATTTGTCTTGGCACTTTCCAAATCTCCCAGTTTCCAGGTTTACTCTAGAAATATTGACAAGGAAAGTGACGTTCAAAGGCCAGTCATTTCAAAATGTCAAGTAACTTAACATCTCTTCATCCTTCACTGTGTTCATAAACTTATGCAACAAAGAAATCCTGACCCTCAGAGGTCAACAATTCCAGCAAGAGAACAAGTATGCAAGATATATCTTGGGATTATGTGGGAGCTAGACACAGCCTGAAGGCACATCTGGTGTGTGTGCTGGGGGGACTCTTAATTGAGGAACACCCCTGGAGGCCCAGGCATGGGTCTGGAGTTACAGGTGGGGAGACCTGGTGAGAACCTGATGATATTGTCCACAAATAGGCTTTTCCCCACAGAACTGGGAAATGGCTCTCATCAGCTTTTCAGAAGGTGCCCAAGAATAAAAGACGTTAAGAACCTAGAATGTACACACAACCATCTCATTTTATACACAGCACAGTGAGTGCAGAGCAGGGTGGGTTTTTTTCTTTTTTTTGTGTGTGTGTTTTAAACTTATTATACACCTGCTGATGATCCAGACTTAGCCACTAGACAAGCTCTGCACCCCAGGAGTCTAGCCTGCTGTTTCTTCCCTCTATCAAGGCCTTTCTCGAGCCTCATGTGTTCATTGTGTGTATGAGGTAGGGGCTGTTCTGGCTAAGATGACTATAATTTATGCTCTTGTCCTCACATTTTGATTTATTTTCAATGAAAAAAGAATAGCCATTCCAGAAACACTTATTTAAAATAAAGCCAGTCTGCCACACCACCAATGATGAACAATTTAAGTAGAAGAATCCACCACTGGTGACAGTAACAACAAAGAAAATGGGTCACAAAAAAAGAGGCAGATTTAAGTTTTCACGTCTCAAAGAGGTCATTACACACAATGATGGCTTTTCTTTGTGTTCAGGTTGAACAAACAAACCAGATTTCACTTACATTTTGCTAGCATTACTGGAGTGAAAGTTGTTATATAATTTAGCACTTATAATTTGAGATATGAAAATGTTCCCTTCTATGGTCCTACTCAACAGATCTAAAGGGAAGAGAATCTCTCATGCCACATTTGATTCTGTGCAGTCCCAGGATACAAGAAGACATTTTTTTAAAAAGTCAAATAAATCAAGGACTTTTTAGGCCAAGTTTCCAAAAGCTCTAGTTGCCTTGCCTATCATAGAGATATGAGGGCAAAAGAAAGAGGGAGATAACTGAAATATTTGCATGTCGATGGTCAATTTGCCATGTTCTGTTTTTAAATATGTCTCTTTCTGAGAGGGAAGATGGCATGAGGTTATGAGTTAAGAACATCCTCAGGAGAGAGCATGATGCTATTAAATACATTCAGTAAGCTCCTACTGCATGCCAAATGCTGTCACGTATGGGCTTTCATGTACAATCACAATTAATACAATAACTCTGGGTTAAGTATTGTTCTTAAATCTGTTTGCAGATGAGGAAACTGAGACTGCCAAACAGGCTAAGCAAACTGCTCCAGTAGCCTGCAAATTGGATTCAGACTCCAAATAACTAATATAACTAATAACTTGCAGTCTGGACTAACTCCAAAGCCTGTGAGATTTTACAAACTGTATAGCCTATGGTCTTGGCTGGTAAAGTTAGGGAAGTCCCATTATAAAGCCATGTTCACCGGGCCCCTAACATGCCAAGTAGAACTTTATTTAAAATTTAAATTGCTTCTATTGCTTCTTAAAAAGAGAAATAAAGAATGGGATACCTATGACATAACTATGTTTTTATTACAGCCCTAAAATTATTTATGCACAATTAGCCAGACCCATGATCTGAACATTTTTTTAAAAATTAAAAGCCCTACCATAAATATTAGATGTGGAATAAACAAACAGTCATTAACTAGCTAGTGCTCTTCTGTTCTTCTCTTAGCATTTCTACTCAGTTACCTGAAACAAACCAAACCAGCATCTAAGGAGAAGTTAGACCCAATGGATCTTTGAATGGTCTCTGGTGGGAGGGTGGAGACTTTGCACCCTCAGAGGATATTTGTGGAATGTCTTCTACGCAGCAGGCCAGATTACTGTTCCCCAAATTCTATCCACTAAAAGGAAATGTGTCAAGTTTCCAAATTATGGGGGGCAAGGGTAGTAAGTTGTGTGGCAAATATAAATCAAATAGAAAACCAACTGAATGTTACCTCCTGTTTTTGGTGGCAAAGGAATTTAGCTAATAGAGGTAGCAGAGCCATTCTGTGGAGGTGCCAGAGTGCTGCTCTTTCTGACAGTGGTTTGGCTTCCCATTAAACATTTGAAGCCTGTTTTGATACATATGGTTGAAAATATAACACCAAGGCTGAGATATCCCAAGTCAGGGCCCACCAACACTTCCAAATCATTCTCCTGAAGCACCAAGAACAATCTTGACCTTGGGCTTGCTGAATTTAAGAACCATGGAACTAAAGTTCTTGGACTACTTGTATAGCTGATGCTTCAGCGCCTAAATCATCAAAGCCAGAGACACTATTTTTGTAAGTTAGCATTTCCCTCATTGAATTTTTATCACACATTTTGCATGTGTTTGTTTCCAAAATTCAGGGAAGACAAAATGTTTAGTTGAAAATGTTTGCAGTGGAGACCTTATAAATTACTCAGTAGACTTGGGAGAAGAAAGCATTTTTGTAAAATACCAGCTATGGGAATAAAATATTTTAGAGGATCTTTTGGGATCATTTTGTTTTCTGTGGATACTAAAATCCTTCCTAAATAGTATCGTAATAAGGCAGGATAAAGAAAGCTCTGGCGAAACATTTAGGATTCCCACGCTCTCATTAATCCTTCCAGGTCGACGGGAGACAATGACACTCTAGACTAAGATGTGGTGGGACTTTCCAACTGACGAAGGAGTTGGTCTCTATACTGTTTACCTGCCCAAAGGTGTGTGAGCCCATGTGACAAGAGTACACATTTTCAATAAGAAAGTAACTGTGAAGATGAGCGTGTCTGTCCTTCCACATACAGAGCAGCAACAAATGAGAATTAAATGCAGCTATAGGTTCAAGAAACTCTGGGAGATGAAGCAGCAGCTCTTCTGCAGTCCTTCTCAACATATTAAGGTCGGCTGACAACACTGTTCCACAGAGAAGACGTAATGTGTCTGACAGATGGCAAATACACCATATTGACTCTTCTTTCTAATTTAACAAATTTGAATGTTTTGTCAGTGTTCTTTCCTTAGTGAAAAGATAATCTGAAATACTACTAAAACTCACATTGCTCTTTTCCCCTTCTCTCTATCTTACACCTTATCTCTGACACTATCTAAAGAAACAGAATCCAAGTCATGGTACTAACTGATCGCAAATTTGTCTGAAAACGCCTGGAAGTCCAACTCAACAATGGTTTATGGTAGAAGTTTGAAAACTCAGGAAAGAAGTTTGTTTCACGGGAGTACACTCAGCTTAAGCCTTGGTTCAAATAGCACCAAAGAATCACCTGGGAGCTCAACACTTTAAAAACCACAGGAAAAGCATTCTAGCGACCTTCAAATAATTACATGTTTCTTAGGTCCCAGTAACGAGGTTTCTCTGTGTATTTCAATGAAACTCTAGTTATGTGATTCCCTCATGATCTCCTCAGGGCACCCCAAGTTTGGTCATCTAAGCAACATGAGCGTTCTTTTTAGAACGCTTTGACTTTCTACCCTGATTAGGCGAATTTGCCTGAAAACGTCTGGAAGTAAAACACAACAAAGGTTTATTCTAGAAGTTTGAAAATTCAGGAAAGAAGTTTGTTTCATGAGATTACACTCTGATTAAGCTTTGGTTGAAATAGCTCGAAGAGAATAGCCTGGGAGCTCAACAGTTTGCAAACCACAAGAAAAGTGTTTTAGCAACTGACAAATAATTGCATGTTTCTTAGCTCACAGTAACGAGATTTCTGTGTGTATTTCAATGAAACTCTGGTTTTATGATTCCCTCATGATCCCCTCATGGATCCCCAAGTTTGGTCATCTAACCATCACGAGGGTTCTTTTTAGAACGCTTTGAATTTCTACCCTGATTAGGCGAATTTGCCTGAACACACCTGGAAGTCCAACTAAACAATGGTTTATGGTAGAAGTTTGAAAACTAAGGAAAGAAGTTTTTTTCACCAGAGTACACTCTGGTTAAGCCTTGGTTGAAGTATCTCCAGGAAAATCCCCTGGGAGCTCAACACTTTAAACACCACAGGAAAAGCATTCTAGCGACTTGCAAATAATTGCATGTTTCTTAGGTCCCAGTAACGAGGATTCTGTTTGTATTTCAATGAAACTCTAGTTATATGATTCCCTCATGATCCCCTCATGGCTCCCCAAGATTGGTCATCTAACCAACATGACTGTTCTTTTTAGAACGCTTTGACTTTCTACCCTGATTAGGCGAATTTGCCTGAAAACGCCTGGAGGTCCAACACAACAATGGTTTATACTGGAAGTTTGAAAACTCAGGAAAGAAGTTTGTTTCACGGGAGTACACTCTGCTTAAGCCTTGGTTGAAGTAGCTCAAAGAGAATTGCCTGGGAGCTCAACAGTTTGAAACTCACAGAAAAAGCGTTCTAGTGACTTGCAAATAATTGCATGTTTCTTAGCTCCTACTAACGAGGTTTCTGTGTGTATTTTAATGAAACTCTAGTTATATGATTCCCTCATCAGCCCCTAATGGCTCCCCAAGTTTGGTTATTTAACCATCACGAGTGTTCTTTTTAGAACGATTTGAATTTCTACCCTGATTAGGCGAATTTCCCTGAAAACGCCTGGAAGTCAAACAAAACAATGGTTTATGGTAGAAATTTGAAAACACACGAAAGAAGTTTGTTTCATCAGAATACACTCTACTTAAGCTTTGGTTAAAATAGCTCTAAGGGAATCACCTGGGAGGGCAACAGTTTGAGAACCACAGGAAAAGCATTCTAGCAACCTACAAATAATAGCATGTTTCTTTCTAAAAATGCCTGGAAGTCCAACTCAACAATGGTTTATGCTAGAAGTTTGAAAACTCAGGAAAGAAATTTGTTTCACGAGATTAAGCTCTGCTTAATACTGAGTTGAAGTAGCTCAAACCAGAATCGCATGGTACTCAAACAGGTTGAAACTCACAGGAAAAGCATTCTAATGACAGGCAAATTATTGCATGTTTCTTAGCTCCTAGTAACGAGGTTTCTCTGTGTATTTCAATGAAACTCTAGTTATATGATTCCCTCATGATCCCCTCACGGTACCCCAAGTTTGGTCATCTAACCATCACATGAGTTTCTTTTTAGAACGCTTTGAATTTCTACCCTGATTAGGCGAATTTGCCTAAAAACGCCTGGAAGTCCAACTCAAACAATGGTTTATGCTAGAAGTTTGAAAACTCAGGAAAGAAGTTTGTTTCACGAGATTACACTCTGCTTAATACTTTGGTTGAAGTAGCTCGAAACACAGAATCACTGGGGGAGCTCAACAGTGTTCAAATTCACAGGAAAAGCGTTCTAACGACAGGCAAATAATTGCATGTTTCTTAGCTCATAGTAATAGAGGTTTCTCTGTGTATTTCAATGAAACTCTAGTTATATGATTCCCTCATGATCCCCTCATGGATCCCCAAGTTTGGTCATCTAACCAACATGAGTGTTCCTTTTTAGAAAAATGCTTTTTGAATTTCTACCCTGATTAGGCGAATTTGCCTGAAACACGCCTGGAAGTCCAACTCAACAATGGTTTATGGTAGAAGTTTGAAAACTCAGGAAAGAAGTTTTTTTCACGAGAGTACACTCTGCTTAATAAGCCTTGGTTGAAGTATCTCCCAGAAAATCCCCTGGGAGCTTAATAGGTTCAAACTTCACAGGAAAAAGCATTCTTTTACGAAGCGTCGACCTGCAAATAATTGCATGTTTCTTAGGTCACCAGTAACGAGGATTCTGTTTTGTATTTCAATGAAACTCTAGTTATATGATTCCCTCATGATCCCCTCATGGCTCCCCAAGATTTGGTCATCTAACCAACATGACTGTTCTTTTTTAGAACGCTTTGACTTTCTACCCTGATTAGGCGAATTTGCCTGAAAACGCCTGGAGGTCCAACACAACAATGGTTTATACTGGAAGTTTGAAAACTCAGGAAAGAAGTTTGTTTCACGGGAGTACACTCTGCTTAAGCCTTGGTGAAGTAGCTCAAAGAGAATTGCCTGGGAGCTCAACAGTTTGAAACTCACAGAAAAAGCGTTCTAGTGACTTGCAAATAATTGCATGTTTCTTAGCTCCTACTAACGAGGTTTCTGTGTGTATTTTAATGAAACTCTAGTTATATGATTCCCTCATCAGCCCCTAATGGCTCCCCAAGTTTGGTTATTTAACCATCACGAGTGTTCTTTTTAGAACGATTTGAATTTCTACCCTGATTAGGCGAATTTCCCTGAAAACGCCTGGAAGTCAAACAAAACAATGGTTTATGGTAGAAATTTTGAAAACACACGAAAGAAGTTTGTTTCATCAGAATACACTCTACTTAAGCTTTGGTTAAAATAGCTCTAAGGGAATCACCTGGGAGGGCAACAGTTTGAGAACCACAGGAAAAGCATTCTAGCAACCTACAAATAATAGCATGTTTCTTAGCTCCCAGTAACGAGGTTTCTTTGTGTATTTCAATGCAACTTTGGTTTTATGATTCCCTCATGAGACCTGCATGTATCCCCAAGTTTGGTCATCTAACCATCACAAGTGTTCTTTTTACAACGCTTTGAATTTTCACCCTGATTAGGCGAATTTTTCTAAAAATGCCTGGAAGTCCAACTCAACAATGGTTTATGCTAGAAGTTTGAAAACTCAGGAAAGAAATTTGTTTCACGAGATTAAGCTCTGCTTAATACTGAGTTGAAGTAGCTCAAACCAGAATCGCATGGTACTAAACAGGTTGAAACTCACAGGAAAAGCATTCTAATGACAGGCAAATTATTGCATGTTTCTTAGCTCCTAGTAATAAGGTTTCTCTGTGTATTTCAATGAAACTCTAGTTATATGATTCCCTCATGATCCCCTCACGGTACCCCAAGTTTGGTGATCTAACCAACATGAGTGTTCCTTTTAGAAAGCTTTGAATTTCTACCCTGATTATTTGAATTTGCCTAAACACGCCTGGAAGTCCAACTCAACAATGGTATATGGTAGAAGTTTGAAAACTCAGGAAAGAAGTTTGTTTCACGAGATTACACTCTGCTTAATCCTTGGTTGAAGTAGCTCGAAGCAGAATCACTTGGGAGCTTAATAGGTTCAAATTCACAGGAAAAGCGTTCTAACGACATGCAAATAATTGCATGTTTCTTAGCTCATAGTAACGAGGTTTCTCTGTGTATTTCAATGAAACTCTAGTTATATGATTCCCTCATGATCCCCTCATGGATCCCCAATTTTGGTCATCTAACCAACATGTGTGTTCCTTTTGGAATGCTTGGAATTTCGACCCTGATTATTCGAATTTGCCTGAAAACGTCTGGAAGTCCAACTCAACAATGGTTTATGGTAGAAGTTTGAAAACTCAGGAAAGAAGTTTGTTTCTCGAGAGTACACTCTGCTTAAGCCTTAGGTGAAGGGGCTCAAAGAGAATCGCCTGGGAGTTAAAAAGATTCAAACTTACAGGAAAAGTGTTTTAGCGACCTGCAAATAATTGCATGTTTCTTATCACCTACTTACGAGGTTTCATTGGTATTTCAATGAAACTCTAGTTTTATGATCCCTTAATGATCCCATCATGGATCCCCAAGTTTGGTCATCTATCCATTACGAGTGTTCTTTCTAGAACGCTTTGAATTTCTACCCTGATTAGGTGAATTTGCCTGAACATGCATGGAAATCCAACTCAACAATGATTTATGGTAGAAGTTTGAAAACTAAGGAAAGAAGTTTTTTTCACGAGAGTACACTCTGCTTAAGCGTTGGTTGAAGTATCTGGAGGAGAATCCCCTGGCAGCTCAACACTAAAATCACCACAGGAAAAGCATTCTAGCGACTTGCAAATAATTCCATGTTTCTTAGGTCCCAGTAACGAGGATTCTGTTTGTATTTCAATGAAACTCTAGTTATATGATTCCCTCATGATCCCCTCATGGCTCCCCAAAATTGGTCATCTAACCAACATGAGTGTTCTTTTTAGGACGCATTGACTTTCTACCCTGATTAGGCGAATTTGCCTGAAAACTCCTGGAGGTCCAACTCAACAATGGTTTATTCTAGAAGTTTGAAAACTCAGGAAAGAAGTTTGTTTCACGAAAGTACACTCTGCTTAAGGCTTGGTTGAAGTAGCTCAAAGGGAATTGCCTCGAGCTCAACACTTGAATCTCACAGAAAAAGCGTTCTAGTTACCTGCAAATAATTGCATGTTTCTTAGCTCCTACTAACGAGCTTTCTGTGTGTATTTTAATGAAACTCTAGTTATATGATTCCTTCATCAGCCCCTCATGGCTCCCCAAGTTTGGTTATTTAACCATCATGAGTGTTCATTTTAGAATGCTTTGAATTTCTACCCTGATTAGGCGAAATTGCCTGAACCCCTGGAAGTCCAAGTCAACATGGTTTATGGTAGAAGTTTGAAAACTCAGGAAAGAAGTTTGTTTCATGAGATTACACACTGCTTAAGCTTTGGTTGAAATTGCTCACAGAGAATCACCTGGGAAGTCAACAGTTTGAAAACGACAGAAAAAGCATTCTAGCAACCTACAAATAATTGCATGTTTCTTGCTCCCAGAAAGGAGATTTATTTGTGTATTTCAAAGAAACTCTGGTTTTATGATTCCCTCATGACCCCTGCATGTATCCCCAAGTTTGGTCATCTAACCATCACAAGTGTTCTTTTTACAACGCTTTGAATTTTTACCCTGATTAGGCGAATTTGCCTCAAAACACCTGGAGGTCCAACTCAACAATTGTTTATGGTAGAAGTTTGAAAATTCAGGAAAGAAGTTTTTTCCACCGGAGTACACTCTGCTTAAGCCTTGGTTGCAGTAGTTTAAAGATAATCGCCTGGGAGGTAAACAGATTCAAACTCACAGGAAAAGTGTTCTAGCGATCTGCAAATAATTGCATGTATCTTAACTCCTACTAACGAGGTTTCTTTGTGTATTTCAATGAAACTCTAGTTTTATGATTCTTTCATGATCCCCTCATGCCTCCACAAGTTTGGTCATCTAACCATCACAAGTGTTCTTTATAGAACGTTTTGAATTTCTACCCTGATGCGGCGAATTTGCCTGAAAACGCCTGGAAGTCCAACTCAACAAAAGGTTTATGCTAGAAGTGTGAAAACTCAGGAAAGAAGTTTTTTCACAGGAGTACACTCTGCTTAATCCTTGGTTGAAGTATCTCCAAGCAGAATCGCCTGGGAGCTAAACAGATTTAAACTCACAGGAAAAGCATTCTAAGGACATGCAAATAATTGCATGTTTCTTAGCTCCTAGTAACGAGGATTCTCTGTGTATTTCAATGAAACTCTAGTTATATGATTCCCTCATGATCTCCTCATGGCCCCCCAAGTTTGGTCATCTAACCAACATGAGTGTTCTTTTTAGAACACTTTGACTTTCTACCCTGATTAGGCGAATTTGCCTGAAAACGCCTGGAGGTCCAACTCAAAAATGGTTTATTCTAGAAGATTGAAAACTCAGGAAAAAAGTTTGTTTCACTGGAGTACACTCTTCTTAAGCATTGGTTTAAGTAGCTCAAAGAGAATTGCCTGTGAGCTCAATAGTTTGAAACCCAGAGAAAAGCGTTCTAGTTACCTGCAAATAATTGCATGTTTCTTAGCTCCTACAAACGAGGTTTCTGTGTGTATTTTAATAAAACTCTAGTTATATGATTCCCTCATCAGCCCCCCATGGCTCCCCAAGTTTGGTCATCGAACCACCACGAATGTTCTTTCTAGAACGCTTTGAATTTCTACCCTGATTAGGCGAATTTGCCTGAACATGCCTGGAAATCCAACTCAACAATGATTTATGGTAGAAGTTTGAAAAGTAAGGAAAGAAGTTTTTTTCACGGGAGTACTCTCTGTTTAAGCATTGGTTGAAGTATCTCGAAAAGAATCCCCCGGGAGCTTAACACATTAAACACCACAGGAAAAGCATTCTAAGCGTCTTGCAAATAATTGCATGTTTCTTAGGTCCCAGTAACGAGGATTCGGTTTGTATTTCAATGAAACTCTAGTTATATGATTCTCTCATGATCCCATCAGGGCTCCCCAAGATTGGTCATCTAACCAACATGAGTGTTCTTTTTAGGAACGCTTTGACTTTCTACCCTGATTAGGCGAATTTGCCTGAAAACGCCTGGAGGTCCAACTCAACAACGGTTTATTCTAGAAGATTGAAAACTCAGGAAAGAAGTTTCTTTCACTGGAGTACACTCTTCTTAAGCCTTGGTTTAAGTAGCTCAAAGGAATTGCCTGTGAGCTCAATAGTTTGAAACCACAGAAAAAAGCGTTCTAGTTACCTGCAAATAATTGCATGTTTTCTCTTAGCTCCTACAAACGAGGTTTCTGTGTGTATTTTAATGAAACTCTAGTTATATGATTCTTTCATCAGCCCCCATGGCTCCCCAAGTTTGGTCATCGAACCACCACGAGTGTTCTTTTCTAGAACGCTTTGAATTTCTACCCTGATTAGGCGAATTTGCCTGAACAACGCCTGGAAATCCAACTCAACAATGATTTATGGTAGAAGTTTGAAAACTCAGGAAAAAGTTTGTTTCTCGGGAGTACACTCTGCTTAAGCCTTAGGTGAAGGGGCTCAAAGAGAATTGCCTGGGAGTAAGGAAAGAAGTTTTTTTCACGGGAGTACTCTCTGTTTAAGCATTGGTTGAAGTATCTCGAAAAGAATCCCCCGGGAGCTTAACACATTAAACACCACAGGAAAAGCATTCTAGCGTCTTGCAAATAATTGCATGTTTCTTAGGTCCCAGTAACGAGGATTCGGTTTGTATTTCAATGAAACTCTAGTTATATGATTCTCTCATGATCCCATTAGGGCTCCCCAAGATTGGTCATCTAAAGAACATGAGTGTTATTTTTAGGACGCATTGACTTTCTACCCTGATTAGGCGAATTTGGCTGAAAAGTCCTGGAGGTCCAACTCAACAACGGTTTATTCTAGAACTTTGAAAACTCAGAAAAGATGTTTCTTTCACGGGAGTACACTCATCTTAAGCCTTGGTTGAAGTAGCTCAAAAGGAATTGAATGGAGCTCAACACTTGAAACTCACAGAAAAAGCGTTCTAGTTACCTGCAAATAATTGCATGTATCTTAGCTCCTACTAACGAGGTTTCTGTGTGTATTTTAATGAAACTCTAGTTATATGATTCTTTCATCAGCCCCTCATGGCTCCCCAAGTTTGTTATTTAACCATCAAGAGTGTTCATTTTAGAACGCTTTGAATTTCAACCCTGTTAGGCGAATTTGCCTGAAAACGTCTGGAAGTCCCACTCAACAATGGTTTATGGTAGAAATTTGAAAACTCAGGAAAGAAGTTTGTTTCTCGGGAGTACACTCTGCTTAAGCCTTAGGTGAAGGGGCTCAAAGAGAATTGCCTGGGAGTTAAAAAGATTCTAACTTACAGGAAAAGTGTTTTAGCGACCTGTAAATAATTGCATGTTTCTTATCACCTACTTACGAGGTTTCATTGTGTATTTCATTGAAACTCTAGTTTTATGATCCCCTCATGATCCCCTCATGGATCGCCAAGTTTGGTCATCTAACCAGTATGAGTGTTTTTTCTAGCACGCTTTGAATTTCTACCCTGATTAGGCGAATTTGCCTGAACACGCCTGGATATCCAAATCAACAATGATTTATGGTAGAAGTTTGAAAACTAAGGAAAGAAGTTTTATTCACGAGAGTACACTCTGCTTAAGCGTTGGTTGAAGTATCTCGAGGAGAATCCCCTGGGAGCGCAACACTTTAAACACCACAGGAAAAGCATTCTAGCGACTTGCAAATAATTGCATGTTTCTTAGGTCCCAGTAACGAGGATTCTGTTTGTATTTCAATGAAACTCTAGTTATATGATTCCCTCATGATCCCCTCATGGCTCCCCAAGATTGGTCATCTAACCAACATGAGTGTTCTTTTTAGGACGCATTGACTTTCTACCCTGATTAGGCGAATTTGGCTGAAAAGGCCTGGAGGTCCAACTCAACAATGGTTCATTCTAGAACTTTGAAAACTCTGGAAAAATGTTTGTTTCACGGGAGTACACTCTGCTTAAGGCTTGGTTGAAGTAGCTCAAAGGGAATTGCCTCGAGCTCAACACTTGAAACTCACAGAAAAAGCGTTCTAGTTACCTGCAAATAATTGCAAGTTTCTTAGCTCCTACTAACGAGGTTTCTGTGTGTATTTTAATGAACCTCTAGTTATATGATTCCTTCATCAGCCCCTCATGGCTCCCCAAGTTTGGTTATTTAACCATCACGAGTGTTCATTTTAGAACGCTTTGAATTTGTACCCTGATTAGGCGAAATTGCCTGAACCCCTGGAAGTCCAACTCAACATGGTTTATGGTAGAAGTTTGAAAACTCAGGAAAGAGGTGTGTTTCATGAGATTACACTCTGCTTAAGCTTTGGTTGAAATTGTTCGCAGAGAATTGCCTGAGAGGTCAACAGTTTGAAAACCACAGTGAAAGCACTCTAGCAACCTACAAATAATTGCATGTTTCTTGCTCCCAGAAATGAGGTTTCTTTGTGTATTTCAATGAAACTCTGGTTTTATGATTCCCTTATGAGCCCTGCATGTATCCCCAAGTTTGGTCATCTAACCATCACAAGTGTTCTTTTTACAACGCTTTGAATTTTTACCTTGATTAGGCGAATTTGCCTCAAAACACCTGGAGGTCCAACTCAACAATTGTTTATGGTAGAAGTTTGAAAACTCAGGAAAAATTTTTTTTCACAGGAGTACACTCTGCTTAAGCCTTGGTTGCTGTTGCCGCCTGAAGCGCTTGGAGCAACGGAGCCGCGGGAAGAAGTTCAGAGGCAAACTGGAGACAAACAGCTTTTTATTCTGATAACTTTTCTCTCTGGTTCTAACAACGACTAACACACGCCACACACACCACCAAAAAATGGCGCTGACCCGATCAGCAATTTTGGCCAAGTCACTCGAGATCCCGCAACAAGTCCCGTGAGACTACGGGAGGCGACAATGTCCAAATCTCCACGGCTCATAGTCAACCGCAATTCAAGCCAATCCCCAAACAGAGCTCCTGCATTTCCCCCTTTTTATTTAAAAGAGGTAGTGCTCTAGGACGTCTATGTGCAACCAACATTCTTACCCGTCATCAGATAATCAAGGCTGTGCCCTTGACTCCTGTCTTAGGTTGATATGTCGGCCACATGAGACTGTCCCGTGCGACTGTGCCTGTCTTAGGTTGTCCCCCTCTGGGGATCTTACCCGTCATTGGCTAACCAGCCATCCAATGGAGCCCTTTAGGATCGACTATGTATGATGACTAACAGCCGTCCAATTGTGAGGAGATGTTGCGGCTTTAAGGCGACAGGCCTTTTGGTGATGAGCCAAATTGCATAGCATATCAAATTGTTTAAACAAATCAGCTGCCCTAAGTTCCATCAAGTAACACACTGAATTCTCTAGACAAATACCCGCAAGGCATTGTCCCGTATAGTCCCAAACAATGAAAGATCAAAATGTCCATTTGTTATAACATGTTGATGTAGGAGGCCCCATGCATGTAGAGCAGAGGCCACACTGTTGGTGAGGTTGTTTGATGCTTGAGCAGCAGGGATGCTTGCGGCGGCCGCGATCCCTGCAGCTGTAGCAGCAGACGTCTTTTTTATGTTTAGACAATGCCACCGGCAAATCTTCAGGGCCCGCTACCTAGAAACTCAAGCATCAATTATTAAAGAAAAGGCAGTGCTATTGCAGCACTGAGTCAAGAGCCGAGTTGTCAAACTACAAAATAGAATAATTAGATTAGAAAATTAAAGTTGATTTTTGTTCACACACATCGCTGGTTGAGCTTCTACAAACATAAGTTGGAAAAATATCATATATAGAACAAAACAAAGAAAGACTGAGGGTAATTACTGCATTAAAGATAGATTAAAGAAAAGGTAAAGGCACTTTAGAGAAATAATTTGTTAGCTGGAACCCTTGAGTCTCTGTATACAGAGCAATCTTTTACCTGTTGAGATAATTGAAATTAATGAGCTATTAAACAAAAGAAGTTAATAACAAATTAACAATCTTATGTCAAAACACCAAAATATCAGGTTATATAGCACTAGTCATATTGTTTGCTAAAGAGAAGACCCAGGGACACCTATAAATCAAAATTGAAAATGCCTTCATTTATAAAATTATTTACTCTTAATTGAATACTCTTAACCTAGAATGAATTAAAGTTATTTGGATCCATATGTATATATATATATGTATATATATTATATATATATATATATATATATATATATTTTTTTTTTTCATAAGCGCTTGTTATTTGTGACGTCACACTGGACAGATGCACAAACATACAAACATATATTTGTGACATCACATTAACATGAAATATGGACAAATATACAGACATAAAGACATGTATAAAAAGAAGAAAAAATACAATTGTGTGCACACTAAAGAGAGATCTCCTTGTCCCGGCTGGGAGGAATGACACTTAAGTTGTGAAATATTTTGAAGGACTCTTTTGAGAGAATCATTCTATACCTTCATCTTGGTCCTCTTGATTTTGTACCTTTTTTATTAATCTTGATTCTTCAATAACTTCATCTTGATCATTTTGATGTGGTACCTGTTTTATTAATCTAGATTGTATCCATATTGGAGAAGATTTGTGTTTTGGAAAAACACAAACAGATCCTCTTCCCCAAATTAATACTGGATCTGGACCCTTCCATGTACCTGAAAGAACATCCTTCCAGTAAACCAAAGGTTTATGTTGTTGGTGTGGATTCCAATGTCTGTCTCCAGCAGAATAGCCATTAGAGTCTAAAGTTAAAAAATTTAAGGTAAACAGGGCAACTGCCAATCTGTCCTTAGGACTTTTCCAATTTCCTTCTTTTTGTTTTAATAACATAATTTTCAGTGTTCGGTTTGCTCTTTCAATAATGCCCTGACCCTGAGGATTGTATGGGATGCCTGTTTTATGGGATATATTGAATTTTGCGCAAAACTGTTTGAAAGATAAGGACGTATATGCGGGGCCATTATCTGTTTTAAGCATTTTGGGGATGCCCAATGCAGCAAAAGCTTGCAAACAATGAGATGTAACATCTTTAACTTTTTCTCCAGAATGTAAGGAAGCAAAAATCATGCCTGAGCATGTATCTATGGTCACATGAATAAATCGCAATTTTCCAAAACTTGGCACATGAGTAACATCCATCTGCCACAAATGATTGGGCATTAATCCTCTAGGGTTAACGCCAAAATGAGGATTGGGCAAATGTGTCATACAAGATTTACAATCTTTTACAATTGTTCTGGCTTGCTCCTTTGTGATTTTAAACCTACGTTGCAAGGTGGTGCTGTTGACATGAAACTGGGAATGAAATAAAGTAGCTTGTTGTAGCACTGAAAGTATAAATATTGTTTTTGTAACTTCATCAGCCTTTTGATTACCTTCATGGAGGGGACCAGGCAAATTAGTATGTGCTCTAATATGGCCTACGAATAGAGGTTCTTTTCTTGCCCACAAAAGTTTTTGTATTTGATAAAACAATTTAAAGGCTGGAGTATGAGGTGCTATTGGTCCTGCTAACTCTAATTTTGGGACGGCTTGTACAATATAATGGCTATCTGAAAAAATGTTTACGGGCTGGTCCCTAAAATTTTCCAGAGCTCTTACTACAGCTTCCAATTCCACTAGTTGAGCTGATTTGTGTGCAGTTATGTAAGTCATATTTTCTTTTTTAGTGACTACTGTAGCAGTACCATTTGAGGACCCATCTGTAAATACATTAAATGCCTTACGAATAGGTTGATTTTTTATTACCTGTGGAAATATAATAGGATGATTAATACAAAAAGATAATATAGGGGACTTAGGAAGATGATTATCAAAATTTGCAGAAGTAGAGCATTTAGCTATAGCCCAATCATTATCATTGAAGCATAAATATTCAATCTGTGATGATGAATAGGGAGTAATAATAGTAGCAGGGTGAATGCCAAATATTTTAGTAGAAGTCTTAAGTCCTTGAAGAATAAGTTTAGCCACCATGGAGGTATAAGATTCAATTATACTTTTAGGAGAGATGGGCAAATGTATCCATAATAAAGGCCCTTGTTGCCAAAATACTCCTGTGGGTGTATATTGTGAAGAAATAATAATCAACATCAGCGGTTGAGTTAAATCAAATCTATCACAATGAGCTCCTTCGATGGCTTTTTCTACTAACTTTAAAGCTTTCCTAGCATCAGGAGTCAATGTTCGTGGTGAAGATGGATCAGGGTCTCCGCGAAGGATGTCAAATAAAGGTTTTAGTTGGCCAGTAGTGAGATTTAGTGTAGGGCGAAGCCAATTAATGTCTCCCAGTAGTTTTTGGAAATCATTGAGGGTGGTCAAATGTTCTTTATTTATTAAAATTTTTGGGGTCTAACAAAAGTATCCATGATTTTAAATCCTAAATATAATATGGGAGATCTGGTTTGAACTTTTTCTTCTGCTATATATAATCCATATTTTTTAAAATTTTCTACCACATCACTGACTATATTAAATAAGATTTTTTTGATTAGGGTGGGCCAATAAAATATCATCCATGTAATGTAGACACATGAGGTTTGGATATTTATTTTTAATGGGTTGGATAGCCTTGTCCACATATATTTGGCATATGGTGGGGCTATTAGCCATTCCCTGTGGTAAAACCTTCCATTGATATCTCTGATCAGGGCCATTATTGTTCATAGAAGGAACGGAAAAAGCAAACCTGGGGGCATCCAGAGGATGTAGGGGAATAGAAAAGAAGCAATCCTTTATATCAAGAGTAATAAGATGGAAATTTTTTGGAATAGCTACGGGACTAGGAAGTCCAGGTTGAGTAGGGCCCATAACTTGCATGGTTTTATTAATTTGTCTAAGATCATGTAACAATCGCCATTTTCCTGACTTTTTCTTGATCACAAATATGGGGGAATTCCAGGGAGAGGTGGAAGGTTCTATATGACCTGCTTCTAATTGTTCCTGAACTAGTAGGTGGGCCGCTTGTAATTTCTCTTTAGATAGGGGCCACTGAGGGACCCACACTGGCTTATCAGAAAGCCATGGTATTTTCAAAATTATTTTCTCAGTGGCCCCGAAAAAAAATATCTTTTTCCTTTATGATAATGATTACTTTTAGGGTTAAAATTACTCTGTACTTTTTGATAATGAGTTCTTTTATGGTTAAGATTACCCTGTAGGTTTTCACATTTAACATCTGCAGGCTTGGTTGTAAGGTGTACTCCCATTTGTTGCAAAATATCTCTTCCCCATAAAGTAACCGGTAGATTAGGTAAAACATAAGGCTGAAATGTTCCTTTATGGCCTTCATCATCCTCCCATTTTAAAATTACCGCACTTTTATCTGGGAGGTTATTATATCCCAAGCCTCTTAAACTGGTTGAAGCTTTTTGCAGAGGCCAGTGCTTGGGCCATTGGCGTAAATTAATAATGGAAGAGTCAGCTCCAGTATCTATTAATCCCTCCATTTCTATTCCTTGGATTTTTATTTTACACATAGGCCTCCTTGAACAGTCTCGAACCCAGCAAGCCATGGGTCTTAAGTCAGTGAACAAAATCCTCTATTGTTCCCTTCTTGAGGCATACCCATTTTAAATGAATTATGTAAATTGGGAAGGAGAAGCAACTGAGCAATTCTATCTCCTTGATTAACAGAACTTATACTTTGGGGTGAGCTAAGCATTATTTTTATTTCCCCTTTGTAGTCTGAGTTTATTACACCTGGGGTCACTTGCAAACCTAATAAGCTTTTAGGACTACGCCCGATAATAAGTCCTACAGTCCCTGAGGGAAGAGGTCCCCTGACTCCTGTGGGAATCAGTTGAACCCCCATTTCAGGTGTTAACACTATTCGGGCGGTGGAACAGAGGTCTAATCCTGCATTTCCTCTTGTTCCTCTGGCGAGGGAGTGGATGGGTAGTAGGGATTGTGTTGGGGAAGCATCTGAGTGGATGCTTGAGGATACTCCTTCTGCAATGCCCCGTACATTTGTGGGCCCTGGGGTATTGGGCCCCGTGCCCTGTTGTTTGAATTCCTGAACAAAGGATTTCCATGGATGTCAAATTTTGAATGGCATTTATTGGCCCAATGATTTCCCTTTTTACACCTGGGGCAGCGGCCTGGGGCACGGCATGAGCTTGGTCTTATTTCTCTTTTGGGATTTTGCCTAGAATTGCCTGATTGATTATGATAATTTTGCCTGGAATATCCTGATTGATTATAATGTCTACGTTTAGCCTTTGTGAAATTTCGAGAGGAAGCACCTCTCATTGAGGCTGCAATCACATTTCCTGTGACAAAGGCGTCATTTATATCTTTACATAGTTGTATATATACGGAAAGATCCTTTTTAGTTCTCCATGGCCTGATGGCTGCTTGGCACCATTTATTAGCATTTTCATAAGCTAATTGAACAACTAATGGCATAGCTTGGTCAACATCTGCAAACACACTACCTGCAGTTCTCAAAAGTCGATCAGCAAAGTCAGCACACGGCTCATTAGGTCCTTGAATCACTTTTGACAAGCTACCTTGTAGATCCCCAGGTCTTTGTACAGTTTTCCATGCCTCTAAGGCAGCTGTGTTTATCTGAGCATATACCTCTGGGTCATAATCTGTTTGAGCCTGTAAGTCTGCGAATTGCCCTTCTCCTGTGAGCATGTCTATATTATAGTTTTCAAACCCTGCAGCCGCGTTTCCTTTAGCCGTTTCTATACAAAGTTCTTGGAATTGCGATCGCCAAACCAAGAATTGCCCCCCTCTTAATGTTGCTTTACATAGACTTTTCCAGTCTGAGGGGGTTAAGCTAAAGGTGTTAAGGGACTCCAGCATACTCAACGTGAAAGGAGCTTGGGGCCCATAAGTCATTACTGCCTCTTTGAGATTTTTTATTGTTTTGAAATCTACTGACTGATGGACCCTCTGTCCATTTTTCTTTTCTAATGCTGGCGGTTCCCAATGTATCTGTGAGTTGTCCTTGAGAGCGCATAAGTGATCAGAAAGACTTTTTATTTCTGTTTCTAGGGTATGCAAATGCCTAGTAATACCCTTCATATTTTCTGTAATGGATTCCACCCATGGGGGAGTAGAGGACACAAGTGGTTCCTCTACCTGACGGTCCTTTTTCTCGGTCTTTTTTAGTTTCTTTTTCCTCATTTTCTCAGGATCACTTTTACTAGATTCCTCACCACTGCTAATTTCACTGACAGCAATATCCTGAGGCCCAGGTTCCATTAAGAGCAAGTATCCTTCAGCTATCACCAATAACTCCCGAATAGCTTTAATAGCTTGGATTTTTGTCATTTTTCGGACTCTTCTAATACTCTCTTTACTGGTCTTAGTTAGCTCAGTGGAAGCTACGCTTTTTTGATCACTTTCACTTTTTTCTATATACTCCTCACTGAGAACAGAGTCAGGTATATCAAGGAGACTTTGCATAGCCTCTATCACTTGGGATTCAGTTATATTTGAACCCATCTTTAGAGACCTTTCAGTTCTTACCAATCCGCTCCGAAGTTCCCCATACGGGCCGCCACCCGTTGCCTCCTGAAGCGCTTGGAGCAACGGAGCCGCGGGAAGAAGTTCAGAGGCAAACTGGAGACAAACAGCTTTTAATTCTGATAACTTTTCTCTCTGGTTCTAACAGCGACTAACACACGCCACACACACCACCAAAAATGGCGCTGATCAGCAATTTCGGCCAAGTCACTCGAGATCCCGCAACAAGTCCCGTGAGACTACGGGAGGCGACAATGTCCAAATCTCCACGGCTCATAGTCACCCGCAATTCAAGCCAATCCCCAAACAGGGCTCCTGCAGGTTGCATTAGTTTAAAGATAATCGCCTGGGAGGTAAACAGATTCAAACTCACAGGAAAAGTGTTCTAGCGAACCGCAAATAATTGCATGTATCTTAACTCCTACTAATGAGGTTTCTTTGTGTATTTCAATGAAACTCTAGTTTTATGATTCTTTCATGATCCCCTCATGCCTCCCCAAGTTTGGTCATCTAACCATCACAAGTGTTCTTTATAGAAAGTTTTGAATTTCTTCCCTGATTAGGTGTTTGAAAATGCCTGGAAGTCCAACTCAACATAAGGTTTATGCTAGAAGTGTGAAAACTAGGAAAGAAGTTTTTTCACAGGAGTACACTCTGCTTAATCCTTGGTTGAAGTAGCTCCAAGCAGCATCACCTGGGAGCTAAACAGATTCAAACTCACAGGAAAAGCGTTCTAAGGACATGCAAATAATTGCATGTTTCTTATCTCCTAGTTATGAGGTTTCTCTTTGTATTTCAATGAAACCCTAGTTATATGATTCCCTCATGATCTCCTCATGGCTCCCCAAGTTTGGTCATCTAACCAACATGAGTGTTCTTTTTAGGACGCATTGACTTTCTACCCTGATTAGGCGAATTTGCCTGAAAACGCCTGGAGGTCCAACTCAAAAAAGGTTGATTCTAGAAGTTTGAAAACTCAGGAAAAAAGTTTGTTTCACTGGAGTACACTCCTCTTAAGCATTGGTTTAAGTAGCTCAAAGAGAATTGCCTGGGAGCTCAATAGTTTGAAACTCACAGAAAAGCGTTCTAGTGACCTGCAAATAATTCCATGTTTCTTAGTTCCTACTAACGAGGTTTCTGTGTGTATTTTAATGAAACTCTAGTTATATGATTCCTTCATCAGCCCCTCATGGCTCCCCAAGTTTGGTTATTTAACCATCACGAGTGTTCTTTTTACAACTCTTTGAATTTCTACCCTGATTACGCGAAATTGCCTGAACCCCTGGAAGTCCAACTCAACATCGTTTATGGTAGAAGTTTGAAAACTGAGGAAAGAAGTTTGTTACACGAGATTACACTCTGTTTAAGCTTTGGTTGAAATTGCTCACAGAGAATCACCTGGGAGGTCAACAGTTTGAAAACCACAAGAAAAGCATTCTAGCAACCGACAAGTAATTGCATGTTTCTTAGCTCCCAGAAACGAAGTTTCTTTGTGTATTTCAAAGAAAACTCTGGTTTTTTGATTCACTCATGAGCCCTGCATGTATCCCCACGTTTGGTCATCTAACCATCACAAGTGTTCTTTTTACAACGCTTTGAATTTTTACCCTGATTAGGCGAATTTGCCTGTAAATGCCTGGAGGTCCAACTCAACAATTGTTTATGGTAGAAGTTTGAAAACTCAGGAAAGAATTTTGTTTCATGAGATTACACTCTGCTTAAGCTTTGGTTGAAATTGCTCAGAGAATCGCGTGGGAGGTCAATAGTTTGAAAACCACAGGAAATGCTTTCTTGCAACCTACAAATAATTGCATGTTTCTTAGCTCCCAGTAACGAGCTTTCTTTGTGTATTTCAATGAAACTCTGGTTATATGTTTCCCTCATGAGCCCTGCATGTATCCCCAAGTTTGGTCATCTAACCATCACAAGTGTTCTTTTTACAAGGCTTTGAATTTCTACCCAGATTAGGCGAATTTGCCTGAAAATGCCTGGAAGTCCAACTGAAAAAACGGTTTACCCTAGAAGTGTGAAAACTCAGGAAAGAAGTTTTTTTCACAGGAGTACACACTGCTTAATCCTTGGTTGAAGTAGCTCCAAGCAGAATCGCCTGGGAGCTAAACAGATTCCAACTCACAGGAAAAGCGTTCTAAGGGCATGCAAATAATTGCATGCTTCTTAGCTCCTAGTCACGAGGTTTTTCTGTGTATTTCAATGAAACTCTAGTTATATGATTCCCTCATGATCCCCTCATGGCTCCCCAAGTTTGGTCATCTAACCAACATGAGTGTTCTTTTTAGAACGCTTTGACTTTCTACCCTGATTAGGCGAATTTGCCTGAAAACGCCTGGAGGTCCAACTCAAAAATGGTTTATTCTAGAAGTTTGAAAACTCAAAAAAAAAAGTTTGTTTCACTGGAGTACACTCTTCTTAAGCATTGGTTTAAGTAGCTCAAAGAGAATTGCCTGGGAGCTCAATAGTTTGAAACTCAGAGAAAAGCGTTCTAGTGACCTGCAAATAATTGCATGTTTCTTAGCTCCTACTAAAGAGGTTTCTGTGTGTTTTTTAATGAAACTCTAGTTATATGATTCCCTCATCAGCCCCCCCATGGCTCCATAAGTTTGGTTATTTAACCATCACGAGTGTTCTATTTAGAACACTTTGAATTTCTACCCTGATTAGGCGAATTTTCCTGAAAACGACTTGAAGACCAACTGAGCAATGTTTTATGGTAGATGTTTGAAAACTCAGGAAAGAAGTTTGTTTCACGAGATTACACTCTGCTTAAGCTTTGGTTGAAATTGCTCAGAGAATCGCGTGGGAGGTCAATAGTTTGAAAACCACAGGAAATGCGTTCTTGCAACCTACAAATAATTGCATGTTTCTTAGGTCCTAGTAATGAGGTTTCTCTGTGTAATTCAATGAAACTACTTATATGATTCCCTCATGATCCCCTCATGGCTCCCCATGTTTGGTCATCTAACCAACATGAGTGTTCTTTTTAGGATGCTTTGACTTTCTACCCTGATTAGGCAAATTTGGCTGAAAAGGCCTGGAGGTCCAACTCAACAATGGTTTATTCTAGAACTTTGAAAACTCAGGAAAGATGTTTGTTTCATAGGAGTACACTCTGCTTAAGCCTTGGTTGAAGTAGATCAAAGGGAATTGCCTCGAGCTCAACAGTTGAAACTCACAGAAATAGCGTTCTACTTTCCTGCAAATAATTGGATTTTTTTAGCTCCTACTAACGATGTTTCCTTGTGTATTTTAATGAGACTCTAGTGATATGATTTCTTCATCAGCCCCTCATGGCTCCCCAAGTTTGGTTATTTAACCATCACAATGTTCTTTTTAGAACGCTTTGAATTTCTACCCTGATTACGCAAAATTGCCTGAATCCCTGGAAGTCCAACTCAATATGGTTTATGGTAGAAGTTTGAAAACTCAGGAAAGAAGTTTGTTTCATGAGATTACACTCTTGAAAGACAAAATGCTTGAATTTATAAGACAGATCACTTTTAATCATGTGATAATGTGTCTTTCCATCTTTTTCCATATTAGACCAAGCTGATCAAGGTCAGTACTGAGTTTTCCCAATCTTGTTCTCTTCCAGTATTTACTTATAGGAATCAATAAACTTTTGCTGAGTCAAATAATTGCAAATTTCTCTTGATATTCTCCCTTAGCTTCATTCTGTACTACTACGGAAAAGTGAAATTTTAAGACTTTAGTCTTCTGGTTAGGAAAGGTGATCTCTCAGAGGACACTTAAAATGGCAACAGGAAAATCTTTTCAGTGTCAAGTGTCTATAATTTGGGACAAGTATTTATTGCCAGAGATGACAGTTGTTCCTTGGTGTCTGCAGGGAATTGGTTCTGGGACCTCAGATGCTCAAGTTCCTATGTAAAATGGAGCAGTATTTGCATATAATCTATATACATTCTCCTGTATACTTTAAATCATCTTTACATTACTAATAATACCTAATGCAATGTAAATACTATGGAAATAGTTCTTATACTCCACTGTTCAGTGGATAATGACAGAGAAGTCTGTACATATTCAGTACAGATGCAATTAAAATTTTTTTCTGAGGTAGTCTGAATTCAAGGATGAAGAACCTGTAAATACAGATGGCTGACTGTACTTCATACAATGACCAAACATCTAATACTTTACTGAAATTTGCAGGAAGATTTGTTTTCAGAACACTGCAGCATGGTTTTAAGTTTTATGTAGTCTTCTTTCATCTTTCACTAAATGCCCCCAAACCTGCATTCACCATCTCTACACATAACTACTTCCTTTCTACATACTGTTCTTATTTTTATATAACAATAATTTGACTTATATCTTGAAAACATCATGTTGATAACCATGCACATGGCTTTTAAATATTTGGAAGACCTGTTTTTATGGTCCTATGACCATGAACTGGACTACTGTCCATGCATGTAAGGTTCATAATTTTTGAATGAAATTAACTTTCTTAAATTTCTAAGTCAGTTTATAACACATGAGCACCTCCCCCACCCCCAAGTTACTTTCCCAAAGCCTGGCACCACAGAATGAAGAACTCTGCAGTATTTAAGATGCTGCTGCTCTACTTATGTGTGGGGGCTTCATTTACCACCACAGTCTATGGCGATTCTCATTCCCAATAAGCTTACTGTCATGTCTGAGGGACATTCCATTGTTTTCCCTATTCAGGACCACCACTTACTACCTCTGACATGGGATTCTTTCCTAATGAGGCACAGAATTTTGCTAGCCTTTCATTTCTTAAGCAAATACTCAGCTCTTTAAGATTTGCTGATAAACAGGGCCAACAATGACAAAAGAGAAGTAAAGGAGCTTAATTCCAATAATTACCTTTTTTCTTTCTTATTTAGAACTCTGTTGGGGAATAAAGCTCAATGGAGTAGGCATTTTAAAGGTAATTGAATCTAAACTTCAAAAGTCAACATTTCCTGATTACACACATGAAGACAGATTTATTATTTCTAGTGAGGCAAAACTATTTCCCAGGAGCCCCATTTACTTTCTTTAAGTAAGCTCAAGCCTACTTGTTAATATAACACTTTCCTGGCTATCCAAGTGAAGAATAAAGAAAGTAGCTTCTCTAGTTTTTATTTTTATTTTTTAAATTTCAAACATATGCCTCTAGTTAGCTTTGTATTTAGATTTACTAGCCTACAGAAATGTAATATAATGTCATGTTCTTGTCCAGTTTTGGTTTACCAACACTGCCTAAATTACATTGATATTTTATGCTTGTTTCTTGTTAATACTATAAAATTTAGTCAACAACACATCTGTACATATTTTTTACTCTACCTACTTACTCAACCTAGATTTCAACTTGCCTGAATTTCCATATTAAGTTCTTTCAATTTCTCAATTTCTTTACTTGCCTTAGACTGTTGAATAAACACCATCATTCAATAGTAACATTATTACTTGCACGCTTTAATGTCATCTGAACATTTTATAAGTACATCCTTAAGTTTTTATCTGGGATCCAAGGATGAACTTTGGAGAGAATATTTATAGCTTTCACCTGATCGTCAAAATATTACTGACTACCTGCTTGTCCTACCTTGGCTCACCCCTTACATAAAAACCACAGACTAAGCTAGCAATAAAACATTTGTATGATACAAAGAAGTCCTGAGAGCATAGAAACTGTAGTAAGTACTGAAAGAAAACCTGGAAATTTGGAAGTATCCTTAGTTAACTGAATCTCCACACCAATTAAGACTGACTTGGTACAATGGATATATGTTTATTAGGGTAATCTGAGTGAACAGTATACAGGAACTCTTAGCACTATTTTTTCAACTTTAAATCTAAAATTATATCAAAATAATAAATTGGGGGCTGGGGAAGGAGAAAGGATCAAAAGGAGGGAGGGAAGGACACTAAAGGGTCATTGAAAAACTGTCCTTTAATTGTTGGTTTCTTGGAGCACCCTCTACAAGAGGTCCTTAAGTGGAACAGGCTGAAATGTAGATAAATTATTAAGTACTAAGGACAAACTATCAGGGACTGTATTTGTGGTGCTACAACATGGTTCATTCAGTTCTATATGCTTAAGGTACTTACACATATTTATTGGGAGAGAACATTTAGCCAGTACCAATATCTAACAAATATCCCACTATACAGATGAATCTCAAACATAATACTAGGCACTAACATAGCTTGGAAGTATGCAGGGGTCCGTGGTGGACTCTGCAAGAGGTGCAATGTAGCACAATCTATAGGGGGGCTGCCAAAGTGGGTTGTCAGCCAGGGGGTGCTATGCCAGCACTCAATGTAGCATGAAGTAAAGGAGTCAGCCAGTGGTGGAAGAAATCAGCACACACAGACAACGAGTTAGGCTGCTGAATCTTCTCTCTTTATTTTCACTTTGTTGTAGGTATTTAAGCATAATTTATGGCAGTACAGATTGTTTATACTTTCTTTTGTGATTTCATTACAGACATGACTTAATTTATAGATTACATTTTAGACATATTAAATTTCTTATTTTATATATTTCAAGGTTTTGAGGTCACTTATACCTTTTCAAGGCCCTGTACGTGACTCTCTGGACATATTATAATTTCATCATTTTTTTTTTATCTAATTACTTTGGGTGAAAATTTATTTCTCACGGATTCCCTGAAACTGTTTTTCTCTGCACACCATTCAGGCTGTCTGATAAAAGTTAACTTTTTTTGTCTGGGATTCCAAAGCACTATTGTTTTTCTTTTATAGCAGTTGTTTATAAAACCTAGAAGCAGGGAAAGGGGGGGGGAAGCTGAATGTTAACTCTAAAGTACTTTTTACTCTAAGGAATTTATATCTACTCTAAAAGTAAGAGAAATCTATTTTTAATCACAAAAAGACTCTTAAAGCTTATTAACTAGGAACTAAGTACTCATAGAAAAAGGTTTGTGTTACTTTTTATGTTTGTTATGTTTTTTAACTTAAATTCAAGAAAAGATAAATGTACAGAGTTAGTCTGGATCTAAATAATTGAAATAGCGATACCTGGTGGCCACATATGTGAATAAAGAACTGAACAGCAAGTAAATAGGAGAACCTAAGCAGTCAAAGTTAACTCTTTCAGCACCATGATATCTTTCATGAAAAAAAGAGAGGGTTTTATCAACAGAAAGGTTATAGGGAAGCATAGGGAACATGAGCAGATTTCATTGGAGTAACAGCCATTAGCCTATCCTTGTGGTGGTTTGATTTTTCATCATATGTCAGGGCAACACCCCTGGGCTAGGCCAAGTCCATTTATCAGGAAGTCAGAGAGTTATGTTTTTGGCTGACATGTTCTCAATGTCCCCAACATTTCTTTTCCCCTTTTCTGTTAATGGGAGTCCACCCTATTCAAGAGTGTGCCTGTCTTAGTTTGTCTCCTCTGGCTACCACCCTAGCACTTCAGGTGGACTTACCTAAGGCCAGCAAGCCGCAGTGGCCGAGGGAAAGACATGGGACAGAACAGTCGCCTTTGGGAAGGCTTCCTTTGGATGATTTAGACTTCCACATCCTGTCAAGGACCATGGCCGAGTTCTTAGGGCTCCCAATCATCATTGCTGAGGGCAGCATATTGTTGGCAGACCACCATAAGTTGTATTGATTTTGCCCTGTCCTTAAGGAAGATGCCACTAATATGCTATAGAAGATGCCACAACAGAAGTACACTAATTATATAGCATATCAGAAGTTAGGATAGGGAGAAGGTGACTAGAAGGGGGTATGAAGAGGCCATGAAGGAGGTTTATGATATCCTGATCTCGCTGCTGGTTATATAGGTGTTTTCAGTTATTACTGAATATTCAAAAAATCAGATTACTCAAGTTGTGAAACATGTTCTATTATATGGGATAACAAGTATTGGTTAATAATAGACCCAAATTTCTTAGAGGATGAACAGAACAAAAAAAAAATTTTTTTTATAAAGTACCCATGGTATTGATATAAAAACATCTTAGTGATAATTTAATTCTAGATTCAAAAATGAAATCTCACAGTGTACAAAGAAAAGAAGTAATGGAAGTGTTTTCTAACACAAATACTTGGGTTAAGAACACCCTTTTACTTTAGCCAGTAATGTAAAAGCTAGATGTAATTAGATGTAAGTGAATAATCTAAATATTTTAACAAAAACCATCAAATGTTTATTAAAAGACTTTCCATAAACTTATTTAAGACATTCATTTTAATAACTCAGGTCTCCTACTCTCCAATAATTTCTCTTTAAATAGTGGTGCAACCATAAGAAAGGACCAGCAGACTCAAGGGATGGTGCACCTAGCAACTGCTCCTCTTGCTTGTTAACTACATTTGCACAATTTCTTCATGAAGATGAAAACACTGCAAGTGCTTATCAATGACATTAAATTCAACCATATTTCTTCCTTTAAAGTTTCTTCTCTCTAGTACTCCTTTAGCCTCACTGACCTGCTATTTGAGAGAGGGTAAAACTGTTTGCTTTTATAGACAAAAACCTCCTAATGAGAGCCTGATTCTCAGTGACTAGCAGGATAGGTTTCTGAATTAATTCTGCAGATTTAAGAGAGCTAAGAATTAATTTTGAAAAGTTTTTTAAAAAGTCATATTTTACAGTTACTGCTCTGAAATGCTAACACACAAGAACATCTCTAAAAAATTGACTTTGTAATGAGGTAATTTCCTAGAAAGCTAATTATGTAGCTACATTATTCACTTTAATAAGCAGGCATTTCTAAAAAGGGATTGGATTATTTTTGAGCTATCTGTATTGACTGTCCTTGTATTTGAAGATGGTTTCACTGATTGATTCCCTGAGTATTTTGCAACAGACAAGTAGGGAAGACAGAAACTATGATGGCACATATGGAGAGATGGAAAAGGCAGCTTGAGAAGAGCTTCAAAATTAGTACAATTTAGGAAACCACTGGGTATCCCAGGAGGGAATATCAAAATACAGGAAGAGGCAGCTGGGTTGTTGAACAGCTTCTCAACGTGCTAATTTAAATAGGAAAGGAAACAAAGGACCATTAGGGAACTTTAAGTCATTATGAGAAAAATACATTACTCCTATTTTGGTTAAAAAGAGACTCAGCCAAACTCAAAGAATCCCTGAGTGAGGTGGGGGTGGGGTGTAGGGAGGGGTAGTGAACAAAAGTACCAGTCTTTCAAGTTAAGACAAAAGTGGGCATCTTCTGATATCTAGAGCATGTTTAATGAAAATTGGCATAGATTTAAAGGCTGCCCCTATTGAAAAGCATTCCAAGATCTCATAAATTGAAGCCTGAAATATAATATCTGGCAACACTGACAGGCAAATTTGTGCCTCAAAATAAGTAGATTATGTAGTAGACAACGTAAACTCCTGAATGGTTCTAGCAACCATAGTTTTTCTCAATTGAGTATTTAATAAGCTAGCTGAAAAACTAAAAGGAAGCCATTAGTCAATTTCCATTGGGTTGAGCTTGTCAACTTGGAATCAATGGGCCAATTTATAGTGAAGAATTGCTGATCTAAAGATCTAGAATGTAAGTGCTGATTATATTTTGGCATTAACATAGACAAGTAGCCATTAACTTCTTTGGCTTTGGATAACAGGCTTGAAGAAGAGAAAATATTTTTAACTCATGAAAAACTACAGATAAAGCAACTTGCCTCATTTCTGACACCATAAAATTTCTGGTATCTATAAAACAAAAATAGATAAGGAGTATTTAGCTGTAACAACAAATGAGCAGTCAACTTCTTTGTTGTTTTACAATGAAACAAAGGAAGCCTTTTAATATTAGATCAGAAATATACATAATAAAGCTCAAATCTTTCTATGACATTTTGAGAAAATAATGTAGGTATTCACGCTGCTATGGCAGCTTATCAAAATTAGATATTTAAAATAAAATGTAGTTTAAAACTTACTACGTTTCAAAGCAGAGTGCTATTTTCCTTTTTCTTCAGACGAAGCGTAGATGCATCCTAAAGTATTCATACCAGACTACATCTGGTAAGCTATTTGAATGATTAAACCTTCATGCTTGTTTCATGCCATAATTTACATTTACATATTAATTTATACTGCTATAGCAGAAGTACTTAAAACCTAATTTTATAAACTTGGTGCTACAAATTTTAAAAAGTTCAAAAAGTGACTGTTTTAAAACACTTTTGGTGAAGTGTTTTTGTGTTAAGGAATACACCATCTAAAGGTACTTTGTTAGAGAATACCTTTAGAGTATAACACACACACACAAAATCAAGCCTGAGGATTAAAAGAAAGTTTTACTGAGCTGGGTGTGGTGGCGCACGCCTGTAATCCCAGCACTTTGGGAGGCTGAGGCAGGAGGATCGCAAGTTCAAAGCCAGCCTCAGCAATGGCGAGGCACTTAGAAACTCAGTGAGACCCTGTCTCTAACAAAATACAAAAAAGGGCTGGGGATGTGGCCCAGTGGTCGAGTACCCCTGAGTTCAATCCCCGGTTCCAAAAAAAAAAAAAAAAAAAAAGTTTTACTCTTTTTAGGCAATGTAGACCATGTCTTAATATGATATGTACATGCACTTAGCAATACTCTTTTCTAATGAGATGGAATTGAGTCCATATGTGTTACTGAAAACTATACCAAAAGACACAAATGCATTGCCAGGCAGAGTTAAAAGAATCTATCAAGCTTTGTGTGAATTTTGAAAACACTGCTTGTGCTCAATTTTTGTTAATTAAACATAGAATGATGTAGTGCTAATAAATATTCAGCAAAATAACTGAACAGAGCATACACTACTTAAAATATGTGCTAAGATAAACCAATGTATCTTTTCTCAAAAATGAACTCTGAGACTATTCTATACTTTCTAATGTTGAAAGAAAAATCTGTACATTTCTGTGAGAAAGCAAATTATTTTGGGGCTTAGCAAATCAGTAATGTATATCTAATGGACTCCATCAAACCAACTTGGATATTTAAATGTCTCATCAAAAATTAAACAATGACTACTCTGATACCTTGACCTTGTCTTTCCTCCAATTTTAAAATTTAAAATAATATTTTGTTTTACATTATCATAGCTTTTACATAGAAATCATATAGAAGAGCACAAAATTAAAATAACTATATTATAGAATATGTTTTTTTTGTATTAAAATAAGTGGTTATTTCATATAAGGTTCACACACAGAATATATAAATACTTAAAAAAAATAAATATACTTAAAGTGCATAAAATTCAGAGGGAAAAAAAAAAGCATGTTTATAAAAAAAAATATAGCCTGTCCTTTTGGTTTATTTTGCTGCTTTGTACCATGTGATTTTTCCCCTTAAAATAGCAAAGATCAGTTTTATGCAAAGCAAATCATGCATACATTTTTGCATGTATGCATGCCATATGTAAGTACTCATACCTATTCCAGAGGCTCTTTTTTAAATTTTTTTTTAAATTTTTTTAAATTTTAAAAAAAATTTTTAAATTGTTTTTAAATTTTTAAAATCTTTTTTAATTGTTTTTAATTTTTTTTTTTTTTTTTTTTTTGGTACTAGGGATTGAACTCAGGGGCACTGGGCCATTGAGCACATCACTGGCCCTTTTTTGTATTTTATTAGAGACAGGGTCTCACTGAGTTGCTAAGTGCCTCACCATTGCTGAGGCTGGCTATGAACTTGTGATCCTCCCGCCTCAACCTCCTGAGTGCTGGGATTACAGGCGTGCACCATGCGCCCGGCCCAGAGGCTCTTTTATTCCTGAAACGTGTTCAAATGGAATGCTTGGTAGAAAGCAGTTGAAAGATTCCTGCGAGATCGAGAATCAAATGGAAATGAGGTTGAGAATATACAGTTAAATCACTACTTAAAAAAAAAAAAAGGAAAATTTTAGATTTCTAATACAGTGCAACTGCTTTATTGAAAATAAAAAGAAAAAAAGCATGTAAAGTTGCTTAAAACACTTTGAAAGAAATTAAAAACTAGACAAAATCCAATAGACCCCAACAATAATTCAGGATCACTTTTCTAAAAGGGGTAATAGATAAAACATTAAATGTTAGCATCCAGTTGTGACACTGTGTTTACATATGAATGGGACTAGTCTACAGCCCATCATTTACCTTATAAATATCTACTGGTTTAGCCATTTAACAAAGCTATTCTTTGTTCATGTAAAATGTTAAGTTATACCTTTCTTAGAATATGCTGAAGTGGGAAGGGTTTGAGAATGAACAAGAGTCCTTTCCTGGGTTGGACTAAACACATTTCCACCTTCAGAATGCACATATTTATGTATGTTTTTTTCTCTGTGTTGGTGCAAAAACTCATTGTTGCAATGGCAGCTTTCTAACTTGCATTAGTACAATACCCCTTTAAAAGGTGAAAGCTTATTTACAGTAATTATCTTTTACCATTTGCTAGGTACACATGCCCTGGGGCTAACAGCACAGAATCCTAACTGATGGCTCATCTGGGCAAGCAAGTCCCAGGATGTATGATTCTCCTTATGTTTCAGGACTAGTTTCTGAGGGAACAAAACCTTTGACAAACCTGCTTCCTAACAGTTCTCCCTCCTCTTCAACATGGTTCTAGTCTCCCTAACCACCAACTTGTACTTCACTGGAGCTAAGAAATGATAACAAATATCATTTTAAAAATTCTTGATCTATGCAGCAGCAGGAGAACAGCAGCAGCTAACAATGTAAATGTTCACTGCATAACAGACCCTATTCTGTTTTTAGCTCAACTTTTGCAACAGCTCTACCTGAGAGGTCTAAGACTTATATATTCCTATCTCACAGATCAGAAAATTGGATCCAACAGGAGTAATTTGCTTGATGCCACAGACCTAGAAAGGCAATCTGGTTCCAGAGTTTATGTTCTTAAACCACTAAGTTAAACATGTAGCAGCCTTAAATTTTGAATTCTTTAGATCTCTCTGTTAATAGCCTTGCAGGATGATTGAAGAATTGAGATGATACCTAAATCTCCTGGAACACAGTCAGTGTTCAACAGCTACCATTCTATATACAAAATGAACTTCAGACACAAAATAATTCTGAGGCCCTAACAATGCACATTTAGAAAGTCTGAAAAATTTACTGGTACAGTTAGAAAACTACTAAGGTCTACTGCAAGAGTACTCAAGTATCAGTGATCATCAAGACAATGCACAACAGAACTCTGATTTCAAAACTCAGATTAAGATTCATTAAGTTGTGTAATGTAACTCTACTTAGAAATCAGTCCGCCAAATCAAATGGAAACCAGCTGAACCAACTGGAAACTCAACTGTCTTCTTTTTTTTTTTTTTTTTGTTTTTTAAACCAGGCCTGTGTAGGACCATATAGAAACTAGTTTGATGTCCTCACAGGTCTGTTTAGAGACCCCAAGTTTAGAGAGAATGACTCAAAGAGTTAGGTAGCAAATATTTTCCTTCTAAGTAAACAGAAGTTATTCTCCAAGTCTGGAATTAAAAATTGATAAATAAGAACATTAAAGATACTTAAATATGAGGATGACATTAAAAAATAAACTTCAGATTTTGGCCAATTTATCTGCCAAATAAATTGGTTTCAAATGAAGTCATATGACTTAAATTACAAAATTCTAGCATTTCTTAGCATAACAATAAAATTTTTCTAAGTTAAATGTAAAGTGAAAAATAGAACATATCTACAGGGCGAAGAACCTATGAAATGAAATACAATGAATGAACCTGTCTTTAAAATATGTTGAGAACATACGTAGACTGCAAAAGCTGACAATTAACACTTTTTCTATACATTCAAAATGAGGAAGGTATTTGGAGCTATGCAATCTATACTACAGAAAAATTTAAATAGTCTAGATTCTTAAGATAAAAAATTTAGAGTGCCTAGTCATGAGACATGCGATTTTGAAGTGGGATGTAGTTAAGTCGTGAGTGCTTGCCTAACATGCACAATTCTAGCAGGCATTGGATTTGAACCCCAGCACTGAAAAGAAAAAAAAAAAAAAAGTTTTTTGGTTGTTGTTCCTGGAATAATTCAAGTAAAATGTTAACCATAAACTGAGCACCACCTCCCCCCCCACACACACACACATTTTAAAAGCTAGTAGCGACACTTTAGTCTCAAAATATTGATTAACAGGCATAGATAAAAGATTTCAAGTCTGTGAGACCTAGCTCATGAAGAAATCTAAGGGCTCAGAGAGAAAAAGGGCCATTTTGTAAATACTAACAGGCCTGATCATCAGACTTCTGTTTTGAAATGGCATAAAAACTGAAGGGGATTAGGAGTCCAAGGAAAACTGTTAATAGGATCATTTCATGGTTACAGTCTATGAAACCCAAAAACATCAAAAGGTAACTGAAATATAAAAAAATTATTAGAAAGAAATATTGAATTTTATGCAGTTTTGGTCACAAATTGTCTTCTGCCCAAGAAATAAAATTTGAAACCAGTTTCCTAACATCTTACTTACTTCACATCCATATAATCTACCATTCTAAATACAGAAGCAACCAAGCAATTCTTAGGATGACTGAGGTGTTTCAACCACCTAAATGAAAACATTGTTTTCCTATTTGGAGCCAGTTTTCAAAATCATTGAACAAAATACATTCCTTCTTCCCTGACTTTATATACTAAATGGTCTATCAAGACTATTCAAAGTACATGATAATAGGGCATCAGAAAATGACACAAAGCAAGGTACTCTAGCAAGACACTATCTTTGTCAGATAACTATGACAGGGAGGAAAAATATAGATGTACCTCAAACTGCAGAACAAAGCTACAAAAGTTGATGAATCTTTAAAGGATATGTGAGTCCTGAACTCAGTGAACATTTTCTTTTTCTTTTCTATTTTTAAATTTCATTTTTTATTTGTAGATGGACACAACGTCTTTATTTTTATGTGGTGCTGAGGATCGAACCCAGTGCCTCGCATGTGTGAGGCAAAGGGCTCTACCACTGAGCTACAGCCCCAGCCTCTCAGTGAACATTCTCTTTCATTTATGTCAAAATTCAACTTCAGAGACTCTCTGAATAGAAACCAGGAAAATAAAATAAGGAGACAATCAACAAGGGCCACTTAAGTATTACTATCTATTACTATAAATGGTTAAACACATCCTTTAGATAAAGGGTTATAATACAACACATCAGTGGCTACAGTAACTTTCCCTTCCTCCCATATCTCATCATCTGCCAGTAATAAAAGCAAAAACATCCAACTCTGGAAACATACAAGAGCACTAGCATGGGGGTTGAAGATCTAAGTAGGAGACCACACTTTGTCACTTAATAGCTATGTGCTTCAAATGTCCAAGAGCTTCAGTTTTTCTAATCTGTTAGAAAAAGAAAAGAAAAGAAAAAAGGAAGAAAGCACTTCTTTATAGGTTACTGAAAAAAATCAAATAATATTATATATACAGAGAGTCAGACACTATTAAGCTTGATTTGTGTTTAATATAGGGCTATAGTTTCTAAGTTATGCTGTATAAAAAACAACTTTTGGTAGAGTATCTTAACATATACCAAATGTTTCATCTCCATCAAGGTAATACTGAGGCAAACAATAGTTAAATTTAGTACTAGGTGTATCAAACTATGTAACACATTCCACTGAGTATTTTAATTTGGGGGACTCAGTGCATCTCCATGTACTCCCAAAACACAACTCTGTTACAAGATTTTAATTTAAAATACAATAGTACTGAAAGGACTATTGAAATGTCTACAAAATAAGTATTACTTGAACAATAAAAGCTTCAAGAAACACATTTAATTGCAAGCACAGCTTATAAAATTTTAAATTTATCAAGATATTTAAGCCTTTCACTTTGGTTCATGTCAAATTAATCACATCCTTTTCCAAAATGACAAAATCTTACTCTTCCGTGTCGTTACACAAGCTGCCTTTTCCCTCATCTTGGAAAATTATCCCTTTCTCTTATCAGCGACCTAATCTGAATGACCCTTTTAAGATTTCAAGAGTGAGCCTCAGAAGCATGCACATGTAATGGTTTGACTCTCAGAACACAAACTGTCAGAAGAACAGAGATGGCAGAGAGCTTTCAATTTTTCCTCTTGTATATTTTGAATTTTGGTTATATAAATATATACTTATACAAAAAATAACTTTTAAACAGAAGTTTTTCTAGTACCTTGTAATCTTCAAATCATTTGATGTTCCAAACTGTTTCCATTAGCACCTTACATTTAGAGCCTACAATGTATATCAAAGTATATATCTGATAATCACTTTCATATAGCCTGAGATCTTGGAGAGCAGTAGAGTCGTTTTTTAAATCTCAGTGCTTACTACTTAGAAAATACAATGAAAGATTGACATATTGTTACTTTAATGTTTACTTGGATATTCAATCTGTTGAATGAATATTTGCAAACTTCATTTACTATCACACAATGGTCTAGTGACAAAAAAAAAAAAAACGCTTACAACAAGAGAAAAGTTTAAACTAGCAGATCTCTCATGAAGCTTATCTTGTTAACTCAATAGGGCTAGAAGGAATCTTAAAATATAAGCCCTAAATTCTAGATTTACCAATGAGAAAAGCTGAGAGAAGTTAAAGAACTTGACCAAAGAAACAGCAAACTTGTGGCAGAGCCAAGTTTAGAACACAATTTGCTGCCAGATGTAGTGGCAAATGTCTGGAATCTCAGCAACTCAGGAGGCTGAGGCAGAAAGATCACAAGTTCAAGGTCAGCCTCAGCAACTTAGCAAGACCTTGTCTCAAAATAAAAAGTGAAAAGGACTTGAGATATAGCTCTGTGGTCAAGTGTCTCTGGGTTCAATCCCCATACCAAAGAGAGGGGGATGGGGAGGGAGGGAGGGAGGGAGGGAAAAGAACAAGAACAAACACCCCACTTTGTTATATTTCCCACTACCTCATGACCTTATTGACCTAAAACATCTCCTTTTCTCTGACTACATCCATAACATATAATTACACTTGCAGAATAAAAATCAAAGACTACTGGTATTATTTGTAGCATGTCAAAAGGTGATTTGGGACAGATAGTATTTTGGATGTGGAAACATTCACATTTCTGTGATGAACATTTACCATACATATTGTCTTATATTATTATTAACTTATTACTGCAAACATTATTTAATACTTTAAACCCTCCAAAATGGGTATTATCCTCATGTTTCATTCAGGGCAACAAGAGACAGGGCAAAGCAACTAGTTTAAAGTTAAGTACCTCAAATATGCAGCGCAGTGGATTTCAGTCCAGCTACATCTGATTCCACTGTCTGTCTATAATGGTCACTCACATGGTATGTTTAAAACACAATTAAATTGATTTTGTCTGATCAAGAGCCCTTTCCTTTTCTCTGTTGTTTTCAAAGGGTAAGTCATATAAAGGATCTGTTTTATTTGGGTTTAACATATGAAATCAAAACTGCTTGGTAAAACTGAATTCTAATTCTATTTTAGAAACTAGTGAGCTTTAAATTTGTGTTGGAAATCCTTTATTCACAGATTAAACAATTTACTTGTGTAATAATGAAGCTGGATAATCTGAAACATTAAAATAACATTTGCAAACACACTAGTATTGCTTACAATGATTGACACAATTATCACAAAATTTATCTTTGGCAAAGCAATATTTGTTAGCCAAATTTTAGTGAAAGCTTATGGGATAGGAAATTATAAGTGATTTAATGTTCACACTTCACTTGTCCTGCCTACTCTGATAGCAGGTGTGTGTTCTGGGCAACCACTAATAGAATTACTATCTCAAATCACCTGTGGAATTTTCACTTAACCATCCTATTATACACATACAACTTAAAGAATGAGAGCTCTTTTTTAATTTCTTCAAACAATAATTGGTATAAGTACAAAGAAGTAAAGATGATACACTTAAGTCTAATTTCAGATTTTAAATTTGAGAGGTTCAGAGCAGTGTACGTGATACTGAATTTACTTGACTGAAAAGTAGAAATTCTGCCAATATTTTTAAAGATAAAGCAGCTAACTAATATACCTTAAATATTACCAGAAAAGTTCAAAGTGCACACATTAAAGTATATTTATTAGTGTCATGGAATGATGCAAACTGGATTCTGTTCCTAAAATCTTTATGCGACAAACCCAATTTCGGCCCTGAACAATGTCAGATAAAATAGTCTCAATATTTGTTATATTCTTTATCTTTAAGAATTTCTGTGGGAAAGACATCAAATCAATGATTCAGGTATCATTGTGGATACAGTAATTAGCATTATGCCACCAAAAATAGTAGCCTCAAATCACAAGTCACTGGTTGAGTATAAAGAAAACCTACAAACTCAAAGGATTTAACTCCAATTTAGGAATGTTGCTGCACATACCCTATAAATACTGTCAACTCCTAAAATTTCTTACTGGGAAATCTGTTCTTCCCATTCATTAAGTAATTACTTAGGGAACATCATTCAGGCAACATTTAATCAGAAAAAAATTAAATTGCTGTTCCTTACTACTAACAAGGGTTCCTATTCCTTCTAAAACCATGTCCCATGTTATTCTGCTATAGTTCCCTCCATCTTGGTTATCTGCTATCACTTTACACTTCCCAGCCCCCAACTCCTTATCATTTTAGGAAAGGAAAGTCAAAATTCTTTTACACTCTCCTGTTGTTAAATAAATCATTCCTGTTGTTAAATAAGTTAATTTTGATTTATCATTTGATTGGTGGGGCTGCTGCTCATTACTGGAGGATCTGAGAGCATGATTGCTTCCACTCTTCTGTGCAGAGGAAGATAATCTCCACTTGAAATTAGAAAGTATCAGACCCATAAATCCAGAATCATGCCGTTTCCAAATTAGTGCTATCAGAACCTTCAAGAATAAATATCAGGGAATACATACATACCCCTACTACCAGTCCTATATAAAATGACTCCTTATAAAGGTGATTTAGTTCAGATTTATGATCTCATACCTCTCTTCCTCTACAGAGAAAAAAAAAAAAAGTATTTCTAGAATTGTTGTAATCTGTATTATTCCCACACCAATAAGCCCTAATGTTTTCTAAAAACATTAACCAACATTTGGCCTATTATTAATTAGTACAAAAAATTTTAAACAATATATGTCACTATGAATATAAAGGCCACACACCTACTGATATAGAATTTTCAGGTACTCTGGAAATCATCCAGCCTTTCTGGAAATCTATAATTTTCTTTACTTCAAGTCATGTTTATGACTAAAATATATGTTAATAATTAGGCACTTCTGATGAATACACCAATAAATATCATTTTTATACTAAACAATGTCACAAATGCATATAATCACATATGCATAGAATTTTACACTTGGATTACTCACTCTTTGGTAAAAATGCCCTCTCAAAGGCTTATGTAGACATAAGATGGCATCTAATATGTGATTTATACATCAACTGAAAAGTTGGAGGAGAAAAACTACCTGTACAATTCAATATATAAAGAAATGTAAAGCCCAGTGTGGTGGCACAAGCCTGTAATCCCAACTAACCTGGAGGCTGAAGCGGGAGACTCTCAAGTTTGAGGCCAGCCTGGGCAATTTAGGGAGACCCTGTCTCAAAATAAACAATAAAATGTGGTGGGAACATACACATGCTTAGCATGTGCAAGGCCCTGGGTTTAATCCCCAGTACTGCAAAAAGTCTCATGTTTAAAATGGGACTACACACATATCAAAACCCCTGCACTAGATTAACTGCTGCAACTGATAAGAACGTATGGTAGTATCTGTAGTTCAAACATGGTGTCTGTGAATGAGATTCTTGAGATGACCAACTTTTTTGTTTGTCCATAAGGACAAACAAATGCATCTTTGAGGTCATACCCTAAAGAATCCATTTCAGAGTCTCAGAGATCTGTCAACAGATCTCTCTGCTTCAGGCCATAAAATCATATTAAAGTTTTGAGGGGTATAATTACATATTTACAAACTAAGAAAAGTGTGATATATTTTTCATTCATTCATAGGTATACTTGTGTATGGAAACGAGGGGTGTCTGGGAAACCAGTCATTTCTTGAAGAGATACGGGGCAGCGCACAGAAACAGAGGTAAGTAAAATGTTATTTACCAATTTTATCAGAAAAAAAAAAATTGGTCTCTTGCAGCTAGAAGAGGTAAGATGCCTGTAGATTATTATCAAAGGTGAAAAACATGGACTCAATCTGAATTTCGGGTTTTCCCCTTATGTGTGGAAATGGGAGCATCTATAAAAGTAAAGATTTTTCTAAGTGGCTTGTGGAATCCGTTCCTTTACTTGGTAGTCCCATCCCTATAAAATTTCTCAAATGACTAGCTAGCTGAGTCCTCAAGTGGAAGACAGACTCCCCACAAGCAAGTCACCTATAAAAGAAGATAAACTTTGAATTACAAAAAGAGAAGATGAAAGAATTTCAGTGAGCACTTTTCAAACCAACAGAAGTATATAACAAAAATAAAAGGCTAATCAGAAATGGGAAGTATAAGAAAAGAATATGAAGAAACTAAGTACAAAGTAAGAAATAATTTTAACATCTCATTGTATTTTTATACATAAACCCATAAAAATAGTTTTGTTTAACACATCCAAAATTAACCTCACTCAAAAACCCTAGTAAATAAATGCCTAACTGTAAAATGTCTTAACTCACTGTAATTTTTTTTTTTTTTTTTTTGTACTGGGGATTGAACTCAGGGGCCCTTGACCACTGGGCCACATCCGCAGCCCTTTTTTGTATTTTATTAGAGACAGGGTCTCACTGAGTTGCTAAGTGCCTCGCCATTGCTGAGGCTGGCTTTTGAACTCGCAATCCTCCTGCCTCAGCCTCCCAAGTGCTGGGATTAAAGGCGTGCGCCACCGCGCCCGGCTTCACTGTAATTTTTAAATGTACTTTAAAATGTTGTAACAAGTCAGTGTTTCACAATCTACTTGAGGGTTGGCGCGGCGAGTGCATAGCTTCAGGCTGCTGTGGGCTCGGGCCGCGGCCCGCCTCCAGGCTCAGCCAGAGCGCGGCCCAGGGGACCTGACGCCCTTCTCGGGCGGAAGCCCTCCGGGGAGGGGGGCCAGCGCGGTCCTCCCATGATGGGGGAGCCACCCCCGGGCTGTGGTGGCACGGCCTCCCCATGCGGCTCCCGGGAGAGAGGGGCGGAGGCGGGCTGGCGAGCGGAGGCGTCGGGCTGCTTGAGGGAGCTGCGGCGCCTCCCAGCCTCGTCCTCAGCGCGCCCGCCTCGGGAAGCAGGAGAAACTGAAATTCAAACTGCTGAAGCGGCGGCTGCATCTCCCTCCCCTCGGCCAAGATGGGGCTGAAATGGCCATGCCAGGGATGCTGGGAGGAGCTGCCGCAGGCCTGCTGCCGCCTCCATGTTGCCACCACTGCATCCGCTGCCGCCAGCACCACAGCCGCCTCAGTTCAGTGAGGCACAGGCGATGTGACGTCATCGCCCCACCCCTCCGATTTCCTGCGGTGCTGCGCGTGGGGGGGGGGGGCGGAGGGTTAAAAAGCAGAGCTGGGGCTGGGGTTGTGGCTCAGCAGTAGAGCCAAGTGCGCGCTCCGGGTTCAATCCTCTGCACCACCTAAAAATAAAGGCATTAAAATGATAAAGGCATTGTATACAACTAAAGCAAATAAATAAATTAAATATCTTTTTTTTTAAAGAAGCGGAGCGGTTTCTTTAAAAACTTTTGAATTTAGAATCTGCGCTGCAGGTTCTCCGAGGGCCAAAGAGCCTGAGGCCCCGGCCCGTTCCCAGCCCGGACAAGCGCCCACCGCGCCCCGGCTGGCCCGCGCACAGGCCAGGACAGGGCGCCTCGGGTCCGTGCGGGTGGGCGGGCCGGCGGAGGAGGGGTCCGGCGAGCGCCATAAGGACCTGAGGCTCCTGCCGACTCTGGCCGCGCCGAGAGCCTCACCCAGGCCCGGGAGGGCGCCAACGCAGCAGTCGAGTCAGCTCCGCAGCCAGGAGGCCTGCCCCGCAGCGGCCGGACGGGGGCTCGCAGGGCGATGTCAGCCCGACGGGGCCAGGAGTGGCCGGCACAGGCCTGGCGTTCTGAGCTGGAAGCGGTTCCGGGTGGGAGAACCAATGGGAACTCTGGAGCCGGTTCGCTGTCAGCAGAGGCCAGCGCACAGGCCCATGGACGCCGCCCGCCCTGCAGAGCGGTGCGGCCCGGGCTCCCAGATGCCCCTGCTATGGCGTGGTGGGTGCGCCGACCTGGCCAAAGCGTTCGGGAAGCACTGTGCCCGCCCTGGCGGAATGCAGCTGGGCGTCCTGGTGCTCTCACCATCTCACAGCTGCCTGCAGTGGAGGGAGACAGTGAGGGGCCCTTGAAGCACTGTGCAAGCCCGGGCGGAGAGCAGCTGGGCATTGTGGTGCTCTCAACAACTCACAGCTGCCTGCAGAGGAAGGAGATGGCGAGGGGCCCTTGAAGCACTGTGCCCGCCCAGGCAGAGAGCAGCTGGGCGTTGTGATGCTCTCACCATCTCACAGCTGCCTGCAGCAGAGGGAGACAGCGAGGGGCCCTTGAAGCACTGTGCCCGCCTGGCGGAGGTAGTACTAAGAGGAAAGTTTATTGCATTGATTACATTTATTAAAGGAATAAAAAGTCAACAAATAAATGACCTAACATTGCATCTCAACGCCCTAGAAAAAGAAGAAGAAATCAACACCAAAAGCAGCAGAAGACAGGAAATAATTAAAACCAAAGATGAAAGAAATAAAATGAAACAAAAGAAACAATTGAAAAAAATTAACAAAACAAAAAGATGGTTCTTTGAAAAAATAAATAGAATTGATAAACCCCTGGCCATGCTAACGAAGAGAAAGAGAGAGAAAACTCAAATTAATAAAATACAAGATGAAGAAGGAAATATCACAATGTACACATCTAAAATACATAAGATAATTAGAAACTATTTTGAAAAATTATACTCTAATAAAATGGGAAATAGCGAAGACATCAACAAATTTCTAGAGACATATGACCTACCCAAACTGAATGAGGAGGTCATACACGATTTATACAGATCAATTTCAAGTGATGAAATAGAAAACGCCATCAAAAGCCGGCCAACCAATAAAAGCCCAGGACCAGATGGCTTCTCAGCAGAGTTCTACAAGACTTTCAAAGAAGAATTAACACCAATACTCCTCAAAGTATTCCATGAAATAGATAAGGATGGAACCCTTCCAAACTCATTCTATGACTAATATCAACCTGATACCAAAACCAGACAAGGACACATCAAGGAAAGAAAACTTCAGGCCAATATCCCTGATGAACGTGGATGCAAAAATTGTCAATAAAATTCTGGCAAATCACATACAAAAACATACTTAAAAGATAGTGCACCATGATTAGCCAGGCGCGGTGGCGCATGCCTGTAATCCCAGCACTTGGGAGGCTGAAGCAGGAGGATCGCGAATTCAAAGCCAGCCTCAGCAATGGTGAGGCACTCAGCAACTCAGTGAGACCCTGTCTCTGATAAGATATCAAAAAAGGGCTGGGGATGTGACCCAGTGGTCGAGTGCCCCTGAGTTCAATCCCTGTTAAAAAAAAAAAAAAAAAAAAAAAAAAAAAAGATGGTGCTTAAAAACAAGAATCATATCATCATCTCAATAGAAGCAGAAAAAGCATCTGACAAAATACAGCACACCTTGTTCAAAACACTAGAAAAACGAGGGACAGTAGGAACATACCTTAACATTGTAAAAGCTATATATGCTAAACCCAAGGCCAGCATCATTCAAAATGGAGAAAAATTGAAAGCATTCCTTCTAAAAACTGGAACAAGACAAAGATGTCCTCTTTCACCACTTCTATTCAACATTGTCCTTGAAATTCTAGCCAGAGCAATTAGAAAAAAGAAAGAAATCAAAGGGATACAAATTAGTAAAGAAAAACTCAAACTATCACTATTTGCTGATGACATGATTTTATATCTAGAAGATCAAAAAAATTCCACCAGAAAACTTCTAGAAATAATAAATGAATTCAGCAATGTAGCAGGATATAAAATCAACACCCATAAATCAAATGCATTCCTATACATCAGTGATAAATCCACTGAAAGAGAAATTAGGAAAACTATTCCATTCACAATAGCCTCTAAAAAATAAAATAAAAATAAAATACCTGAGAATCAATCTAACAAAAGAGGTGAAAGACCTCTACAATGAAAATTTTAGAACACTAAAGAAAGAAATTGAATAAAACCTCAGAAGATGGAAAGATCTCCCATGTTCCCGGATAGGCAGAATTAATATTGTCAAAATGGCCATACTACCAAAAGCATTATACAGATTTAATGCAATTCCTATTAAAAGCCCAACAGCATTCTTCATAGAAATAGTAAAAGCAATCATAAAATTATTTGGAAAAAATAAGAGACCCAGAATAGCTAAAGCAATCCTTAGCAAGAAAAGTGAAGCAGGAGACATCACAATACCTGACCTTAAACTATACTACAGAACTAGTAACAAAAACAGCATGGTATTGGCACCAAAATAGACTTGTAGACCAATGGTGCAGAATAGAGGACACAGAGACAAACCCACATAAATGCAGTTATCTCATACTAGACAAGGGTGCCAAAAACATTCACTGGAGAAAAGATAGCCTCTTTAACAAATGGTGCTGGCAAAACTGTAACTCCATATGTAGCAAAATGAAATTAAACCTCTATCTCTCACCTTGCAAAAAAAAATCAACTCAAAGTGGATCAAAGACTTAGGTATTAGAACAGAGACCCTGTGCCTAAGGAAAAATAGGCCCTAAGCTAAGTGAAATAAGCCAATTCCATGTCAGCCTAGGATCTGACTTCCTTAACAAGACTCCTAAATCACAAGAAGTAAAATCAATAATCAGTAAATGGGATGGATTCAAATTAAAAAGCTTCTTTTCAGCAAAGGAAACAAGTAATAATGTGAGGAGAGAGCCTACACACTGGGAGAAAATCTTTACCACATGCACCTCTGATAAAGCATTAATCTCTAGGATATATAAATAACTCAAAAAATTTAACACCAAAAATACAAATAACCCAATCAATAAATGGGCTAAGGAACTGAACAGACACTTCGCAGAAGAAGAAATACAAATGATCAACAAATATATGAAAAAGTGTTCAACATCTCTAGCAATTAGAGAAATGCAAATCAAAACTACTCTAAGATTCCATCTCACTCCTGTCAGAATGGCAATCATCAAAAATACAGACAACAACAAATGTTGGTGAGGATGTGGTGAAAAAGGTACACTCATACATTGCTGGAAAAACTGCACATTGGTGCGACCACTATGGAAAGCAGTATGGAGATTCCTCAGAAAACTGGGAATGGAACCACCATTTGACCCAGCTATCCCACTCCTTGATATATATACCCAAAGGACTTAAAATCAGCATACTATAATGACACAGCCACATCAATGTTTATAGAAGCTCAATTCACAATAGCTAGACTATGGAATCAACCTAGGTATCCCTCAATAGATGAATGGATAAAGAAAATATGGTATATATACTCAATGGAATATTATTCAGCTTTAAAGAAGGGTGAAATTATGGCATTTGCCTGCAAATTGTTGGGGTTGGAGAATATCATACTAAGCAAAATATGCCAATTCCACAAAACCAAATTCCGAATGTTTTCTCTAATATGTGGATGCTAATTCACAATAAGGCGGGGGGCACAAGGGAAAAATAGTGTTACATTAGATTAGGTAGGGGGAAGTGAAGGGAGGGGAAGGGAGGGGATGTAGGGATGGGAATGATAGTGGAATGAAACAGACATCATTACTGTATGCATATATGTGACTACATGACCAATCTGATTCTGCAACATGTACACTTTGAAAACTGAGAAATTATATCCCATATATGTATGATATATCACAGTGCATTAGCACATTCTACTGTCATGCAAAACTAATTAAAACAAATTAAATTTTTTTTTAAAAAATACAAAAATTTCTGTTTTGTGTGTATGTAATAAATAACATACACTACTTTATATTTGTATTTGATTTATATATTCTTTTTTAAAATATTTATTTATTTACTTTAGTTGTACACAATGCAATGCATTTATGTTTACGTGGTGCTGAGGATCGAACCGGGCGGCGCACCTGTGAGGCGAGCGCTCAACCGCTGAGCCACAACCCCAGCCCGATTTATATATTCTTATTGGTGTTGTTTGGTGGGACATTATTATGACACTTTTCATTAATTCTTTAGAGATTCTTTATCTACTCATCGGAGTCCCTCAAGGACATTTACTATTGGTTACTCGTTTACTGCTAATGAGACATATTTTTATTGCTTTGCTCTCAAACCTTTTGTTAGAACCAAACGTTTTGGATAATTTAGCAGTTCTAGTATTAGAGCCACTCACTCACAGACCCACATACGTCCAGCTTGTGTTTATGTTGCTTATTTTAATTTTTTTATTGCAAACTACTTCTTAGCTACTTTCCTATGCTAAATCTGTAGATTCTACATATTGAAATGTGTAGCATCTGAATTCTCTACTAGTCTTCTCAAAAAAATCTTGTTCTTATTTTTGAGACCATATTCCAATGGGTCACAGCTGGGTGAGCATAATTTAGAAGCCCACCAATGTCTGGTGAACAGAAATGCGTTTTTCGCCTTGCCTGTATGTTTTCATTCTTTGCTTAAAAAAAAAAAAAAGTGTATGGGATGAGCATCTTGGAAATTCAGGCAGCATAGGAGGCAGTTTTGGCTTTCACCTCCTGCTGTGCACAGCCTGGAGGTCAGCCAGAGGTGACTGACAGGACCCTTCTCCATCCCATGCATCTAGGAAAGTGAGGATACATGCAGCCTCTCTATCACAACAAATATATCAGAATTTCCAGCATTTCTTTTCATAAGCTAAGTTTACTTTCAAAGTTCTACTCAGTCTCTTGCGGGCTCCACTGAAAATAGTCTCAGATGTCTGAGCAGTCGCCAGCAGTTTGCTATTATTGTAGTGGTAACCAATAAGTTCGAATATTTAGACAAAACTAGACTATGCTTAAGAAAGAAAAACTTTTTAGGGCACATGTAAATAAAAGAAAAACCTGAATAGTACTATGTGATTAAGTAAATAAACTCATAATTATAACTCCCAAAATAAAAACTTCAGTCCCAGAGAACTTTACCAGTAAATTCCTCAAATCATTAAGAAAGAAAAACAATGATGCTCTTATACAAACAAACTCTTCTAGAGAATAACAAAAGGCTCAGAACCTTCATAACAAAACCTAAGACCATTGCAAGGAAGGAAACTAACACCAAACTCACTCATGATTGTAGGAACAAAATCCTAAACTACATACTCTATTAACTAAATGTATCACACAGCAAATTAGAAGGATCATACACCAAGATATATTGAAATAATTTCAAGAACACGGCCATTTTAACATTCATAATTAATGCAATTCTCTAAATCATTAGAAAAGTAGATAAATTCATACACTTAAGTAAATCAATTCAAAAATATTATATATATGGATATATATACATATATATATATATATCATGATAAAAATCTGTGAGCAAACTAAGAGTAGAAAATAATAAACTAATCTGATAAAGGGCCTATTAAATACATTACCAGCAAAACACACACACACACACACACACACACACACACACACACACACACACACACCCATTCTTACATTCCCTGTATCTCCATCACCTGAGGTCAGGAGCCCCCATGCCCTTGGAGGTACCAATACTCTGTTTTTAATGACATTTTCTACCAAAAGGAGCCATTGTTCCTTGAAGACATAATTAATTCTAGAGCTGGTGAAAGAAAACTAAAAATTGTGCAGGGAATACCTAGTTATTCCAGACAGTTAAAAAAGCACTCATAGAAAGATCTGTCAAAAGAGCCAAGCTGCTAGTGAGTACGTCCATGAGCCAAATTTGGGGAAATTTGCACACCAAAGTATAGTAAGTAAATAAATGTAAACACAAATGCAGGTAAATGTGCACCAAAAGTGTTGAATGAGACGAGTAGAATCTTTCTCCATTTGGGTTTTGCTGATATTTTCTCATGATAAATTGTGGCATATGGTAATCGATTGTGGAATACAATGGAGTGTTACAAAGTAATGAAAATGAACCCCTTAGCCCCTCCTACTGGAAACTGCTTGGCATTCACAAGCGTAAACTTGAGTGGCAGAGTGAAGTACAAATAATTCATATATCTGATTCCTTTTGCATGAGATTCAACCAGGCGGTATTTATCCATTGCACTAGAATGAAAACCTGGTTACCAGTGAGGAAGAAATGGGTTTGGGGTGGGAAGGCTGTGCGGACAAGACGACATGAAGGGTCTTCTGAAGTGTGCACAGCACTCAGCTTCAAGCTCTGGGTAGGACATGCACGGGATTGACCCCCTGTGCATATTAGTCTAGCTGTATGATCCGGATTTGTCACGCCTGTTAGTTTAATATCTCAATAATTTATGCTAGGACTATGAAAATGCAGGAAAGCATTTTAGTTCACAAAAGCACACTGCACTTCTTTCCTGGTTCAAGTATCTCAAAGCTTAATCGCTTGGTAGCAAAACAGTTTCAAACTCACAGAAAAGCGTTTTAGCGAACTGGAAATAATTCCAAGTTTCTTAGCTCCTGTTCACGAGGTTTCTTTGTGTATTTCAATGAAACTCTGATTAAATGATTCTTTTATGAGCCCCTCATGGCTCCCCAAGTTGGTCATCCCACCATCACGGGTGTTTTGTTTAGAGCCTATTGGATGTTGACCCTGATTAGGTGAATTTGCCTAAAAACGCCTGTTAGTTAAATTCATCAATGGTTTATGCTAGGACTTTGAAAACGCAGGAAATCTCTTTAGTTCACAAGAGCACACTGTGCTTCTCTCCTGGTTCAAGTATGTCAAAGCTAAATTGCTTGGTAGCAAAACAGTTTCAAACTCACAGAAAAGCGTTTTAGTGAACTGGAAATAATTCCAAGTTTCTTAGCTCCTGGGCACAAGGTTTCTTTTTGTATTTCAATGAAACTCTGATTAAATGTTTCTCTCATGAGCTCTTCATGGCTCCCCAAGTTTGGTCATCCCACAATCACGGGTTTTTTGTCTACAGCTTCTTGGATGTTGACCCTGATTAGGCGGATTTGACAGAAAATATCTTATTCCAACTCCACAATGGTTTATGCTACCACTATGAAAACTAAGGAAAACTGGTTCTTTCATGGCAACACAATCTGAGTCAGGCATGGTTCAAGTAGCTCGAAGCAGAATTGCTTAGGATTGCAAAAGACTCAAACTCACAGAAAAAGTGTTCTTGGGATGTGAAATAGTTGCATACTTCTTAGCTCTTGGGCACGAGGTTTCTGTGTGTATTTCAATAAAACTCTGGTTAAATGATTCTCTCATGAGCCCCTCATGGCTCCCCAAGTTTGGTCATCCCACCATCACAGGTGTTTTGTTTATAGCCTTTTTGATGTTTACACTGATTAGGCGAATCTGCCTGAAAACACCTGTTAGTTTAATTTCTCAATTGTTTATGATATGACTTAGAAAACGCAGGAAAGCACTATAGTTCACAAGGACACAATGTGCTTCTCTCCTGGTTCAAATATCTCAAAGCTGAATCCCTTGGTAGCAAAACAGTTTCAAACTCACAGAAAAGCGTTTTAGCGAACAGGAAATAATTGCAAGTTTCTTAGATCCTGGGCACGAGGTTCCTGTGTGTATTTCAATAAAACTCTGGTTAAATGATTCTCTCATGAGAACCTCATGGCTCCCCAAGTTTGGTCATCCCACCATCACGGGTGTTTTGTTTAGAGCCCTTTGGATGTTTACCCTGATTAGGTGAATTTGCCTGAAAACGACTGTTAGTTTAATTTCTCAATGGTTTATGCTAGGACTTTGAAAACGCAGGAAAGCACTTTAGTTAACAAGGGCACACTGGGCTTCTCCCCTGGTTCAAGTATCTCAAAGCTGAATCGCTTGGTAGCAAAACAGTTTCAAACTCACAGAAAAGCGTTTTAGTGGACTGGAAATAATTGCCTGTTTCTTAGCTCCTGGGCACGAGGTTTCTTTGTGTATTTCAATGAAACTCGATTAAATGATTCTCTCATGAGCTTTTATGGCTCCCCAAGTTTGGTCATCCCACCATCACGGGTGTTTTGTTTAGAGCCTTTAGGATGTTTACCCTGATTAGGCGAATTTGCCTGAAAAACCTGTTAGTTTAATTCCTCAATGGTTTATGCTAGGACTTTGAAAATGCAGGAAAGCACTTTAGTTCACAAGAGCACACTGTGCTTCTCTCCTGGTTCAAGTATCTCAAAGCTGAATTGCTTGTTAGCAAAACAGTTTCAAACTCACAGAAAAGCGTTTTAGCGAACTGGAAATAATTCCCTGTTTCTTAGCTCCTGGGCTCGAGGTTTCTTTGTGTATTTCAATGAAACTCTGATTAAAAATGATTCTCACATGAGCTCCTCATGGCTGCCCAATTTGTCATCCCACCATCACGGGTGTTTTGTCTACAGCTTCTTGGATGTTGACCCTGATTAGGCGAATTTGACGAAAACACCTGTTATTCCAACTCTACAATGGTTTATGCTACCACTTTGAAAACTAAGGAAAATTGTTTCTTTCATAACAGGACACATCTGCTTCAGGCCTGGTTCAAGTAGCTCAAGCAGAATGCTTGGGATTGCAAAAGATTTCAAACTCACAGAAAAAGCGTTTTAGCGAACAGAAGAAATAGTTGCATGTTCATTTTCTAGCTCTTGGGCACGAGGTTTCTGTGTATATTTCAATAAACTCTGCACAAATGATTCTCTCATGAGCCCCTCATGGCTCCCCAAGTTTGGTCATCCCACCATCACGGGTGCTTTGTTTAAGCCTTTTGGATGTTTACCCTGATTAGGCGAATTTGCCTGAAAACGCCTGTTAGTTTAATTCCTCAATGGTTTATGCTAGACTTTGAAAATGCAGGAAAGCACTTTAGTTCACAAGAGCACACTGTGCTTCTCTCCTGGTTCAAGTATCTCAAAGCTGAATCGCTTGGTAGCAAAACAGTTTCAAACTCACAGAAAAGCGTTTTAGCGAACTGGAAATAATTGCCTGTTTCTTAGCTCCTGGGCAACTAGGAGGTTTCTTTGTGTATTTCAATGAAACTCTGATAAAATGATTTCTCATGTGCCCCCTTCATGGCTCCCCAAGTTTGGTCATCCCACCATTACGGGTGTTTTGTTTAGAGCCATATTGGATGTTTACCCTGATTAGGCGAATTTGCCTGAAAACGCCTGTTAGTTTAATTCCTCAATGGTTTATGCTAGGACTTTGAAAACACAGAAAAGCACTTTAGTTCACAAGAGCACACTGTGCTTCTCTCCTGGTTCACAGTATCTCAAAGCTGAATTGCTTGGTAGCAAAAACAGTTTCAAACTCACAGAAAAGCGTTTTAGCGAACTGAAATAATTGCCTGTTTCTTAGCTCTGGGCATGAGGTTTCTTTGTGTATTTCAATGAAACTCTGATAAAATGATTCTCTCATGTGCCCTCATGGCTCCCCAAGTTTGGTCATCCCACCATCACGGGTGTTTTGTTTACAGTCTATTGGATGTTTACCCTGATTAGGCGAATTTGCCTGAAAAACGCCTGTTAGTTTAATTCCTCAATGGTTTATGCTACGACTTTGAAAACGCAGGAAAGCACTTTAGATTCACAAGAGACACTGTGCTTCTCTCCTGGTTCAAGTATCTCAAAGGTGAATCACTTAGGTAGCAAAAGAGTTTCAAACTCTCAGAGAAAAGCGTTTTAGCGAACTGGAAATAATTCCATGTTTCTTAGCTTCTGGGCACTAGGTTTCTTTGTGTATTTCAATGAAACTCTGAAAAAATGATTCTCTCATGTGCTCCTCATGGCTCCCCAAGTTTGGTCATCCCACCATCACGGTGTTTTGTTTAGAGCTTTATTGGATGTTTACCCTGATTAGGCGAATTTGCCTGAAAACGCCTGTTAGTTTAATTCCTCAATGGTTTATGCTAGAACTTTGAAAATGCAGAAAAGCACTTTAGTTCACAAGAGCACACTGTGCTTCTTCCTGGTTCAAGTATCTCAAAGCTGAATCACTTGGTAGCAAAACAGTTTCAAACTCACAGAAAAGCGTTTTAGCGAACTGGAAATAATTCCGTGTTTCTTAGCTTCTGGGCACTAGGTTTCTTTGTGTATTTCAATGAAACTCTGATAAAATGATTCTCTCTGTGCCCCTCATGGCTCCCAAAGTTTGGTCATCCCACCATCACGGGTGCTTTTTTTACAGTCTATTGGATGTTTACCCTGATTAGGCGAAAATGCCTGAAAACGCCTGTTAGTTTAATTCCTCAATGGTTAATGCTAGAACTTTGAAAACTCAGAACAAAGCACTTTAGTTCACAAGAGCACACTGTGCTTCTCTCCTGGTTCAAGTATCTCAAAGCTGAATCACTTGGTAGCAAAACAGTTTCAAACTCACAGAAAAGCGTTTTAGCGAACTGGAAATAATTCCATGTTTCTTAGCTTCTGGGCACTAGGTTTCTTTGTGTATTTCAATGAAACTCTGAAAAAATGATTCCCTCTTGTGCCCCTCATGGCTCCCCAAGTTTGGTCATCCCACCATCACAGGTGTTTTGTTTACAGTCTATTGGATGTTTACCCTGATTAGGCGAAAATGCCTGAAAACGCCTGTTAGTTTAATTCCTCAATGGTTAAATGCTAGACTTTGAAAACTCAGGAAAGCACTTTAGTTCACTAGAGCACACTGTGCTTCTCTCCTGGTTGAAGTATCTCAAAGCTGAATCGCTTGGTAGCAAAACAGTTTCAAACTCACAGAAAAGAGTTTTAGCAAACTGGAAATAATTCCATGTTTCTTAGCTTTTGGGCACTAGGTTTCTTTGTGTATTTCAATGAAACTCTGATAAAATTGATTCTCTCATGTGCCCCTCATGGCTCCCCAAGTTTGGTCATCCCACCATCACGTGTGTTTTGTTTTAGAGCCTATTGTATTTTTACCCTGATTAGGCGAATTTGACTGAAAACGCCTGTTAGTTTAATTCCTCAATGGTTAATGCTAGAACTTTGAAAACACACAAAACCACTTCAGATCACAAGAGCACACTGTGCGTCTCTCCTGGTTCAAGTATCTCAAAGATGAATTACTAGGTAGCAAAAGAGTTTCAATCTCACAGAAAAGCGTTTTAGCGAACTGGAAATAATTACATGTTTCTTAGCTTCTGGGTACTAGGTTTCTTTGTGTATTTCAATGAAACTCTGAAAAATGATTCTTCCCTCTTGTGCCCCACATGGCTCCCCAAGTTTGGTCATCTTACCATCACAGGTGTTTTGTTTACAGTCTATTGGATGTTTACCCTGATTATTCGAAAATGCCTGAAAATGCCTGTTAGTTTAATTCCTCAATGGTAGATGGAGGACTTTGAAAACTCAGGAAAGCACTTTAGTTCACAAGAGCACACTGTGCTTCTCTCCTGGTTGAAGTATCTCCAAGCTGAATCGCTTGGTAGCAAAACAGTTTCAAACTCACAGAAAAGAGTTTTAGCATACTGGAAATAATTCCATGTTTCTTAGCTTCTGGGCACTAGGTTTCTTTGTGTATTTCAATGAAACTCTGAAAAAATCATTCTCACATGTGCCCTTCATGGCTCTCCAAGTTTGGTCATCCCACCATCACGTGTGTTTTGTTTAGAGCCTATTGTATGTTTACCCTGATTAGGCGAATTTGACTGAAAACGCCTGTTAGTTTAATTCCTCAATGGTTAATGCTAGAACTTTGAAAACGCACAAAAGCACTTCAGATCACAAGAGCACACTGTGCTTCTCTCCTGGTTCAAGTATCTCAAAGCTGAATCACTAGGTAGCAAAAGAGTTTCAAACTCACAGAAAAGCGTTTTAGCGAACTGGATATAATTCCATGTTTCTTAGCTTCTGGGCACTAGGTTTCTTTGTGTATTTCAAAGAAACTCTGAAAAAATGATTCACTCATGCGCCCCGTCATGGCTCCCCAAGTTTTGTCATCCCACCATCACAGGTGTTTTGTTTACAGTGTATTGGATGTTTACCCTGATTAGGCGAAAATGCCTGAAAACGCCTGTTAGCTTAATTCCTCAATGGTAGATGGTAGGACTTTTAAAACTCAGGAAAGCACTTTAGTTCACAAGAGCTCACTGTGCTTTTTTCCTGGTTGAAGTATCTCCAAGCTGAATCGCTTGGTAGCAAAACAGTTTCAAACTCACAGAAAAGAGTTTTAGTGTACTGGAAATAATTCCGTGTTTCTCAGATTTGGGCACTAGGTTTCTTTGTGTATTTCAATGAAACTCTGATAAAATGATTCTCTCTTGTGCCCCAGATGGCTCCCCAAATTTGGTCATCCCACCATCACAGGTGTTTTGTTTACAGTCTATTGGATGTTTACCCTGATTAGGCGAAAATGCCTGAAAACGCCTGTTAGTTTAATTCCTCAATGGTAGATGGTAGGACTTTGAAAACTCAGGAGAGCACTTTAGTTCACAAGAGCACACTGTGCTTCTCTC
>CM046664.1:30310989-30328692 GCA_025594165.1 Tamias sibiricus
TTATCTCTGACACTGTCTAAAGAAACAAAATCCAACTCATGGTACTAACTGATCATCCCACATACCAATTATTATCTCAAAACATGACACTGGCCGGAGTGTTATCTCCCCATTTTTGTTAACCGTGAGGCAGCCACACTTCAATCCAGGGGAAGTTCACTGAACACAACAGGAGAGACTTGAACTTCTACACATAGTACACAGAAATGAAAGAGGCCTGGCACTCTGAAATTCCTGAAGGTTCCATGCCTTTGCTATAGTGAGGGGTTTTATAATTAATGGTAACTCCAGTCTTTGTTGTGCTTTGGAATTTCAGGGGGTTTGTCTATGCCAGGTGGATAGAATGAGGGCACAGAAGGGCTTTAGATTCTGGCAAAACTCCCTGGAATGCCACACTAAGTTGCCTCCAGTGTCACTCAGTTCATTGTGGAGAGAGCAGAGCCAAGGGTAGCCTGCTATCCCCAGGAGCCTCTTTCTCATCACTGTCTCTCTACCATGTAAGGACACTGTGAGAAGACAGCATCCAGGACCCAGCAAGTGGGGCCCCTATCAGACACAAAATCTACCCATACTTGATCTTGAACTTCCCAGCCTCCAGAATTTAAGACACAAGAATGTGTCATTCTGAGCAGCCCAGTTTATGGTATTTTGTTATAGCAGTTCAAATGAACTAAGACAGATTTTTCCTAATTAACAGTACACAATAAAATTAAGTGTAATCCTAACTATGAAAATGGACTTTGCCAAACCTTCAAATAACACTAGTTTTTCTTGAAAATCCTTGTAATTATATCACCTAAGAACATCTACTGATAAAGCATCTTGCAGAATCTTAAAATTATTGTTTCTCTTTATAAACAACCACAACAAGAAAAAGCCACCAATAACAGAAAAACCGCAGGTCCATACTGAAGTAAGTCAAAAAATGTTTAGTTATGCAAAGTACAACCCATTTCTGTACAGTAAGTATACGAAAACTCTTAGAACATCCTATGGGAGTGGAGTCTAGCAGAATGCTACCCTTTCCATTTATTCCTAAATCAAAATATATATATGTTTAAATTGTATCTCAAAGGATTAAAATTTCCATACTTGGAATGTGCCTGTATTAAAGAGAACTTAGCATTGTTCTGTCCAGAACTTTCTTCTAAGTTTTGGCATAATCCCTGTGTTTCCAGCTGATTACCTGCATAAGTCAACACAAGGCAAATGGTCTTGTAAAAATGGGGCACTGCTACTGTGACAATACCTAAATTCTACTGCTGTCCTTGAACTGTGGTCTCTGATTTCATGCTACAAATAAGTAGGCCATCAGTGGGGACCTAAAAAATCCTTTCATTACACACAGATTCCCACAGTGGCAGTGTCTAGCTAAATTACCTAACCTACAGATAACATGCCAGCACTTGACACCTGGCCCACATTTCCTGTTTTAAAGAACAAATCAAAGTGCCCACACATTAAGGTAAAGCGATAGCCTTGATAATTAACAGTTTTTATAGAGTTTTTAGAATGAATAATGGTGGGATAGTGAAGTTTAACAAACATAAAACATTTAATGTGAAATGGCCCAAATATAACAAATTAACCTTAAATGATCTCAAAAGACCTTCAGCTCTGGAATCAACATTAATCATTTCCTAGAGCTCAAGAAAAAGCCTGATGTGGTTAATTTTAAATTATACTTTATGATAGAGAGCAATAAAATCCCACAGGATTCAAAATACTTGTTTACATTCCTGCCAGAGTCAGCAAAAAACAACAAAACAAAAAGAACCACTATTGATTTGGTAAAATCAGTTGATTTCACCTCTTTCTGAACAGGTATTATCTGACTGCCCAGTGCCAGTGGGCTTTCACCTCTCTCTAGTGACAACATGAAGAGATAAATAGACTATTCAAACACAGCTCTTCACATTGCGTTAGCTGAATAAAGAGTGATGTATGGGTCTCTTTTCTCAAGTTTAGTCTTAGCTTGTAAAGATGAGAGTGAGGAAAATGGAACTTAAAATTCTATTAGAATATTTAAACAAACACAAAATAACTTCCCTAAAGATTACGGTTTAAAAGAAAACAGAAAAAACACACAACCATTTTGTCTTTTAATTACAGCTTCTGGGACAACAAAAATGCCCCTCATACATCTTTGAGATTCAGGTGTTAAGTGGAATCACAGCAGAATTACATTATCTCACTGTTTTTTGAGCAGTATTTAGAAGAAATGGGATGAAGATCAGGCAGTACTTTAGGCTGTAAAATTAGCACAAACCAATTCAGCGAAAGTGGAATATAATGTAAATAAATAAGTTTGCTTTGGGAATATTACAGAATGCATTTTTTGCCCTCTCTAATCTGCCTTTAAGATTTTCTGCTCAATTTCCAAAGTAGACCAGTTCTTTCAGAATGGGAGGAAGCTCTGATCTAAGGTAAGAGTCTGTGGGGCTGCTGATATATTAAAACAATGTCATTATCATTAGTGCTTCAAACACCTTCATGTTCATTAGGTGCCAGTACACACAGGGACTATGGCTGATGTCCCTTCCTATCACTCAGAACAGTGATTCTGAAAACATCTGAGTGGCTTCAATACATTATCGTCATCATCACCAAATGCAGAGTTTTTTTTTTTTTCTTTTTAATTAAACTGGAGACTATAGTGAGGCAAAGATGATAGATGATATCCCAGGTATCACATCCAGGCAGAGCAGGCACAAGTTTTCCATTCTCTGGGTGATGACTTCCTTCTCTGAGAATGAAGATAACAACCTGGCTGGGGAAGGTGCTCTGGGGAAGGTGCTCTGGGCAAGCTCATAATCACAGACAAATGGAGAACCACAGTAGAACCATCAGAATCAGTGAAGTCCCCAAAAGCAGAGAGAGGAGAGAGAGAGGCCTGGATTTGGCCAAGTATCCATTTCTATGCCATCCCTGGTCATTCAGAAAAGGTTGCCAAAGCAATACACCAAAACAATATACCAACGACAGTAACCTCCATGCACTGAAACAGCAGGGGAAAGAACACATTTATGCATTATGCTTAGCCAAGTCCATGCTACATTAGAATTCTTGGAAGGCCAATATTACTTGATTTTTGTATGAGTGATTGTTTTCCTCTTATTGAGCGGCATGCCATCATTAATACACCAGGGTGTAACTTCTCACCCACTGACAGCTGGGCACACTGTACTGAATTGCTCTCCCTGTTGTAGCCACAGACACACTGAACATCCTCTTGATCCTTATTGCTTTATTATTAATGCCTTAGACTGGGTTCTCCCAGATCAGACCCTGAGACAAGAATCTGAGTACAAATGGATTATTTGAGAAAGGGTCCCAGGAAGCATCTGTAGGGGAGTGGCAAAAGACAGATAGGAAAGGGAAGAAAGCTATTACAAAGCATATTTACAAGCAGGCTACTGCTTTGAGCAAGTAGAGTTCAATACCAGTGGGTGCCTCTGGGAGACCACATGGAACATGCCTCAGAGTTCTATCATTTAAAAGAAAGGAAGCTAGGGGGATTTTTTTCCCCTCCAACTCTTACTCATCATTGTTTGAGGGCTGTTCCTAGAGTCATTAACTCCTAATACTTCATACTTACTCCCTGCACTGGTGAGAGAATGCCCCAAATGCCTCAGCAAGTCCCAGAAGGCTGAGTCCCAGGGGACACATCAGGCACACAGTTTTGCCTGATACCAGTAACACTCATTTATGAAAACATGCATTAGTTTCTTCAGCAAATACTTTTCAAGCTTCTATGGTGGTTGGGTATTCGTCCAGGTGCTTGGAATATACTGAGGAGTAAAACTAAGATTGTAGTCTTATTTTAATACCTAGCACAACTGGGCTCAGTGGAGGAAGATTCCATGGGTTTTGTGTCATAATCCTGTTCACAACATCAGCTTCAAATATGATCTCTACTCTTAAGAGCCATAGCAGAGTCATCAGTATTGGGCTTCCCCATCACCACTTCTGGTGTGTTGAGGTCTATGACCCAGTAAATTTTGAATCAGAAACCACAATAATCAAACAGGTACTGGAAGGGAATAGACTTTCTGCTACAGGACAGTAAGATTGATGTTGCTTAGGGAGCTGTTTGGGGGATATCTTCCCTGTGGTGACTTGTACCAAGAGGCACTGCAGAGTTTCCTGTTCTAACTCTAACAGCTGAGTGGGGTGTGAAGCTTCTGGACATGAAAAGGATTAAAGTTGATTTGCTCATGTGGGAACTGAACTGGCATCATGGACTTCAAATGTGCCCTGCGGAGACCATCTGATCTCCATTTCAAACACAGTACTCTGCCATCCAAATGGTACAGATTTTCCATTTTATCTACACTGGCCAGGTAAAGAAGAATATCTGCCAAATCTCCAGCTATAGAGGGTTTATTTTTGTAAAACCTTAGTGTATCATCAGGGTGTTACTTTTAAATGAACCATTATACTCACCCAGAAACTAATAAACACACATGGTTGGAGTAAAAGATATAACTATTCTGAAAAAGCGTATAAACAAGTAAAGCAATTCTGTCTCATATCTGAACACCTATGTATATGATTTAGAATGTGCTATAAGGCAACTTTATCAATTCTGATTATCTCTACCATCTGGCATTTGCCATCTCAGGGCAAGGAGTCCAACTTCATAAATGTCCCTTAGAGAGTAGGACTCTAGTGGGCTCAAGATTTAAATGCTCGGAAACTAAAACGAGTCTAAGAACAGGGATGAATCTTATATATCCTATAGCAGGGTAAGCAAATATTTGTGGCACATGTCTTTAAGAGCCATCATTAACTGATCCCAGCTCACTCTCTCACTCCATCTAAAAGGAGCCTCAGAGTCCTTGCTAACACCGCTCTCCAGATGGTCATGACTGGTCTTTCAGAGCTGCGTATTGGACAGCTACAATGAATTTAGAGAGCATGGTCCCTTCAATACCACATCACGCTGGGAGGGAGGTGGAGGAAGGGAACAGAACAGAGGAAGTGATGGGGGATGGACATAGCATAAGAAGAAAGGATTGAAACGAATATCTCTTCCTTTGTTCCCTCCACATTTAAAGGAATAAGGGCCTGCTTCAGTTTATGCACAGTGCAATACTTAACAAACACACACACACACACACACACACACTGCAAATTAGGGGTTCTACTGATGGTTCTGAAACTGTATCATTTGACTTTCTTGGGAAAACCCAGACTCACTCCCCTCCCCAGCAAAAAAAGAACAAAGAAAAATGAACCCCGCCCCCCACCAACATACCCTTAAGATAACCGAGATCCCCAAGAGGAAAAAAAAACTGTCCAAATACAACCCAACAACCCTCGAACTTTGGAAGGATGATTAAAAAACATAAGATGTACAGGAAAGAATTAAAATTTCAATTATCATCTTCTCCCTAGCTCTCTCCATTTTCCCTTCTACTGTAGTGACTTTACAAAGAATTATTCCCTTTGCAGTAGCGCCCAGATGGCTGTGACTGGAGCTCCCTTGGAGACCCAGGGTTCCATTGGTATGAGAAAGTAAGTACTCCCATACATGTCTTTTCTTTCCCCCTGAAACTCTGTAAAAGTTTTCATTGCACCAGTGACTTCTTGTGGTGACCCAGTTCATCATTCACCTGGTAGAAACGAACTTGACTGTAAGCAAGGTTAAGAATTTGAGCCGAGGATGATCTATTAGTTCATATCCTTGTCACGTGGGACAAAAGCAAACTTGTTTCTCTGGAGAGTTTTCTTCAATGATTTTCCAAGTGTAACTTGAAATCACATTCAGAATCTTGTGACTTTACTCTCTCTCACAGCTCACAAGTAATTAGCTGTTGTAACACTTCACAGCAATGATAGTCAATGTGATCGCAAATGGGATTAACACACAGCATCACCCAGTTTTATACCGTAAGTTCATTTCCAAGTGTTATTTGTTTTCATAAACTTGAACGGTGATGACTCTTTCCTCACTGCCTTTAACTAATCAGGAAAGCTTAATATGTACTTTTTTTGGTTCTCATCAATCTGGCACTAAAAATGCTGAATTGCTTTTGTAGTAATTTGAAAAAAAAGTTTGGGGCTATTAGGAGAAATTCACATCAGGCATTTCTCTCCATGGCCTACTTATATTTTTCAAAGTGAAGGGATGTTTCAAGGAAAATGAAAAACTTGGGGTACTAGAGATGTCTGGCCCATCTAAAGTTCTATTTTTCGATTTGCTACACAAAGACGCCTTATGGTGCATTTTAATAATGTAACTTGAAATATATTTTGAAAGGGGGGAGCAAGTCATAATCTGACCCACACAGAACAATGCCTCATGCAGACTCTTGAACTAATATCTGACTGTAGGAGTCCTCCTCTTTTGTCTCCTGGGTAATTATTTCACACATTTGGGGCATGCATATGTACTTTTCAAATGAAAAGTGTGAAGCTCTGACTCCTCTTCCTAGAAATCTAGAAGGAACAGAGAATAAGAATTTATCAGATAGCTTCCAATACTGAATCAGAGATCCTGCCGGTCGCCTTCAGTGCTGAATATTCCAAAGTTACCTTCATTAAAAATGCAGATACAGCTTGAGAACATATCTGACTTTATCTTTCAAAGGGGGATTAAAAATTTAAGATGCTTCATGAATTACTTTCCCACCTCTCTTTCCTTTTGTATTTTTATTTTTTTTAACCCTTGAAGCCCTGACAGAATCTATTATTGATCAAATAAACATGATCAAATGAAACTACACAAATATTTTTTTTAAATGAACAGATCAGAGGAAGCAGTGCTTGAACCATGGGCATCAACAAGAGTAGGAGTTAAGGAAGCAGAAGGGGACAAGCACTCCAAAATGGCGGAAAGCTGTCCATTTAGGCCCTGGCACAGAGGGTTCAGGGCAAAGTTCTGCATGCACAGGACAGGAGGAATCTGGTAGGCTACTATGAGACAGTCTCCAACATAGGCCAGCAGCATGCATGATTTCAGGCAGGAGAATATGAATGAATGGTGTGTGTCTCTCTAGTTGCCCAGGTTGAGTGCCTCTCTTGGGCTATGGATGGTGAATAAGATCTTGTCTTAGGCCTTTACACTCAGGCTTTGAGGAAGTTCTGGGCAGGTGAGTGGATCTGGAATATCTGGAATGAGGGTAAACAGATAATAAAAAGTGATTTTCTCTGACTTCCAATGGCTTTCTTTGAGGAAAAGCAGACTATCTCATTGTAGGTCAGGCTTCTCTGCCTCAAGCCTAACAGATGGTTTCATTACAGGGGTAGATCATGCACTCCGATTTCCTGAAAATCTTTGAGAACGTGGTGCACAGCCTTCTGACTAGGCCTCTTTAACTGCAGAGGGATGAAATGGCCAACTTATCCCATACATCAAGACTTCCATTCCAAGTCTCAGCTAGCAAGGCCAAGAAATGAAGCAAGGCCTTAGCTTCGGCTCTGCTTAGAGAAAGACACTGCTATTTTCATTCTCAGGTTAATGTCACCTCCAACAATAAGGAGTCCCACAGGTGATCATGGCATTGTGAATCACAGGGTCGTTGTGAGTAACTATCTCACTGAGGCACTGTAGGGTCTCTGAGGGCTGGTCCCATTGGTGGTTGAGATATTGAAACAGGGTATAAAAAAAAACTTCTGTTTTATGGAACATTTAAGCTCCAACATTGATAACCAAGTTAAAAGAAGACAGTACGACTTCCTTTTGTTAAGGAACAAAATGAATTTGTGTCTTCACCAAAAGTCATTCCCAAGGGGCTTCCAATCTGGCATCCTGCTTCCTCCACAGCCTGTTAATTTTCACAGACAGTGTTCGACTTTGCACATACTGTCATATCAAAGTGACATGTCCTCTCCACAAATATCAGAGAGAGAGAGAGAGAGAGAGAAGCAAACTAGACAGACAGATAACAGAGGATTTCTTCCCATCAGCAGGCTTTTCCCAGAGAGAGGACTTGTGCTTAGGAGAACAGGAAAGGAAGGGTCAGGAGATGGATGCGAAGGCCACCCTGGCAAAGGTTGGCTTTTACACTGGCTATAAACACTCCTGTTTTGACCATGAGCAGGGAAGAGAAGGGAACCCTCACACTTTATGAAGACAATTTGGGGATTTCTAAAATTTTTAAAATTTTTAAATTTAAAAAATTTTTAAAAAGATGTTGACAAAAATGTACATTTAACCATGGGTGATGTGAATTTCCTGCATTTTATTTTTCCATATTTTTCCAAATATCATCAATGAGTAAGGGTTATCTTTGTAACAGAAAAATGAAACTATAAACATCCCTCAGAAGGGATCTCTGTTGCTCTCAGGGAGTTACTGGCATGGTGAGTGAGAGAGAAAGAGAGAGAGAATTAGACTCCCTCAGAGTCTAATGGAGTCTAATTCTATTTCCTGTGGATTTTCATCAGTTCCTATTTCATTTAAATCAGCTATTAGATGAATAAATGTGAAATCTTAAAATACATTTAGAGAAAGTATATTGTTCCAAAGTAAGCAGGCACTCAGCGTTTCAAATTATATGTGAGCATGTGAGGGAAACCGGCTCTCTCGCTCACCAGATCTCAATCTCCTTTAAAAACTGCTTACCCCTCAGCTCTGCTCCCTAATTAGAGCATTTTTATCTTTGTGAACCTTTACCATTACTGCATCCTGATAACTCTTAGGTAATACTCTATGAACTAATAATTAATAATAATCCACATCGGCTGAAAGCAGACAGAGCAACAAGAGCCAAGGATTAGGCTGGTGTCACATGACTCAATGGCCACTTGGGGACAAACAATGCAAGGGTTTTTATTGACCAAAGTGGTTTAACAAATGACACTTAAGTGATCTATTAGCACACTAGACAGAAGCAAACTACTCACATAGTAAATCACTTTTTGAATAATCATTATACAGTTTTTATCATAACTTGGGAACAAAAGATTCTAGGAAATAATTTTTTATGAAAAAAGTTTTAAAACACATAGTGATATTTGAGAGAAGTTTAGAGGATTATTATCAATTCATAGGATTATGAACTACATTTTCCAGTTACCTGTCTTAGAAATAATCATTCTAGGAGCTCAGCTCTTAATGAATGAAGATAAGTGATTTTAGGTAAACTTGAAAGTTCACAGACTTTGGCAGATTATCAGCTCCATAAGGTCAGGCAACTCATCTGTGTTATTTAGCAGTGCACAGGAAGCCCATGCTGTGTGTATCAGTAGGCATTACCCCATCAGGTGATCTCTTTGAACTAAATGAATGCATGAATGATATTTTATAGTATTGTCTGATTTTGCAAACAAAAAAAAAAATCATAGCCCTTCTAAATTTAAACTACCTCTTGCTGGGCACAATGCATTCCTGTAATCCCAGACTGGGGAGGCTGAGTTGGAGGTTCACAAGTTCAAAGCCAGCCTCAGCCAACTTAGGGAGACCCTAAGCAACTTAGTGAGACCCTGTCTCAAAATAAAAAGGGCTAGGGATGTAGCTCAGTGGTTAAGAGCCCCTGGGTTCAATCCCTAGTACCAAAAATAAGTAAATAAATAGATAGATAAAAATTTACCCAATATCAGACAAACACTTCATGATATTCAGAAAAGAGGCTAAGAGCTTTGCTAGGTAAAAAGATGTTTCATCTAGTATTGATATGCATATAGTCTGTGTTGACCCTGATCTGAGTTGCTGAGTAAGTAATTTTGATAGATATCTAAGTTCTATTGGGATCCATATTAATCCTTTAGCTAACAAGATCTTACATTTAACTCATATTACTTACTTCCTTATAAATGATCTTGCTTTACCCTGATTCTTAAAATATTAAGCATATAGGTACATTGGTACTGCGGTAGTCTATTTTTTTTTTTTTTTTTTTTTTTTTTGGTACTGGGGATTGAACTCAGGCACTCAACCACTGGGCCACATCCCCAGCCCTTTTTTGTATTTTATTAGAGACAGGGTCTCACTGAGTTGCTAAGTGCCTCGCCATTGCTGAGGCTGGCTTTGAACTCACGATCCTCCTGCCTCAGCCTCCCAAGTGCTGGGATTACAGGCCTGCGCCACCGGGTAGTCTATTTTTAATCACTATAACAAATACTTTAGATACTCAACTTAGAAAGACAAAATGTTGATTTTGGCTCCTGGTTTTGAAGGGTTCAATCCATGATCAACAGAGTTCTCTGCTTTGGGGCCTATGGTGAGGCAACATTCCCTGGCAGGGAGTGCACTGTGGAGCAAAGCCACTCTCCTCATGCTAAGAGGTGAAAGAGAGGAAGAGGAAGTGGCTGGGACTCTACACTCCCCTTCAAGGCTATGGCCCAATGACCTAACGACCCCTTACTAGGCCTCACCTCTTACAAGTTACACCACCTCCCAATAATGCCACACTGGGGATCAAGCTTTTAACACATGAGTATTTGGGGAACACTTAAGTTCCAAACTATAGTCAAGAGAGGTGCCACATGCCTGTAACTGTACAAGGCAGGAGGATTGCAAGTTCAAGTCCAGCCTGGGAAAAATTAGTGGGACCTGGGCTCAAACTAAAAATAAAAGGAGCTAGGATGTAACTTAGTGGTAGAGCATTCCTCAATTCAATCCCCAGTATAGGAAGAAAAAGGAAGAAAGAGAAAGAGAGAGAGAAATACAAACTCTAGTAGTACTCCAGTCTTCAATCTCATCCTTTTCACTGCTATGTTATTCTCTAAGAAATGTCTTTCTTTTCATCTCAGACTCTTCCTCATTCTTTCAGCAGGTACTGAATACAATCAGAATTAAATTCAAACAGCAGACATCCTGGACCTGAGATTCTTTATGATCAGACTCCACACCTTCTCATCAGGCTCTTCTTTACACAGACACAGGTCAGCCAAGATATTCAATTTATTACTGCCACCTCCATGTCTATGCTCATGCCAGTTCCTTTGTAAAAAGATCAATATACAAAGGAAAGGGAAATGTGGGGCCCTGATTCCCTGGATCAAGCCATACCTGAAGTCAGAAACTTCCCTTGGTGTCTTTAATGATAGGACTCAATAAATAATCCACTTATTTAGCCAGTATGGGCTTCCTGTTACTGGCATGTGAAATAGTACTAACGTAGGCAGTGAAGAGGAGATAAAGGAGAGGCAAAAAATGAAACAGAATTATAAAGGGAGGATAGGAAGAGAACAATGAATGAGCACCAAGACTTAGGGTCACTATTCTTTTATTTTCTCCTTCCTTTCAGAAATGAGTATTTAGTTACTTTGAAGCTAAACAAATGAGAACTGAGCTGCCACAAAGAGCTCAGAGGTAAGGACATATATTTGCACTGAATGAGTTGCATTCCAATTTCCTTGTATATGTTTAAGAACTTCTTTTGTAATCAAACTTCCCAAGGGGAGAGGGATGTCAGTCTTAAAGAAATGCAAATGCTAAAATTAACTTATAGGCTATTTCAACTAGATGAATGGATATAATCTTCACTAAAACCAAATCATTTCCCTACTAGTGGTTTTTAGAAGTACATGCCACATAAGGATTTTCAGGAAACTTCTATGAAACCATTTGTTCCAGAAACTGGATCAAATAGGCAATGATCAAAAACACGACAAAACCCAATATATCATCCTTGAACTCAGAGTACTTGATTTCTATTAAAGGCGATGAGAGTTTTCCCATAGAAGATGCTACTTTGTGCCTATTTTCTTGGTTTAATACTGCTTTGTGCAGAGTAGAGAAGACACAGGAAATCCCTGTCCCCCCTATGATAGATGCCAACATGCAGCTTAGTCACGGGACAGAACCCAGGCCCCAAATACAACAGCACTGAAAATGCTTATGGATGCAGTGACCAGCCACCACACCATCCAACTATATGCAAGCCAGTGGTGTCTTTGTCTTCAGAGATTGGATTTAATGAATGATTCTTCCCATAAGAAGTCCAGCTTGTTAATGAATGAGAATTTGCTAAACACCAAAAGAAAAGAAAAAAGTACCACAAAAAAAAAATAAAGAAATGAATGTAATTGTCCAGTGGTTCTTGCCTCTGCTGTTTTCCTCAGGCCATTATCTTGGCCTTTTTCTTGAAGAACAATTCCACCAGGTGAGAAAGTTCTCCGACATCAGCAAACTCCCTTAATCTCTGAATCCATGGTGTTTGCTTTCCACCTTCAACTCATTGCTTGGTCCTTCGGATGTGGTGCCTTCTGTTTTTGATTATTTATTTACATAAGTTTCCTATCCTTTCTACAGAATTGCAAACCTCAGGAAAAGAGCTACTGAGACACACATAGCTTCTGTGTCTGGAGCTAACAGCAATACCCAACAAAGCAGGTAACCAGTAGGTTTGGAAATGTTCAACGTATGCCCTTTAAGGTTAGCTATTGGTTATTTTTAAAAGATAAAATTGGTTATCAGCCGGGCGTGGTGGCGCACGCCTGTAATCCCAGCACTTGGGAGGCTGAGGCAGGAGGATCGAGAGTTCAAAGCCAGCCTCAGCAATGGCGAGGCACTTAGCAACTCAGTGAGACCCTGTCTCTAAATAAAATACAAAAAAAGGGCTGGGGATGTGACCCAGTGGATGAGTGCCCCTGAGTTCAATCCCTGGTACCACACACACAAAAAAATGGTTATCATTGGATATATTAAAAGTGATGTGCGTATTCCATATTAATATCAATGTGAGAAAGAGAACACATTTTTCCCCACATTTTTATGAGTATATTATTGTTATACAAAATGGTGGAACTTGTTTTATGTTCGTACATGCACACATCATAGCAATATAATTTGGCCAATATCATTCCCCAGTTTTCCCCCTTTCTTTCCCTTCATCTCTCCCCCAGCCCCTTTCCTCTTTTCCTCCCTTCAATTTTTATGAGATTGCCCCCTCTTTCTTTTCCTTTCTCCTCCCTAACTTCCATATATGAGAGAAAACATACAACCTTTGACTTTCTGAGTTTGGCTTATTTCGCTTAAGAAAACGGTCTCAAGTTCCATCCATTTTCCCACAAATGACATAATTTCATTTTTTTTTGTGTCTGAATAAAACTCCATTGTGTATACATGCTACATTTTCTTTATCCATTCAGCTGTTGATGGAGACCTAGGCTGGTCCCATCATTTGGCCATTGTGATCTGTGCTGCTATAAACATGGGTATGCATGTATTGCTAGAGTATGATGACTTTAATACTTAGAGTAAATACCAAGGAGTGGAAGACATTTTTAACTGAAGAGAGGTGTTTATTCAGCCTGAGAAGAGGGGAACATACAAACCCTCAAAAACCAGTTTGCCTCTCTACCTTTCTAGTTTGCAAAACTCAGAGAACTCTTCTCTCTAACGAATACTTTAAGATTTCATTCTTCTCTGCTACTATAATTAAATGTTGTGGCATGAAAGTCATTGCTGGGAACTGAGTGTATTAGCCACTTTCTGATAAGGCTGCAACCAGCCTGCACAAGTGGATTCAGTTGGATTCCACCAATGTTTTCTTGGTACATGAGATGTCATAGGTCTGGGTTCCTCTTCAGTTCTGCCTCTAACTACAATGTAGCTCTTGAGAAAGTCACTTTTTCCTTCTGACCCTCAACTATCTTATTTTCAAGTAAGAATAAAATTCCCTCCACCATATCTACTTAACACAATACTGGGAACAAATAACAATAATGTTAATGTTCAGAGTTAACTGATAACAGCTACAATTCACCAATGTACACCACATCCTAAGCACTATTTCAGGATTCCTAACTCTATGAAATCGATCACTCATGATGTCCCTTTTATGCATGACGAAACTGAAGCTCAGAGATGTTGAAGAGTTCAGTCACAAAGCAACAGAGAGGTGAAATTTGAACTCTAGCATTCTGCCTCTAAGGCCTTATTCCCTGTACTGTTCTTTTCCATCTGAGTAAGATAATGCATTTGACATGAGGCACTTTGTAAACCATAAATTATGAAACAAATATAAAATATTGTTATTAATGTAAGTAGTTGCTCATTACACTTAAAGTTTAGGTAACTGCCAACCCCTTCAGTGACATCTCACACACCTGATTGTGTAATATAGTAGTTTCCTCCCAACCAGCAGTTTTACTTTCTGCAGTTTTAGTGACTTAAGGTTAACTGTTGACTGACAATACATGGAAAATTCCAGAAATAATTCATAAGTCATAAATAGCTCTGTACTTGGTATAGTTATAATTATTCTAAATTCTTATTACTTATGACAGTTTCTTATGATGCTTAATTTATAAACTAATTATCATAGATATGTAAAAAAAACAATGTATATACAGGATGTGGTACCATCTGAGGTTTTAGGCATATACCGGGGCTCTTGGAAGATATTTCCTGTGGATAAGGAGGAGTTGCTGCACCAATAATTGATTCACAAGGAAACAACCAGAACTGTATTAGAATAACATTTTAAATGGAGTTCTGCAAGCCCTATTTCTACCAAAGATCTCATTCTTCCCTGGAGTTTAAAAAGGAAACAAATAGCAAAAAAGGAAAAGGAAAAAAAAAAAAGAAAATAAATAAATAAGGAAGGAAGAAAGAAAAGACATGTCCCATTTGACAACAGGAACAAATTTCTCTTACTGTTCTGGCAACGCAACACTTCTGAAAGAACAGCTTTAAAAGCTTGTTTCCACTGTGGGCCTGGCCTTGTGACCCGTCGGGATGGCGAACCAGCAACATGCCCAGAGCAACCCGTGGAGGGAGTCACACCGCAAAACTGCAGTAAAGTGACAGACAGCCTCAAGCATCCTTCTGTAAAGCCACCTGGTATCAAACCCAGGGCCCAAACTGGTCACCAAGGGCCAGCCACTGAGGAGACACACATTTAAAGTCCACGCACCAAGGGCCAAGTACGAATAAAGCTCAGAATATGGCACTATTTTCCAAGCCCTCTTTTCGACTTGTCTGCTCACTAAGTTACTTTGACACCACACCTGTTTTCTGTTCTGTTCTGGAAGCCTTGGCTGTACAACAGATGGCGGAGTGTTTGCCTAACAAATGTTCTCCTGGGTCAGGCTAAGAAGGTGGCGGTGGGGACTGCTGTGGGTGGGGAAGGAGGGAGTCAGGGACGCCCTCCTCAGTAGCAGAGGGCAGCCATCAATCTCCAGCTTTGCTGGGAAACTTCCCACCTAGCAAAGGCCTGGGCATGTCTGAGGCCCAAATGTTCCCATCCCTGTTCTTGCCTTCTGCCAATCATGCCCAGGATAGTACAGATCAGCAGCTGTCACAGGAAGCTAGTTAATGTGTACATGTCAGAGGGGAAAAGAAAAGAACAGAACTCCACCAAATTTAAAACTTCAAAATCAATTCTAACTCAACTTTCAATGTAGCCCTCTTGAATCTAACTTAAGATTTAACTCTCTTCAGAGTTCAACTTTCAAACCTCATCCGCCAACTCAACCCTTAAGTGTCCTTGTTCCAACTTCAACTCAAATGGGTAAGGACATAAAGATCAGGAAAAAATTAAATAGCTGAGTGGAACGAATTGCTATGAGTCATGCATCAGATCTATCAAAACATCTGGTTTTTCAGAGGCTGAGAAAATCCTCACTTTCTGGTAACAAAGTTAACCATTTATCTTAGGTGGGCTGTGGTAAAAATAATTTCTTGATCATGCTATTGTCCATGTTTTCAAGAATCCATGCTGCAAGCACAGAACAGTGCTCTGCAATGGAGCTGACACTCATCTTAGGAGGTGGTCTTTGCAGAAAACCTGTGCATCTTAGGGGACACACTTCTCGTCCTCTCCCTACTCCTTCATGGCACCTGGTGGCCCTCCATTTTTGACATAAGATCAGTGCATGTCCAGTTCCATCGTACTTATTTGCCTGTATTGCATGGAAACCAAAGTACCTATCATTAGTTATGATTCTGGGTCCATTGAGAAGGGGACTGAAAACCTACTGCCCCCACTTTAACTCCTGCCCAGAGCTTTCCTCTGACTCCCTAATCCATCTTTCCTTCCTCATACAGGTGTGATGGCAAAAACTTCTGCAAAGATGATGACAGAGAAGGATGATGCTCCCTTTTTGAGGACAGGCGTGACATTGGCCTTGATCACTGCTATCCTGAAGCTAGAAGTATATGGCAGGTTCTCCATAAATAAATGCTGAATAAAATCTCAACAGGCAGAGCACTATGCAGAGTCTGTATGAAGTCACTTAATACAAAGTTCTAACAGGAAGGAATACTACTATTCCAGTCTTACAGAACAGGGAACACGGCAGGAAGAAACTTTACAAAAAGCCACACAGATAACAGTGAATGGAGTCAGACTTTGAATCCCCAGCACTTAAAGTAAGGGAAACATTCTATGGATTCTATAAATCTCTCTGATAGGTAGGACATGGCCCTGTATGATCTGCCTCAAGATTTATTCTATTGATTCAGGTTAGAAATACTATCTTCCCCAATATTGAGATGGAAAACACTAAATCAGATAGGCTGAATATAGCAATCTATGACCAGGAGATCTGTAAAATTAGGTGTAACATTTTGTATACATACGAATCTTCCCAGAGTAATGATCCCCTAGTATTCTGAATATAATCAGTAAGATGTTGGTTTCAATTCAACTCAGGCTTCTAATGGTCACCCCAAAGAGTCCAAAAGGCTCTGGACACCCTTTGTATGCCTACTGGAAGGGAAATAATTAGATGAAAGTTTGGTGGGTGTTAGAACAGTCTGTGGAAACACCATAACTGGGAAGGCATTTCTATGAATTATTGCTTACTTAAAATATTATCTCATAATTTATTCCATTGCCAGGATTTGTCCACAGTGAGATCAAGGAGCCATAGCATCACTAACCAGGGGTCCTGATGATGGTAACATCATAGAACCCTGGTACCATCAACCAAATTTATTAGTCTTCAAAATTTGAAAAGAAGCTGACAAAATCTACACTACAGTAAGACCTGTAAACAAGATCTTTCTGATCATTTCATTTCTTCAGTCTTCATCTGCAGCAGGATGCGCAGACCTGAGGCACCTTACTGGTAAAAACAACCTCATGTTCAACAAGCATTTATTGAAAGCCCACTGTGTTCCAACACTGCAATAAACACTTGATCCTATGCTATCTGGATGCCTCCTCCAAAAGAGTTCAGGCAATACATTTAAAGAATAGCCACCGAATAGAAAGCACCCAGATATGGGGAACTAGCTTAGAGAAGGAGTCAAAACCACACTGTGTCAAAGGGATTGATATATCCTTATGGGCAGAATAGCAGATTTTCTTTCTAACTTCAACAGGGTTTCTAGGTAGGAAGTAGAGAATTAATCTGGATGACCTGAGAAGTGTGAAAGAGAACTAAAGGGTCAGGGACATAGATTGTTGGTTAATTAGGAAGGAAGGAAGGAAGGAAGGAAGGAAGGAAGGAAGGAAGGAAGGAAGGAAGATAAATTTAAATAAAATCTTTCCCAACTGGGTGTTTTAGTCAGGTTTTTTTTTTTTTTTTTTTCTGCTGTGACTAAAAGACCTGACAAGAACAATTTTAGGAGAGGAAGGGTTTATTTAAGGGCTCATGGTTTCAGAGGTCTCAGTCCATAGACAGCTGGCTCCATTCCTCAGGGCTTGAGGTGAGGCAGGACATCATGGTGGAAGAGTGTGGTAGAGGGAAGCAGCTCACATGATGATCAGGAAGCAGAGAGAGACTCCACTCTCCAAATACAAAATATATACACCAAAGGCCACGCCCCCAATGCCCACCTGGCCACCTACCTACATT
>CM046664.1:30328792-30355256 GCA_025594165.1 Tamias sibiricus
CATGAACATGCCAATGGTATTTCACAGAGCAAATATTGCCTAGTAATCCACTAAAGATGAAAAGGCAGAGACAACAATTCTGTACCAGGTTCCTCCTAAGAGAAGGATTTTATTAAGCCTGAACAGAAAAGGGAGGACCACCTGTTCTTTAGAGAGATTCATTTACTAGATGGTGAAAAATGAATGCTCTGGGGAATTTCATTTTCAATTGATTTATTTCTAAATGGGGGGGGGGAATTGACACTTGAAGAAAGTAAAAAGCGAGTTTCTGGGAAGAGCCAGCTAGTCTCAGGTATAACCCAATTATTTGAGCACAGAAAATAAGAAGACAGAGGAAAGGGTTGAAGGTCACTCAAGAAAGTTATTCCTTGTTATGAATACCTTCCTTCCCCCTCCCAGCAGACTCTCCGAAAAGCATAAACTGACCCATATTTCCAGTTTATTTCTGACACCTAAATCTAATCAAAGCTCACTTTTTAGAAATCCAATAGTTATTCTCAATTAGATTGCACAGCAAATTAAATCATAAATTTCTCTATCCCAGCCCTAGTTGTCACATTCCTAAAATACAACTTTGCTTCCTCTGGCACTTTATTTAAATCTCCAAGGCCAGGCTCCAAAGCAAGTTATGGATTTGATAATTTGCTAATGTGGCCACAGTAATTGTTTTGAGCCATATTTATGATTTTATTGGATCTTACAACAATCAATAATAATCCATTGATGTCCCTGACTCTGGGGTTTTCTCGCAGTCGACAAATGGGGCAGTGGATTCATTTTTAATGTACTCACTTAGCACAGCCTCCTTGGGAGAGAGAGTCCTGCATATATTAATAAGGGCCAAGAAATGAATGGCATCAGTGCACATACTTTACCCTGAAGAATTAGCTGCAGGATAAGATTTAATGCTAAAAAGAAAGGAGAGAATAGACTAACAGGGCCCATTTTGTACGGCACCACCATCATTAAAGTTAATGGAACTACCGTGTGGTCATGCACCAAAGGGGGCCTATTGGAAGTTAAGCTCTTCTGGGGCCATTGATTTGCAGGCAGACTTTCACTCAAAGATTCCCACTGGCATTTGATGAGGATTGCATATATGCAGAAGCACTTTAGAAATTGTTTACTCAAACTGCCAGTTAAGCATATTAAGGAGTGACAATAGTTGAATATTTTAGAGCAGATGATCTAGTTGAGCATGTCTTCTCTGGGAAGGGGGTCCACAGGACTAGAAGCAGCGCTGGGATCCAGCTTTGCTTCATGTTTGCCACTCGAGGTCAGCATCTGCTTCACCCTAAGGCAGGCTGCTCTAGACACTGAAAGATGGCTGTCAAAGAGTTACCTGCTTTCTTGTTCACAAGCTGTAGTGAATAATTCATCCCTTTGCACAACCAGTACATTACAAGCTCTCCATGATAACAGAATCCCCATCCTTAAGTTTCATAAACCTGCACTCCAGAGAGCTTAGGGAAGGTTAATAAAGTCAGCAACGTGGCAGAAAGAAAATTGGCTCAGGCCAGGGGTGGACAAAGTACAGCCCCTGGGCCACAGTGATCCTCTTTTTTATAAATAAAGTTTTATTGGAACACAGTCATGCCCATTTGTGCAAATTCATTTACGTAAATTCTACAGCTGTTTTTGTGCTAGCAAGGCAGTTTTATAGATGTGACAGAGACCATCTGGCCCTCAAAGCTTAAAATGTTTACTATCCGGCCTTTTACAAAAGAAGTTTGCCAACCCCTGGCTTGTACCAAACAAGGCCTGCACCTGGAGCTAAAGAAGGGCTCAAATTCATTCCAACTCCTTGGTTGCTAAATCTTGGAAGAGGGTAGAAAGAATGCTAAGGACAACCACACTGCCCATACGAGATATGAGACACTCATTATTCATGTTCTAGAATAGTGGGCTTAGAAGCTTAAAAATCAAATCAATTAAGAAGATCTATCATAAGTACAAGAGAAATATCCTCTGCCCTCAGAATATAATTGAAACACCAAACACATTTCATAGAGAAATAAAACTAATTAACATAGTGTATGAGGCCTGGTATAACACTCCCCTGCTCATCTCTTCAAACTCATCCCCTGCCTCCCTTCTCTCTACCACAATTCCTGCTGCCTGGTCTTCATGTCCTAGAATATGATGAGTTCATGCCCACTGCTATTTCCTCCATCCAGAATTCTTTTTCACCTGGTTTGGCCCTTGGCATGCCTCACTATACAGGTCACCTCTTAAACAAACTGCCAAACGTAACCACAATAACCCTATTCCTTTCCCCGTGTTACTCCACTTTGCAACACTTGGTTATAGCCCTGCTAACATCACCCCAAATGTTCAAAGTTTTATTTGCTCATTGGGTATAGGGGAGTTCAGACATTAAGCTGAAAGATGTTAGTTGAGTGCTTTGCCTTTCACTGTATCCTGGTAACCCAGTGGTACCGGCATTTAGGAGGCACTCAATAAATGCTTACTGGGAGAAGAAGGTACTAATAATTACAGAATTTCTATAACCTTCTTACCCTTCCTTCATTAGGGTATTTATTCCAAAGACTATCCTTACAGAAAAGGACCATGTCTTGTTTTTTTCCTGATCTCCCAAGGACTAGAACATTACCTGGCAAATAGTCATTAGAAGAATAAATTAAAGAATGAATGCTATGTAAGAAAACATGAATAGCAGGATGCTCATTTCCTGGGAAGGCAGTGCCTCTTGTAGTGAGGAAATTCTTAACATCAGCCACCAAGGACACTTAATTCAGAATTGGAAGCAGCTACCTCACAGTGCTCCTAGCTCCCTGACACAAAGATGGATGGACTTAAATGCCATGGGGGGTAATAAGTAGAGCAGAAGAAAATACTAGAAGAAAATACCTTGACTTTCAAGGTCACTTGGCTCTCTGGAATTCTCTGAGTTATCCTGAGTCTCTTTCTCAAGAGTGAAATTCATCTATGGTCATCTGATGGCAGAGCTGAGCTTGGAATCATTTATTCCTTCCATGGCTGAACAGTTTCATCAAAATTATACCGCTAGAACTTGATTACATCTGGGAATTTATACCATTTACAACCAACAGATGATCAGAAACACAAATAAAAGCCCCCGGTTGAGTTGTTTTTCAGTGCACTAGGATAGAAGGCATGACCAGAAAATATTTTTTTCAGGGAACAGGTACTGATATATAGACCTCAAAGTGAGAGATTTGAATGTGAACATTAGGATGAACGGATTTCACCACAAAGCCAAAGAATACTTGGTGTGTTCGCTTTGTTCACTCAATGTAGCTTATACTTCTCAACCACTGTAAGCAAGGTCAAACAACTTACACAACTCCATGTTTATTTCTCATGTAACATCAGGAACAAGAAAAAAATTATTTAAAAGAATAAACTGGGGGGGGGGGGGAGGGGAAGTTTTTATCAGAACCTAATACTGTTGTTTTTATGTTGAAAGAACCAGGGTTTCAAACCACTGGGTTTTTGTCCCTTTCTATTGAGGTTTGGGATAGATCCGATTCAGAAGCCTTTTAGAAATGCACCTCTATTTCCCTGATCCTGGTGGGTAAGAGTCTCCTCCAGAGAACAGATCTGCCCTCAAATGACAAGTATGGAATTAATTTCTCTTGACATGTAAAGTTAAAATTTCAAACTTAAACTTTCCCCACACTAACATAATTCACAAAATGGGGGGAAGAATTTCTCACTGTGTTTGGCCTAGAGGCCATTACAGGATTCTCACCAACCCAATATTTTTCACTCAGATGTCATTAGGAAGGTCATTATTCTAATTCTTCCATGACTGTGGCTCTGCAGGTTGCCATGTCTATTATTCATTAAGCTGGTTTCCACCTGACCCAGGCTCAGCCATCAAATCCTTACTTTTCCAGCTGCTTTTTGGGTCTTGAGAATTACTTTATTAATGGCTTTGGCATAAAGGGCAAAGAGGAGCCTCTGAAAGGGACTGAATAATTCAAGATGAATATAGGAGTAAGAATCAAGTCCAGGTCATCTAGACTAAGAATCAAAATATATTTATGTACATAAATAAAACAGTAGTTCATAAATCTGGGTAACCATCAGCTGTGGGCTTCTCAAATATCTATTTTGTGATCCCCATCAGAGATTTAGATACAAGAAGCATGTGAACTAGTTATGTGCTAAAGATAATAAGGTGAGAAGAAGAATGAATTTTAGTAGTCATTTCTTCTTCTTTTTTGCTGTGCCAGGGATCAAAGCAATAGTCATTTCTTAATGGAATATTCTTCAGATAGGACACTTGTGAAATACAAATGTTGAGACAGCTACATATTTGTTTCCTTTAAATATACTTAAAATATAAATTATCTTTAAAATAGGAATAACATAATCAGCAAGTGGATACATATTACCTAACTTAAAAATACAGATTTGAAGCTGGGCACAGTGGCACACGCCTGTAAACCCAGCACTTGGGAGGCTGAGGCAGGAGGATCATGAGTTCAAAGCCAGCCTCAGCAATAGTGAGGTACTTAGCAACTCAGTGATACCCTGTCTTTAATAAAATACAAAAAAAAGGGCTGGGGATGTGGCCCAGTGGTCGAGTGCCCCTGAGTTCAATACCCGGTACCAAAAAAAAAAAAAAAAAAAAAAAAACCCAACAACAGATTTGAAGTCCTTTGGGATTACTTCACACCCCATAATGTTCTCTATGCTTCACCCAGAGGCAATCTCTAACCTAGTTGTGTCCACCTCTCCAAGCAATATATAGATCTACATGTTTTAAAGCTTATAGATAGCTTAAAGTAACCTGCTAATATTTTATTGTCTCTAGCTGTTAATAAGTCCTAAAGGAAAAGCGTGTACCATCTGCATCTCTTTCAGCTGAAATGCCCAATGACAATCACAACACACATTACTTGATGGGCTCTCATTTCCCATTATGTAATTAAGGGTGTGGTATGGTCTATAAGAAAGACATCAATCATCTACTGACATGGAACTGGCCATTTCATGGGACTCAATGGGCTCAGTCTATATGACCTATATTTACAGAACTGATGATTTGGACAAACCAATTATTTAAATATCACAGGTTTACAACTTTGTAGTTTAGAATAAATTACAAAACACTTTGCCCTGCACAGAATATTTGATTTCATTGTGATTACATAGACATTGCAAGCCTTGGGTGTAAAAGACAGTCTACGGAAATCTACAAAACATTGACAGTGAGAAAGCATCTGCTATACTTGCTGCATTTCCACATTACAAATCTCAAACACTCCAATATCCATTTTGCTATATGTTAGTACCTCCAGTTACTAAGGGGATTTTCTTACATAGCACCAATAAAAAATTAAACATCTAAAACATAAGATTCTGTTATAAACTGACATACAGCCAAAAAGCAGCATTTAGGTTAGTTAACCTTCATCTGGGTAATAAAGTTAAACAAGGAGAGTTCTCCAGATATTATTAGATGGAAGCTGACATTATTCAAAGCAGAGCAAAAGAATACAGATTCATCTGTATTGAGGTTGACAAAACATTTACAAAACCTCTCCTAGAGCATCTTCAGCTATGTTGAGTGGATGGACAAACCAATTATTTAAATATCACAGGTTCACAACTTTGTAGTTTAGAATGAATTATTTTTGGGGATTTTTTTTTTGGAATAGTCTGGTCAAATCATGAAAAGACGACTTGGATTTGGGGACAAGCTTGGGTCTGAATCCCAGCTCTCAATTGTGCTTTTGTGTATGGGACCACTTGTGTAAACCCTGTTTTTCTCAACTGTAAAATTGTTAATGCTGGGGCTGGAGTTGTGGCTCAGTGGTATGTGTGAGGCCCTGGGTTTGATCCTCAGCACGGCATTATGAATAAATAAAATAAAGATCCATTGACAACTAAAAAATATTTTTAAAATGTTAATGCCTACCTGTGGGGGTGGTTGTGAGAATTAAAATTATAGAACTAATAGCAGGCAATTCTTTGGACTTTGCTGTGTGCATAGTTTTAAAGGCCTGTTTGTGCACTCATCCATTTGGTCCTTATAATACTCGCAGGAGGTAGGCTATCATTAAGACACTAACTAATTTTATAAATGTGCAAATGAATGCTAGGGCTCAGAAAGGTAGACATGCACAGGAGTCACAGACCAGCAGGTGAGAGCTCTGGATTTGAAGCCAGGCAGCCTAGCTCCGAAGTCCTCCCTATATTTTCCCCACAACTCCACTCCAGGATCCCTGTCCCATCTACTTTAGCTACCTGTAAGTTGGAAAGAACAAGGGACAAAAATCACAACATGGGACTACCAAGGGGCTTTGTTAATTCTTCTGTAAATGCTTTGACCCAACTGGCATCAGGCAGATCAAAGATAACTAATTAGAAATGAAAAAAATTGAGTGTTTTAATACCTATTTAGGAGAGGGCTTGAAGATGCAGTAGCAGAGAGAATTTCCTAAAGGAGACGGGCAGGCTCCTGGCTACGTCTCCTGCCTACAGAGCTAGAGCCCAAGGATTTTGCCCCCAAATTATCAGGAGGAGAAAGAAGACACAGGTGTTTACATATCAGAGGGCCTGGAGCCTCTATACCCTTCAAAATCACCCACTTCCACATGAATAGCCAAACCCATGCCCTGAGTAGCACAATTGTTTTTGGTTTACCAACCTCAGTCAAATTGGATTTATTCTGGGAACAGATGCAAATTATAAGGCAATTCCACAAGATAAAAGCTACTGCATCCTGAAGATACTAATTCTTCCGGCAGTAAATACATGCATTAGGTATAAACAGAGGCAAGGTGCTGTTCATCATGACTTTAATCAAAGGATAAAAGTCTTTTGGCAAATTGCAGCTCTCCTGAAATTTCTGTCTAGATGAAAATAATAAATAAAAGCCAAAATCCTTTTCATTGTCAACATATGGTCTACTCCTTTCTGTGCACACCAAATCTTTCTTAGGAAATCAGTTTGGGTTTAGAGCAGTAGGTATGGGAAGATTCCTCCACATCTGCTTCTTATCATCCCTTTGCACAGGGCTGCAAAACACTGTGGTTATCTGTTAAAATACAAAGTTCTGGGTCCCACATCAAACCTACTGAATTAGCATGTGAATCAGCATGATCAGGAGTTTTCTGTACTATGAAAACCTACTGAAGGCGAACGTGGTGGTGCACTCTTGTAATCCCAGCAGTTTGGGAGGCTGAGGCAGGAGGATTCCAAGTTCAAAGTCAGCTGCAGCAGCTTAGCGAGGGCTAAGCAACTTGGTGAGACCCTGTCTCTAAATAAAATATTTAAAAAGGGCTGGGGATGTGGCTCAGTGGTTTAGTGCCCTGGTACAAAAAAAGCACAAAAAAAAAATGAAATCTACTTCTGGGGCTGGGGCTGTGGCTCAGCGGCAGAGCGCTCGCCTCGCACGTGTGCGGCCCGGGTTCGAAAAAAACATAAACACAAACTAAAGTAAATAAATAAATATTTTTAAAAAAATGAACCTACTTCAGGTAACGATGAGGGACACAAAAGACACATGCTTGTGACAACCCAGGAATATAGATAGCAAAGGCTAAATATATCAGGATGGAGAGGGTTGATAGTTTTCTCCTAATTAAGAAGGCAGTTGTCTGAATTTTCAATTGGTCATTTTTTTAATGAGTTCAAACAAGATTTTTGAACAGCCCAAGTCATATGATAAGAGGAAAATGTTCTCGAGAATTTCAGCTAGTAGGCAGTAATTAATAGTGAGAATATTCACTGTACATTAATTAAGCAAACTCAGCAGGCCACAAACACTCTCAATGCCAGATACCCAGCCCACCTCACCCTATTTTACAGATAAGAACATTGAAGTTAAGATTGATATTAAGAAACATGCACAGGGTCCCTGGGGTGGAGTGTGGCAGGGCTGGGATTAGAATTGAGGTGGTCTGGTTATGGGTGTCATGCCTAAGCCTAAGTCCTAGTCAGTCTCCACTACCCATGCTGGTCTGTACTTGTCAATTGCTCTTCACTGTCCCTCAGTACAAGAGGTAGACATTTTCTACTTGAAAAAGGAGAAAATGGATGCTCAGGGAGACTAGGAGGCTGGCCTGAAGTTTCATAGCTAGTAAGCCACAGAGCTAATATTCCCTCAGTGACCAATGTCAAAGTGTATTAATTATCTGATTTCATTAAGAACTAAAATGTCCTCTGTGTTCATGATACTAAAAGATAGCTAAATCGCCATATTATGTACAAAATCTAGTATAGGACCATAAAAACTCCTCAGTGAATAGAAGCATATTTTTTTTAAAAAAAATAATCACACTTTTTTTTTTAAAGAACTCCTTTGCTTGTTCTTCTAGAGCAATCTGAAATGTAATTGCTAACATTTCAACAATTATTAAGAGACACTTCCCAATGCATTGATACTAAAAAATTAAATCTTTAAGTAGAGCATTCGAGCACCATAAACATAGAAGAGGAGAAGCAAGCATGTTCTATAAATAGTTCTTATGAGATTCCAGATTACCTTCCTGGCATAAATCTCTCTTTAATATACCTAAAACATCCTCCCACCCAAAGAGGTGCAGAGTAATTGCCCTAAAAGATAGCTCACATTAAACTTATTACACAGCATCCCTTTCAAAGGAATGAATATTGCCTTAATGGTTTGGTTAGTTGAAATTAAATTTTGGATTATGATGTGAGAACTTGATTAGTGGAAATTTTGGCCTTTGTAAGTGATACCTGGAATATAGGAGATATTTGACAGAAACTCGACAAAACCCAGACCCCTAACTGCATACCAAAAAACACACATCATCTGCTACTTCATGTTAAACAAAATTAGAGAGAGGAGCAAAGATTCCTTCTGTCAAACAAACTCCTATTATCTTCATTCTCTTCCTCAAAGAAATGAGCCATGGAAAACATAAGGGAGAAAAAGAAGTGTCTTTTCCTTACCATCACTAGGTTCATAGGTTAAGATCCATGTAACAAAATACAGATTAACAAGAGACAAGCAAAACTAATTTAGTAAAAGTTTTATGTGATGTGGGAGGTTTCAGAAATGAAGATCCAATGAAACAGGGGAAACTATTTTTATAGAGTCAGGAAGAAAAAATTGGGTCTGGAGTGGTAAAAAGGGTCTGACCTGTGGTAACACAGTAGGGTGGGGGGTATCATCATTGAGCAGAGCATGTGTGCTAAGGTGGTTCTCAGCCTTCATGTATGAGGCAGGAACCTTCTAAAATGAGGGTCTTGTGACCTACCTTTAGAGAAGGCAGGTCAGATCATTCTTTTACAGTCCATTTTAGTCCAGGAGGGACAAGGCCAGAGAGTGACCTTCCTGCTTCTGTGTTTTTCTCTATTTCCTTCACCTCAAAATACTCAGGATGTGAAGTGCCCTATTTGGGGTAGCAAGTTCTGAACCCCATCATAAACAAGCACAGTATCCAGGTCTGAGGACACTCACATGCTTGGGGGACAAGCAGAAATAAAGGAACATAAACACAAATAAAAGACAGAATTCAAATAAAATAATAGGATAAAGAATGGGAGGTTTTGGAGGCTACTCTGGGTGGGGTTCAGGGAAGGCTGATGTGAGAGGCAAATGGATGAGAAGAACGAGAGAGCTCTCCAAGCCTGCAGGACCTCCAGATCACTACTGTGGTCCCCTGGTGGATGGCGGTGTTCTGCTACTGTTAAACCCAAAAAAGGAGAGCTAACAATCAATTGTGAAGTAAGAGGTGGCTTTTTTTTTTCTTCTGCTTTTCCCTTTTCCTGCTACAAGTGCCTTACTGAGCAAGCCAGGCCACCCTTGCTCTTTGCAAAGCAGAATCTAAAGCCTCTGAAACAAAACCCCTCAAGTGGCATCATGTTCGAGAGGCTAACTCAGTGGTGCACCTTCATTAACAGAAACAACAGCTGCTTTGGGGGAAAAGACCATTACTGGGCTTATTGCTATTATGACCCAGCATGAGACAAAAATGGTTTAGAACCCAGGCATCAGGCAGAACGGCGAGAATCACACACAGAGGCAAAGATGAAGAGAATGGCCTCTGCGCTTCCTGTGGCAGCCTGTCAAACCCTGCTTCAAAATGTGCAACTGTGTGAATTTCAAAATATGAAATGCTCCAACTGCAGGCTTCAGAATCGGACAGCTGAACAGTAAGAACGCTGCTGTGCTCCCCCGAGGGGCTGCCGACTCTAAGACCGGCTTCCATGGGTCATGGTTATACAGTTATCATCGCTTACTATTTAAGAACCATAAAATAGTGAGGCTGGTAAATTTCTATACTCTGAAACAAATCATTGAGTGTGTGCCTCTCAACAATGAAGACTCCCGAGTCTCAATCACAACACCCTAAATTAGTAGATTTAAGATAAGAACCAAGAAACAACCTCTTGTTGTTGAACTACAACCAAAGTTCCTTTACATGCAGGTGGGATAGGTCTGAAAAACAGAGACATCTTTAGATAAGTGAACTTGGCCTAAATGCACAATTTTTGAAGGTTCATCATACATTGAGGGTGTGCATGAGAGAGAGGAGAGAGAGAGAAAGAAAGGAGAGAGAGAGATGCACAGACATATTTCTTTTAGCCATTGTATTCCACAGAGGTTTGCAATGTTCCCCATCAGCTCATACTAAGGAAATTATGTAATCACATTGGAGACAATTAAGACACCCCAAACAACATAATCTGTTAGTTTTAAAGAAAATAATACTTGGCTATTTTTTTAAAATCAACTTAAGTTAAATAATAATGATGGTGACAGTAACTACACTTGGCAATTCATAGATAAGTGCTATATATTGCTATATGTTAAGATCATTACCATCAAAGCTAACGAAATTATGAGGAGATTTTGTCAGATAACTGGAACATCAAAAAGTTGTTGCTACTGGAGTCATGACAGTCTATAGCTATGGCTCTCAGCCCAGTTAAACATAATGCTTGTTTTTTTCAAATGTGTTTTATTTTAATCAAGACATCATCCAAACATCATAAAGTCACTCTTTAAAAGGTTGCAATTCAGTGGGGCTTAGTATACTCAGTGTTGTACAACCACCACTAATTCCACAACATTTTCATTACCACCAAAGAGTCCAAGACCCATTTGGACTCACCCCCAATTCACTTTTCCCCCAGTCCCTGGAAACCACTAATATACTTTCTGTATCTATTTGAACCTGTCTGTATAGTAAATATTGTAACACCCCCTTTCAGAATTCTGAAATAAAATGTTGAGTTCATATAACCTATCTATTCATATAAATTTCAGTTATGCTTAATATGAGCATATTACCAGTCTGCGCATTCCACTGAATGAGATTTGTGCATTCTTCCACGGTTAGCAATACCTCTATACTACTCGATTTCAGTGGCTAAAGGAATTCTATCAAACAGATATTGCATAAAGCATCTCAGCCAGTGTGACTGGAATACACCTTTGAACACTGAGTTCTTGAAACTCTGGTAAGCAGGTTTAAACATCTGTGTTTTGTATTTCAAGAATAGATTTCACAAAGAAGCCACTGGTATTATATCCCATTTTAGTGTCTCCACGTTTGGGATTCTGTCATGGAGGCAGATAGGGGTATAGATGAAAGCTGAATGTCCCCTCTGTCCCTATCAGAACATCACGTGTCTAAAGCAATCCAGGAGTGAGAGACCTGTTTATCATAAGAATTTGGTGGCACATTTGGTGGCAGTTCCTCTGAGATATTAACTCCTCAAAGGCACTTCCCAGACATTCTATTTTAAAACTTCCACAGTATATGTGTTAAACATTAAAGTGATATACAAACTAAGATGAAAAAGGAACCATGTTCATTTGGTATAGTTTGGTGCCAAACATTATGCTGTCTAGTCCCAGCCAGCCTTGGAGTCATAAAACCTTATATAAAACATAACATTAGCATGGTAGTCTGATTTGCCTCTATTTTTAGAAAAACAAGAAAAAGCAAAAATAGCCTTTTCTGCATAGGACTTAGGCATAGGACTTAACTACATAGAAATTTGCATTTGTATGAAAGTAGCTGAAACCCAGCTCCACAATCAGCCAGGAGTTTAGTCTTTTTACTATGGAGTCAGATACTATCCTAATAAATCCTCCTTTCTTCTCTAGCACAGTTAAAACCCCATTTTTGAGCTCCACTGCCTCTATTGGGCTTGAACGTTGGTATTCAAGTACCTAGGGAGGAAAGGAATAGGTGTGGGGGTGCAGAGAACAGTGCGACACACAGGGCCAGCAGGGAAGGAAGACACCTGGGGCCACCGCAACCTTGTTCTTCCGCTCCAGAACATGAAGCAAAAGCAGACCGTGTGAAGAACTAAGAGCACGTCAAAGATGCCCCACGCTCACCGTGGAACACACAAAGTCCACATGGAGCTGATGTGCTGTGTCTATGCAGTCCCTGCCAGGAAGCCCTTGGACTTCGGTTTCTGTTTTTGGACTCCTTGATGTAGTTGCTGTTTTAGCGTTTGCACAGTCATAATTTTACTACAAAAGGTAAATGTCTTGTAAACTAATGGGAAACATATTGTTTGGCAGAGGTTATAATGTCAGGATTTATGGCTCCAACACTGAGGGTCTCTCTGACCTCGAAGATAACATAATGAAATAGCAATGTGCTGCAAACGACTCGTGATTTTTTTATTAGTTCTCATAATTGCCCCTTATTAATTTGTATGCACATAATAAGCACTCACCTTCACAGTCTGTCCAGCTTCGGGGCCATCCTGGAAGAAGGAAAAAAAAAAAAAAAAAAAAACCAGCAGAGGTGAGAACAGATAGATGGTATCTCCTGCTTATTCAGAAATATCACCCGTTAATAATTTAGATCCAATTTCATTGTGTGTTAATTTATAGCATTCTCATGGGGACCATTCGATTCCAATGTGTGGGACCAGACAGTTCTCCATTTCCACCTGAGAGTAAGTGAGAAGTTATGTATAAAAATGATATAAATTATCCAGTGAGCCAACCCCCTTGCTACTTTTCATGCTCTTTGCTCTTGGCTATGGTTTTAATTGCATTAAAAGAAGGCTGAAAATGTTTGGGGAGGTGAAGTATCACACCTTTTGGTTATCTTTAAATCAGATGTGGTTTAATTAATGCCTGATTACTTTAAGTCTCTCCTCAGGAAATCTGCTGTAATCATAATCTATTAAGCAAGAATATGGGGTGTTTTGTAGGGGAGGAGTCCTTTCTGGCTATTCTGACCTTGGGGAGGAAAATGAGAGTGTTCATTGTAGCAGGATTCTTTCCCCATCCTGGTTCTCTCTCCAGCTACTGTCTTGATTGAAAACCAGCAGACCTACCTGGTCACCAGCCACAATAAGAAGCACAAATGCTTAGTGGGTTTGAAAGAGCAGCACAAGAAATGTGTCTGCAATGAGAATATAAAAAAAAAAAAAAAAAAAAAAAAAAAAAAAAAAAAAACAACCACAGATTAGCTAAATCTCTCTCCCTCTATGAACCTGACGAATGGTGTGAGAATTCCTACCCTGATGTGGCTAGAAGTAAGCAGACCTGTGTCCATCAGTGCTTTTCAAACCCAGAGTCACAACACATTAGTGGGACATTAAGTCAACTTAATAGGTTGCAACCAATATTAAAAAAATAAAGGGAGCACAGAGTGATAGGACAAAAACTTTTAGAATGCACAAAATGGATAAGCACTGTTTTGTGAAACTCATTTTTTGCACCTGCATATGTGTATGTATGGGGAAGGATATACGTAATTGTGAAATAAATATGTATATATCTACTGTGGGTTATAGTAAAAAAAAATAAGTTTGACATCACTTACAGTATGAAAGTGCTGTAAGGGGTATATACAAGTCATATGTTATAGAATTCACTTTCTATTGAGCCATGTTAGATAAGCAGTATTGGTATTTCCTATAATAATGAATTTCCTCTGTTATTTCATTGAACACTTACAGATGGTTTTCACCCATTTTACTTGGTCTCTCTGGAAACAAAGTTTGCAACATAAGCTTGATAAACTCAACTTGAGCTGAACTACCTTGCTCAAAGGAGACTTAAATGGTCTGTCATACAACAGACACACACATGCACAGCATTTTGGGGGGAAGTTTAGATACTTTCAATTCAATCGAACCAGCAATTTTTTTTTTTTTTTTTTTTCCTAAGAAGCTGAAGAGCATTTTTAGTCAAAGGCTTTAATAGTTCTCTTTTCTGGTCTCTGTGATAATCTATGACGGGGATAAAGAGGTAAACATTCAGTTTTAACTAAAAGTCTGAGGACAGAGTCTCCACATTTTGGAAGAATTGGATACCTTCTAGAGGGCAGGTTCCAAACTATTAAATTTCAGAGTCACAAAGGACTTTGTGTGTGCACTATTACGTTAGCCTTTTCCATATGTGATCTGAAGGGGCTCATGGTACCTTGCTACTGATTCACTCACCTCCCAGCTGATAACTCATTATGGACTTCCTCCTCTAAACTTGAGAAGTACTGATCCAACTTCTGCCTAAAGCTCTCCTGTAATGGAGATCTGTTTGGGTGTGGGGTGGGTGGGCCATACCCAATCAATCAATGTAGCGTGTACCAATCTGTCATCAATCACTGCAGCTTGCATTAAAGGCAGGAAAATAAAAAAGATAAGCCCTATGAGGGCAAGGTTCAACCTAACTTGCCTATCACTGCTCCCTGGGGCTCAGGTCAGGCAGTGCTCACAACATATTTACCATGGCAAGAAAATACCAGTTCCAATAGAAGCTCTGGAATGTCTTAATGTCCATTAGTTCTTTGTCCATTACTCCCATCTGCTTTGCAAACAATGGTACAGACACTGCTCTTAATGACATTCCACAGTCCATCTTGGGGCCAATGCACTGTAGAGTTGCCTTGGATTAGTAATATCATTTTGCATTATTATGTACATGAAAAAAACCACAGCAACCTTCCTGGTGAGATGTCATGTTGGAGGTAGAAAGCCCAATACTAGGACTTCAAGAGGAAGAAAGAAGTCAATTTTGAACAACCTGTGCACTCACCTGCATGGAAAAAGTGAGAGAGGTCCCCTGGAAATGCTTCTCCACCACTGTCCCGACTCTCTGGGTCACTTGAAACAAATCGGCCACCTCATCAGGACGCAGGTCGCGGAAGTGCTCCACTGGCCGCAGTGGGCACACGAGGACATCTGTGGCAAGGTCTGTTAAGGCACACCAGGCTTGCTTTGGGTGGTGTTCTTACCGAGCAGCTTATACCCACAGTATTGCATCCCCTTGACCCAGGGCCAGAACTTTCAAAGACTAAGAAATGAAGAAACAAATATTTACCAGCCACTGAACACCAAAGAGTGCAGAGAGAGCTTAAAAACATGGTTAGTTATACTTCAAAGGAGAAGCTGTGGTGCACAGAAGAAATTTCTTTTAAGGGAAGCACATTAGGGTACAGAGTGACTCTGGTGCTTGCTGAGATAATTATACCAGGAGGCAAGATCTATTCTGGACTATTATCTCCTGACCCCTATTCTAAACCTCTGTCCTCTCCAGCAGCCAAAGGCACTATGTTGCAGAAATAAGTGGAATATCAGAAGCTTTCTCTAGGTAGAACGTCGTGATTACAATTTTAATGTTAAGTTTTGTTTTAGAGAAATAACAGAAATACATAATGAACTTCTGAGAGGAGCTGATTTTTTTTTTTTAGTTATAGTTGGATACAATACCTTTATTTTATTTATTTATTTTTATGTGGTGCTGAGAATCGAACCCAATGACTCGCACATGCTAGGTGAACACTCTACCACTGAGCCACAACCCCAGCCCCAAGAAGAGCTGATTTTATTTTTGAAAGGTGGGTAGACATTCTGAAAATGTACAGTGAACTTCATCTACAACTAACAGATGTCCCATATTATCAAGCAATTTATGACAAGGATTCCTCAGACTAATGATTATTCAGAGCCTAAAAAGACATTTGACTGCCATGTATATTTAAAAAGAATGAATTTTTTAAAAAGCAAAAACACTTCTATATAAAAAAAAAAGTGCAGAGAGAGCTTAAAAACATGGTTAGTTATACTTCAAAGGAGAAGCTGTGGTGCACAGAAGAAATTTCTTTTAAGGGAAAGCACATTAGGGTACAGAGTGACTCTGGTGCTTGCTGAGATAATTATACCAGGAGGCAAGATCTATTCTGGACTATTATCTCCTGACCCCTATTCTAAACCTCTGTCCTCTCCAGCAGCCAAAGGCACTATGCTGCAGAAATAAGTGGAATATCAGAAGCTTTCTCTAGGTAGAGCATCGTGATTACAATTTTAATGTTAAGTTTTGTTTTAGAGAAATAACAGAAATACATAATGAACTTCTGAGAGGAGCTGATTTTTTTTTTTTAGTTATAGTTGGATACAATACCTTTATTTTATTTATTTATTTTTATGTGGTGCTGAGAATCGAACCCAATGACTCGCACATGCTAGGTGAACACTCTACCACTGAGCCACAACCCCAGCCCCAAGAAGAGCTGATTTTATTTTTGAAAGGTGGGTAGACATTCTGAAAATGTACAGTGAACTTCATCTACAACTAACAGATGTCCCATATTATCAAGCAATTTATGACAAGGATTCCTCAGACTAATGATTATTCAGAGCCTAAGAAGACATTTGACTGCCATGTATATTTAAAAAGAATGAATTTTTTTAAAAAGAAAAACACTTCTATATTAAAAAAAAAATCCACAGGGCCTCCTAATCACTATAAAGTAACCCCATTACAATGTTATTATGATGGTTTGATTTAGGATTTCTTGACTTTATGATGGTATGAAAGTGTATCCATATAACCACTCTTTCTCACTTTCGATGTAGTTTTAAATACATTACATGAAATCAATGCTTTCTTATAAATAGGATTTATGATATCATGAAAATAGAATGGCAATTAGTAGAGTGGGAGGAGGTAGGAGGAAAGGGAAAGGGGAAAGAACTCGGGAGTGAGGTTAATCCAATTATGATATGTGCATGTATCAATATATCAAAATGCATTCCAATTATGTATATATACGTATATATATATGTGCATATATATGTATATATATATATGTATATACATATCCAATTAAAAATAAGTAAATAAGTAGAAGGAAGACCAATACAATAGGAGAAGAGGATGGGGTGGGGAGGAAAGGAGGGACAGAGGTAGTATTAGTGTTGTATGTATTTATGAATATGTCAAACTGAACCCCATTATTATATATAAATACAATGCACTGTTATGTGTAACTATGATACATTTTAATTTTACTTAAGATAAAAACATTTTATATAAAAGACACTTGAGGGTAAATCATAAAAAAACGTGTTGTCTGCTTACACAAAAGAAACCCTCTTAATGCATTTTGTAAGCCAGACAAGGCAGCATATTTACATTATTGATCCAAGTGTATAACAAAAAGAATGTAAATTTAATCACTTATCAGTAGCAAACTAATATTCACTGTTACACCATCAATAACATTTCAGTTCCTTTTTTCTATTTGAATTCATGGCATACATATGTCCAAACTCATGTGTATGCAAACATATGTATGTGTCTCTGTGTGTAGATACATACAGATGTTCCTCAACTTATGATGGGTTACATCCCAATAAGCCCATTGTAAGCTGAAAATATCCTGCAATAAATGCATTTTGCATACCTATCTCCTATTGAATGCCATAGTTTAGGCTAGCGTATCTTAAATGCACTTAGAATTTATATTTGCCTACAGCAGGGCAAAAATCATTCAACACAACATCTATTATAAAAGAGAACACTGAATATTTCATGTCATTTATTGAATACTTGCTAAATGAAAAACACAGAGTGGTTGTATGGGTTGGCTTATATACCACTGTAAGCTGAAAAATTGTTAAGTCAAACCATTGTAAGAAGGGGTTGTCTGTGTGAATACACATACAACATATATTAATATTTGTTTAATTTCCAGATACCAGAAGGAGAAAAGAAATACTCCTGGACTTGCTTTCTGTTCCTTTCTTTTTTCCTGTTATTTTAAGAAAGCAAGATGCTGCCTGGAGCTAAGGAGGAAAGGGGCTTATAAAACCACAATCTTGCAATTGCTGGTCTCACCAGAATATCAAGTGCTTCAACCCATCACGCTCTTGGTAGAACTTGGGGCCCAGGGGAAATGCACTCAGCTCAGCTGGGCAGGCCAGATTTCCATAAGGGGGAATAGCAGGGAGAGAAAAAGGGGAAAACTGATTCTTTAGCTCATAATCAGGAAATTCACATCAACAGTAAACTAGGAAAAGAGGCATTTGTTAAATCTGAGTTCATTTTTCAAGAGAGGAGAAGGGAGGCCTTCACCCACAGGGCATCTGATACTTAAAAAGATAATTATCCTTCTTTGGCAGGGTTGCTTTATTATCATGGATCAATGAACCATTTAGAAATGAAGAATTTCCTTTCATTTCCTTTTAGCAGATTGCTAGCCTCCACTCCTCTTGAGTTGCTTTTTCTTTTTCTTTGTTAAAAGGGACTCTAAGCCATTTTCCTCCTCCCTACTTTCCTTCACACCCTCCCTTAGTCCCTGACTGCACCAAACCACAGCCAGATGACAACCAGGCAAGCTTCCAACAATGGCCATAATTGCTGGGTTAGGCTCTGTCCCTGCACAGCAACCAGGTTGGGGAAGGAACAACATTTTACTTAAACAACTGCTACTATGAAAATTGGTGATTCTAATGTCAGTGTAGTGATATCAGTAATATCCAAAAGTTTTTTTTTTCTTTAATGCCATTAAAAAAAAATCTCTTTTCATTTCTGCTTGCCTGCTGTGAAGAACTGGCTTGATATAAAGTTAGTGACTCAAACTATTTAAAGAATTAAGTAAAAGAAGCTGAATTTGCCACATGCTTTGTCCTTGGTTTACTCATTTATCACATTCACATTTATTACTTTTATTGACCATTAATAGTAGTCCTACGTGTCACAAAAAAGTTCAACAGCCTCAATACACTTTAATTTAGGTGAATATTCGGCACCAGCCATCTTGCACAACGTTGTCCTGACACATATATTCCTTACGGTCTAGTCCTTTGTTAAGAGGCAACTTATTTGCATACAACACACACACATTTATGTGCAACAGATAATAAGATGAAATAAAAAGAACTTTGGGGGTGCTTACTTGGCATGTGTTACCATTGGGTGATCATCATCTTTGTTTGGTTGGTGCCTAGAGCATGGACAAATGGACAACTCAACATGGAAGTGACCACACAGGTAGGCTCCTCAGGACTCGCCCACAGGGGTTACATTGGTCTAGAGTTACTCAGAGTTAGGCTGTGGAGCTCATGTGAGCCATGGAGCTGGCCAGCAGCAGATACAGTATCCTCTTCCCGGGGACCAGTTGAGGAGGAGTCTCAAAAAGGAAGGATCAACCATCTTCTCTCAGATGCTTTCAACCCAGAGCAGAAAAGAGCCACAGGCCCCATCCTGGCTACTGCCCACCTGCCTTGCAAACCTCCCCATTGCCTTGCTTTCCTTTGCACACTTTGCACCTGCCACATCTGCCTTCCTTCTGTTCCTCAGACACACTAGGCTCCTTCCTAGTTTGGAACCCTTTGTTGGGGCTCTTTTCTCTGTCCAGAATTCTATTCCTTCTTATTCAGATTCCAATTCCAATGACACTCCTCAGACAAATAGTCTATGATCACAATTTAAATTACTCCCCAGTTACTCGCTTATACAATGCTGCAATAACCCTTCCCATAGCCATGCTGCTGGTTTTTTTTTTTTTTTTTTTTGGGTTGGCAATTATATAGCCAATGAGTCATCTCCACAAGAGTAAACACTTTTTTAAAAAAAAAAAAATTCTTTCTTTCATCAGTGCCTAGAACATCAGACACACTTAGTAAGTATTCCTGGAAGAGTGAATAAATGGTAAACCAAGTGCTCATATCAGCCACCTCTAAATACTAAGACCCCAACAATACTGAGATATTAATTTTCCATCATATACAAGATTGGGATAATCTGCAATTTTTCTTTAATATGTGGTCTGGTTAGAATGAATGCTGAGTATGAACTGAGAAATCTAAATTTATTTTTAATGTAAACTAATCTCATATAAGCTTAAAGGAGGCATAATTATAAAGGCAAAATTCTTTCTTAAGATTTTTTTTAATCAAAAAGAAGTGGCTTTGAGAAGTGTTTCTGTTCAGAGTCTCAGATAAACTATTTATGTAAATGCTGCTTTATATTGTGACTAAGGAATGTAGTTAGCTTACTTGTTTTATGTATTTATTTACTTATTTATTCATTTATTTTGGTACTGGGGATTGAATGCAGGGCACATAACCACTGAGCCAAATCCCCAGCCCTTTTTTATATTTTTATTTAGTGACAGGGTCTCGCTGAGTTGCTTAGGACCTCACTAAGTTGCTGAGGCTGGCTTTGAACTCCTCCTGCCACAGCTCCCTAGCAGCTGGGATTACAGGTGTATGCCACCACGCCCAGCTCACTTTATTTATTTAATGAACACTGGGCATCAGGTGAATGTGGGCACCTTTTGGCTCTGAGAGTAACAAAGGAGACTAAGAAGTTGCTCCTGTCTGCTCAGTCCAGGAGATGTTTTGGTACAATGGGAAGCACATACGTAAGCAAAGAGGGGTGCAGCAGAGCAGAGAGGAGCACCCAGTGCAGTGGAGGCCTGCAGCTCCTAGAAAGTAAGGGTTCCAGGGTAATCTGTTCTGAATGGAACGGATTACCCTGCAGGTAGCTGAAACTACAAACAGATCACAGAACACTTACAGCAGGTCGGAGAACTTTTTCTGTAAAGGAAAAGATAGTAAATCTTTTAGGTTTCATGGGTTCTATGCCTAAGTAGCCACAGACAATACAAAAACTAATAGGCATGGAGCATTCCAGTAAAGCGTCATTCACAGAAAGAGGAGGCAGGCCAGTTAGCTCATGGGCCTCATCGTGCCAACACCTGGTTCAGAGGGAGCACATTTGAAAGAGGTAATGAAAGGAAATTGGAAATATGTAGGAACTTATTCTCTTATCCTAGGCTGAAGACTGTGATGCTATCTTAAAATAGCAGCCTGAACCCAAAACATTATATTACCTTTAAAATTTTTAGTTTCCAAGAAAAAGACCCATGCCAGGTAGCCCATTTAATGACTCTGTGGAACACTTCTGATGCTTTTCAGAATTAATCATAACAAGCAGAAAACATGCTGTGGGGTTGACATCACCCAGATAAATCACGAGTATTTCTCTCCAACACAAATGCAAGAATTTCTGTCATCTCTAGTTGGCAAAACAAAACATACTATCTTCAAATGCATTAGAGCAAAGCAGTGTGCTACTCACAGATTCACCTAGGAATAAAAGTATTTCTCAAAATATGTGCATAAACTTTTAGAAGAAAACACAACATTGCCTGAAGATGGTGGGTATCATTTCCCTGAGTTGTTTCTCAGGGAAAGCAAATTAATTTTGAAGAACAACAGACAGTTCTTGTAATTCTGCTGCCACTGTTTATATGCCAATTGTTTTAAGATAATATCACAGATGCAGTATAATTTAATTTGAAGACTCTTAGGCCTTGTTAATGGGTAAATCCTGTATTATACATAGGCTAGAAAGACACACATTAGGTTCTATTTGCATAGGGTTAATGCCTCTGTTAAGATTTCTTAGCAGAAATGCACATAACTAAACTTAACTGAATTTCCTATATGTTCATAAATGTTTATTAGTATTCATCAGATAACCAAGATGAGATCTGGTCTCTTTCTATGGTCTAAAGTAAGGAGATTCATTTAGTAAAAACATTTTTAAAGGAAAGGAAGAGAGGTAGTTACAATTAGTTCTGACTATTGACAAAAATTTCTTATTGCAGAGGAAAAGCAAAGAAGATCTCTTAGAGCAAATGAGAGTTAAACTGAATTTTACAAATGAGAGAGTAATTCAACCAGTGAGCTGGGTATCAACCTCCTCATCCATTCATCCCACAACTTGAACCTCTTCTCAGTCCAGGGTTTGTGCTAGGGACTTAGGAAGCCAAGATGAATAGGACAGAGCAGTTGACCTCGAAGAGTTCACACTCTAATGTCCCAAACTGTCATGCAGTGCAAACAGAACATTACAGTACAGACAGGAGAGCTACAGACAAAAATCAGTTTAGAAAGCTGTGGGAGCACAGAGGAGGCTGGATCTAACTCAGTCTTGGGGTATTAGATAAACTTCTCTTTCTTATCTTGTATTTCAGTTTTCTAAAGTTGGAACTATTTCTCCAAATTTGGACCAAAGTCCATCCTTGAAAATGGTCTTGCAACTTAAGAGTGGCCTCAAACCAAGTTGCTGGGCATTCATCCCATAGCCAAAATCACTGTTTCATTTAAACATGTGCTTTTGTTTTCTGAATCTTCCCAACAAATCCATAAAGTAATATTATACCTCTCACTATTCAGATAAGACAATTACAGCATAAAGTAAGAAACTTGCCAGGATGGCACACCCAAAGTGAGATTAAAACTAGAACTCACCTCAAGTCTGTCTGATTCTAAGGCCTACGATGTGAATGCTAGTGATGTTACCCTTTTTATAGCTTTCGTGTCTGAGACTTTGCCTTGACTCTTATTAAAATGGTGTCCTGTGTTTCCAGATCCTTCTGTTCATGGAATACATAAGAGGATTTGTGAAATATGAAGATGCTGGGGAAAACCACTAAAGATTGAGGAACACCTCACCTTGGATGAAGAAAGCAGGTGAGGTGTACCTTCCCACAGTGCCCTAAGGCCTCAGAGCAGGGCAGTGAGCATGCCCTCATCCTTCCAGAGGACTGCACAAATAAGAAAAACATCCTGCACCAGGGGTTGAGTTGGAGGTAGTAAGGAGGGATGCAGACTCCACATTTTGACCCTTTTCCCTCCTTGACATTGGATTTCTTCAAGGTGACTTTGGCTCTTAGTTGCCAGACTCCTGAGGAGGATTAGATACTGCAGTCAATGACAATGGATCAGGTTGTAAGACACAGTGAACCCCTTTGCGTCTTGGACAGTCTAGTGATTGAGAATCATTGACTTTCTCACGCCATCATTTACATCACAAGAGACTAAGCACTTGTGACCATAAGGGTCCCTCCCATCCTACACATCTGTAGGTAATATGGCTTTGACCCTCTTCCCATCAAGAGTTGCTGTCCATTTTCCCTCTCCTTGAATCTGGCTGGCTCTGAAATTTCCTTTGATGAGTGGAATACAGAGGAAGAGCCATTGTTTGATTCGCTAATTAAAACTTAAGACACCTTGCAATTTGTGATTTTTGCCCCCTTGGAACTTTGAGACCTACACACTATGAAAATTCCTAGCTAGCCTACTGGCAAGTCAGAAACAACATGGAAAAAACAAAGTATTCGAGCTGATGCCTAGTACCCACTGTCAGGGATCAATCATCTCAGACCCCTTAGCCCAAAAGAGCCACTGAGTGACCTCAAATTCCTGTATCTCTTGTCTACCACTGTATGAAACTCTACCCCCAAACAGATTAAAACAATGCTGGAGTGTTTTGCTATCGTGAGTCTGTGGATGGTTTTTGCTGTGGGTCTTACCTGGGCTCATTTATGAAACTGCTCTTCTCAGCTGGAAGGCAGGCTGAGTCCACAGGGTCTTTCACTGTATCTGCTGTTTCATCTCAGATAGATGGAGAATTTCTAGAATTTTCCACTATTGGTCAAAGAAAATCACAAGCCAACCTAGGTTTAAGGTAGGGAAATCAATTCCATCTCCTAGTGGGAGTAGAAAAATCACATTGAAAAGGAGTGTGGACAGAGTAGGCATGTTGCATGGGGGTCATTATGATAATCATCTACTATGGTTGGTAACTCTGAAAAAAGTTTCTGGGCACTTTGTAAAAATGAACAGGTGCCCAGGGCATCTTAACTGTCCTATTAAGTATACGAAGCCTTGACAATTTAGAGTTGAGATGAATCTTAAACATTATCTACTCCACTATTATTATTTTTTGATGAAAATAATAGGGTTAGAAATGTTAATTAATTTGCTCAAAGTCACATAGTTAGGAGCACATATGGAATTGAAACAGAAGCTGTTCAGTTTCCCAAACCCAAGTTCTTTCTATTGCACACGAGAGACCATACGCTACCTTAGATATTGTCTTCCCATGATAAACTGTGGCAGACATCGAAAACCAATAGCCAATAACAAAGTTCTTTCCTTGAATTAGCAGAGTCCCAGAGTCCTTGTCAACAGCAAGCTCTGGGCAGTCACTGCCAATCAGAGTGGGCACAGAATGTGCCTGTGGCCCCCTCTACTGCCTCAGGACCCACAGAAACAATCACATAGGCCTGGTGGAGTCAAGAACGAAATGAGACACTGCAAATGAGAATCTCTGCCCCATGACATCAATTTTCCATTATGTTGCTACATTTTTTATTTAAAATTAATTTGATAAGTTTAAAATTTGTTCAAGGATAATTGATTTTTTTTAAAAAAAAAGGATTTAAAGCATTTCCAGAACAAATGAAATATTTAAATTCAAAGTCGTGACAGAAATGGAAATGCACTGATTCAGATGATTGATTAAATATGACAGAATATTATTCTCAGAATCACTCAGACTTGCCCACATTTATTTTTCTATATCTGATCTATTCTAGGGACTCAGAACACAAAAGTCACCAAAATAAATCAAATCATCAAAATATCATTGATTTTGATGAGGCTTATTAGCATGTGTATATATGAATATGGAGTGAGGCAGCATCAAATAATATGATGAGGAATTAGTCATTCTTCTGAACTAATGAAGAAAAGAACATATTTATTTCTATTCCAGATCTGTATGCAGTTTAATGGCAAGAAATTTTCTCGTTTGTATTGCAGACTTCTGCAGACTTTGTGTAATTCGTCATTTGTTCTAACAAACACTCTCAGTCCTTGCATCTTTTTTTGGCAGGGGTGGGGATACCAGAGATTGAACTCAGGGGCGCTTAACCACTGTGCCACATCCCCAGCCCTTTTTGTATTTTATTTAGAGACAGGGTCTCACTGAGTTGCTTAGTGCCTTGCTTTGGCTGAGGCTGGCTTCGATTTCTCAATCCTCCTGCCTCAGCCTCCCCAGCCACTGGGATTGCAGGTGTGCGCCACTATGCCCGGCACAAATGTTTAAAATAATCTTAATGTCACTTCAAAAAAACAACAGAATGAACTGTGAGCTCCTTTTTTAAGAGAAGATTTTATTTTTTTATTTCAGTAGCACAGAAACAGGAACTTTGATTCAAAGTAGATAGCATCCCAAAAAGTAATCTCCTCTTTATAATGTGGGCAGTTTAGTGAATTTTCACTATAGGAAAAATAGAAATACTATCCAAAAAACTTGAGAAATACAATTCTGAAGAAGCATGCCATCAGTTTGGGTCATACCTTTCTTCACTGGATTTTAACATACCTATTTTAGAAACTCAATGAGAGATTCACCATCCATATGCTTAATGGCATGGATGTAATTTGAAGTAAATTTGATTTCTAGAACATGATAGATTCCAGAACAATGTAATTAGGATAATGATAGTACTTTGCTTATAGTTGGATCTCATGAAAGCATCTCATAAATTTCTACTATTTCATATTTTTTTTCCGGGGGAATCCTTAGCAGTAAAGATAGGGGCTAGTTCTTAGTCATCTGGGAGAAGACAAGCCAGCTATCCTTGAAATTTCTACACTGATTTGGATGCCCAAAGGTGAGAGTCACATTCACGGAAGTAGACAGGGGGCTTCCAAAGAAATTAAATGACAGGGCAGTGTATGGCATGGTAGTGTCCTGGTAGAGTCTCTGGTTTGAATTTCACATATTTTTTGGTCACTTTTTCAAGGCAAAGGAATCCTATTATTGTTTGATGTACTAGCATCACATTGAGGGAAACTGTGCTTATATCAAACTACATGGGTAGGGAAGAAGTAAAGCCAAGGGAAAGGAAACTACCTATGTTACCTTGGTTGCCTACAATATCCTAGTGATAATCAGCAACACTAGGTAGGTGACATCACTCCCTCCATTTCTCCAGATTTAGAAGTTGAGGCCAAAAATGTTTAACTATGCATCCAAGGTCAGATACCTTCAAAGTGAAAATCCTGGCTGGGATCTTATGGTACAATTGCCCAAGGTGTTTCGGGGCCTCACCAAGGCAATAAAAGTCTTTGTGAATAAATTGCAGTGTTTCCTACAGTGAGATGGCAGGAAATTAGTTCCATGAGATATTATTAGATATCCTACAGAAAAAGAAAAAAAGAAAAAAGAAAACCTCTAGCAGTCAAAAAAGAATGAGAAACACTGAATGCAATGAAATTCGAGAACTATTATTTCACTACTCATCAGAATATTTAATATGCTAATGTGCATTCTGACTTTCCAAAAGAAAATACACTAAGCAGTATTATTCAAATGTGTGTAATTATAAAGATATTTTATTACCATCATCATCATCATTAT
>CM046664.1:30355356-30375158 GCA_025594165.1 Tamias sibiricus
TGTCTGGGATTTAGATAATTCTGGTTAGGAGAGTACTGAAAAGGAAAATTAACTGTAACTCAAAAGTGTCTGTCCATGATGTATAAACACAGGAATGGGAACACACTAATAAGAAAATGTTATAAAAATACTCTCGGGAGTTCAGACTTGGAGATGTGTTGCAATAATAGAAGTAAAACACACTTAGCAGCTGAAAAAATATTTAAGAATCATCCCCATTGAGAAAATTTTTAACTACAGATAATATGCTCTAGTACAAAAATAATTTTAAAACCTCTGCAAAAACATTTTAAGTCTAGTATAGACCAGAAAGTAAGGCTGAGGATTCGTAATTCATTGGAGATGGTCTAGGAAAACACATGCAACATAAATAATTTAATAGCAATACTGTGTACATACTTCCACTTCACCACTGTGAATAAAGAGAGGATATCTTAAGCTTCTATGTTCAAAGGGTGGCCAGAGTGAACTGGGGCCCAAACTCACAAGAGAGCTAGGACTCTTCCAAGGGCAAACTCCATCAGGTCCTAAAAAGCACATGGATTCCAACTTTCAGTTTGCTCATTTAGGTTTGCTTTAGGTTTCCCTTAGATCTTCAACCTAGTTGGCCAAGACCATGGAGTAACACAGATATTACATTTCAGATACCATGTGAAGACCGAGTAGCCAAACTATCAACATGGGACAAGAAAAACAGAAAACGAGAAGCCAAAAGCAAAGAGGACCATTAAGAGGCAGGGGGGAATAAATCCAACAGATAAAATGTTCTTGGAAGTCAAGAAATGGTCCCTCAGAGACAGACTCAACTAACATTTTTGATACCCCACACAGAGCTCCACATCAGTAGACCTTCAATAAATATTTTGTGAAAGAATAAATAACATGTCACTTTATTCACAGTTTAATCTTGGAAATAATTCTTTCTCATGAGTAATTTCTTCAAAATGTTCCAGAAACTGTTTCCTTAAGAGAACTGAGAACCAGTCCATACTCAGCTTTCTTAAAAGGAAATAATTAATGGAAATGTATTTAGCCCTTAAAAATAAACCTGAGTTCTAAATTTCTAATATAAAACAGAGCTACCTTAAGGCATAGAAGAAATAAAAATAAATACAAATCGTCCTTTCCTTCATATACCAAAGGTCTTGCAAGGTTCATGCCTTTTAAATGGAAAACCTGTGGGTCATTAACTCAAGAAAACAGAAAAATTTGAAGATAACATTGTTCCCTGCTTTTTAATAATGATGAAACTTCTGTGACAAATATTAATACTGATAGAAAAATGCTTTATTTAAAAAATCATGAAAGAGAGCTTTAATTATGTTAATTTGACTTTCTCACAGATTCTGAATCAACACCCACCTTCCATCAAAATATGATAGCAATTCCATCAAAATATGATAGCAATCCAAAACAAGATGATGTGAGAATACTTCATAGTGAGAGGTATTCAACAAGTGTCTAATGAATGAGCTTGTGAAGGAATTACTGATGAAGATCCATAAAGCCAAAATTGTGGAGAAAAGGATAAAGCCAAAACACTTTGGGGAACTTGTATAATTTTCTTGTATTCATTTAATAAATATTTACGAATTAAGAGCATGCTCCCTGGCAGGTACTGTGTAAGATATGGATATATGGATATGTATGGATATATGGATATAGAACAGCCAGGTATATGCATCCTGTCACTACCAAAGGTGTACATTCTAGCAGGTGAACAGAGAAAAGGCAAGTAACACATGTAAATGTAGTAACTCTTACAAAAGTGACAGGGAAAGGGAAAGGAGAAAGCAAAGATTCAATAATGTAATACGAAGAATATTCCAAGCCAGACTGCAAAGCTGGAATGAGTCTTTCCATCTAGCTGGAATGTCAAGAAATAGCACAAATCTTAGAGAGCCTTGGTCATCAGTGGTCTGGATTTACTCGCCATACATATGGAAGCCGCTGGAGCATTTCACATGGTGGGGAGTAGAGGTTTATGACAGAATCTGAGATGTCTTTAGAAAAACCACTCTAAACACCGAGTGGAGAGATTCAAGCAAAGCAAGGATGGAAGGTGAAGGTCACCGGGGACATCTCTGCTGAAGACTAGGTGAGGCATGCAAACAGGCCTGGACTACAGTAGTGGGAATGGGCATGGAGAGAATTTGAAACACGATTTTGAAGTAAGAGTAACAAGACTTACTGATGTGGGCAAAGGAGAGAGGGGAATGCAAGAGGACTCCAGGGTTTTGGCTTGAGAAGGTGGATGGAGAAAGATGGAATTTAAGAGATAAGGTGGGAAGGGAAAACTACCTCATGTAACTCACCATTAGGATCTTTCCTCCTTCATTTACAGATTTGTTTTTCCAGAAGTAACTTAACCTGGGTCACAGATAAGCTCCCTGGACTTCAATCTTCATTGTTTTCCTATAGTCTACACCTTCCAGAAATTTCTTAAGTCATCTCCAGATCTCAACTAAGACTTGATAATTTAAATTAGACTTGATAATTTAAATTAAATTTAAATTGACCCCCAACAACAACAATAACAACAAAATTCTCAAGCCAGGGGTGTGGGTCAACAGCAGAGCCTGAGGCCCTGGGTTCAATTCCAAACATAAAAAAAAATTACAAAATCAGAATGATAAAAAGTAGGCTTAGACTTTTTTGTTTCATTTTTACTTAGATTTAATAGAACCACTACTGAAAAGTAAGAAAAAAATTTACTCTTTCTGAGCAATGTGCTCTAATTCATGAGGATGAACTCTCCACAAAAGACAAACAAAAGATTTTTTTTTTTAATGGCATAACACTAAAGTCATTTTAATCTGATTCAGCAGTGAACAATCTAAGACATGTCTCTTCCAACAAAAGACAGCTGGACACATAAAAATGTGTGATCCATTCAAAATTGAAGAATAGAATAAATCATTTACAACAATAAAAATGCAGAAATTCATACCAGAAAGGAAAAAAAAAAAGTAGAAACTCTCAGCACTAAGTGATTTCCAAATATTTCCAAAACAGGAAGCAAAAGACAGCAAGTGTCACTATAGTAGCTTCTCATATAGTATAAGTTAATCAGCCAGCCTCAAATAAAAAAGCAGCAATTCATCATTAAAACAAAACAAAAAACAAACAAACAAAAAATCAGCAATGTACCACACTGCCAGAGAGTCAAGAAAGCAGACTTTTTCAAGATAGTGACTTCTTGTGCTAATAGCTCAGTGTTATCTCTCAACTTTCAAGGTCTATGAAGGGGCAAATTTTTGTTGTTGTTTTTCTTTTCATCTGCTTAAACTTGAAATAAAGTTGACTGCTAATGAGAGAAGAGACTTTGATTTCTTTAAAACAATAACAGTAGGAGAATCTAGGGTTTCAATCAAAAAACTTCCCCTTCCAAGTTGCATTTTCTCAAATCCCTTAGCTTAGGATCCTGTTTCTAAAGTTGGATTCATGTTTGCACTTCAGTTAGAGTGTTAGAGTGATTTCACACACACACACACACACACACACACACACACACACACACACACACCCCCCCCCGTAATAGTACATTTCATAAAGTTAAAGCTGAGCAAATGGTTGTTTAAAAGAAAGCTCAGGGGGCTGGGATTGTGGCTCAGCGGTAGAGTGCTCGCCTAGCACATACGCGGACTGGGTTAGATCCTCAGCACCACATAAAAATAAATGCATTGTGTACAACTAAAGTAAATAAATAAATGTTTTTTTTTTTTTTTTAAAAGAAAGCTCAGTGGAGACATCTAGGTTGCTTCCACAATTTAGCTATTGTGAATTAAGATGCTATAAACATTGATGTGGCTGCGTTATACTATAGTATGCTGATTTTAAGTCCTTTGGGTATAGACTTAAAATGGATAGCTGGGTCAAATGGTGGTGCCATTCCAAGTTTTCTGAGGAATCTCCATATTGCTTTCCAGATTGATTGCACCAATTTGCACTCCCACCAGCAATGAATGAGTGTGCCTTTTCCCCCACATCCTTGCCAACATTTATTGTTGTCTGTATTCTTGATAACTGCCATTCTGACATGAGATGAAATTTTAGAGTAGTTTTGATTTGCATTCCTCTAATTGCTACAGATGTTGAACATTTTTTCATATATTTGTTGATTGAATATCTTCTTTTAAGAAGTGTCTGTTCAGCTCCTTAGCCCATTTACTGATTGGGTTGTTTTTTTTTTTGGTATTAAGGTTTGTGAGTTCTTTATATATCCTGGAGATTAGTGCTCTATCTGACGTGCATGTGGCAAAAATTTGTCCCCAAAATGTAGGCTCTCTCTTCACCTCATTGATTATTTCTTTTGCTGAAAAGAAGCTTTTTACTTTGAGTCCATCCCATTTATTAATTCTTGATTTTATTTCTTGAACTTTAAGAGTCTTATTAAGGGACCTAATCTAGTGTGATGAAGATTTGGGCCTACTTTTTCTTCTATTAGACACAGGTCTCTGGTCTAATTCCTAGGTCCTTGATCCACTTTGAGTTGAATTTTGTGCATGGTGAGAGAGGGGTTTATTTTAATTTTGCTGCATATGGATTTCCAGGTCTTGTTGTCGCCTGCAGCTATCGCCACCTGCAGCAACGATACCGTGGGAAAGAATTTGGAAGCAGACTGGAAAATGAATAGGCTCTTTATTCTTGCTTCTTCTAACTTCTCTCTCTGGCTCCAACAACCTCTCCAACTCCAACCACCCTCTCTAGCCAACCTCACCCAGTTAAATACTTTTTGCCTTAACAAGTATACACGTGTCAACAGCTCAAACTTACAGGTGCGTCACATAGTGTTCACGGGCATAGAAAGATTCTTAGATAAATGCATGAATATCAGGTGAAAATACTGAAACACCTCTTATGGCTCTCAGCTAGCCACCATCTTAGCTATCTCCTTATTAGGGCTCTTACAAGGTCTCAAGAAACTGTGGTATACATACACATTGGAATATTACTCAGCATTAAGAGAGAATAAAATCATGGCATTTGCAGGTAAATGGAAGGAGTGGAGAACATAATGCTAAGTGAAGTAAGCCAATCCAAATAAACCAAAGGCAAAATGTTCTCTCTGATAAGTGGATGCTGATCCATAATGGTGGGCACATGGGAAAATGGAGGAACTTTGATGGGGCAAAGGTGAGGGAGGGCTGAGGAGGGGGGATGGGGGTAGGAAATATGGTGGAATGAGATGGACATCATTACCCTAGGTACATGTATGACTGCATGTATGGTGTGATGCTACATTGTGTACAACCATAGAAATATAAAGTTGTGCTGCAGTTGTGTACAATGAATCAAAATGCATTCTGCTGTCATATATACCTAATTAAAAAAGAAAAAAAGCTCAGTGGAAATGAATTCCATTCAATCTATTCAGTATAATCCTCTTTGCAACCATTATGTGAACATGTGACTTAAATGCTGTCTTATTAACGCCATTGTTATCATTTAGCACTTAGATCTTCATTCATTCCATGTCCAAAACTTTACCTCTGTTTTTCCACAGTCCACTCACCCACCCACTTCCATTCTTTCATTTGATTTCTGTCTGTATTCTCCTTTCCCTTCACAATCTAAGTATCACTGGCAGCAGTGTCTAGGAATTCATCATCTCATTATAATTTTTTAGTTCTAACTGTATGAAATGTTCAACACATATTTGTTAACGATTAAAACCTCAAATGGAAAAACAAACATCAGAAAAAGACTATCTAGTTAATTTCAGATTTACAACTTTTTTCACCCCAATATCATTTTCCAAATCATGTTTAGACAGCATCAAACACTATCTGATTTACTTAATGTTTATATTAGTAGACCCATAACCCAAGAGGATTTATAAAGATATCACCTTGATCATGAGATTTCAATAGATATGAATTTCATTTTCCATATAAGAGAGAGAAAATGTTTAACATTGTCTAAGATACAAGTAAACTGTGGAAACAAAACATATGTTCTGGCAATTCCATAGAGTTTTACATTTCTGCATTGAAATTCCTGTTGAAGGACCCCCCAAATTTTTTTCCATTTACTTTATATTAAGAAAATATATTAAAAACTAATACTGATACTGACTTATAATAGCAAGGGAGGGGGGATGAGAGGAATGAAGGAACTTTAAATAGAACAAAGGGGAGGGAGGGGAAGAGAGGGGACAAGGGGATAGGAATAATGGCAGAATGAGTTAGACATCAATACCCTAAGTACATGTATAAAGACACAAATGGTGTGAAATTCTTTTATGTAAAACCAGTGACTTGAAAAATTGTGCTCTTTATATGTAATATGAAATGAATTGCACTCTGCAAGCATGTATAACAAATTAGAATAAAAAATAATAAAAGTATTGTGATAAGTGAAAAACAAAAACAAAACAAAACAAAAACCCAAATCTTTGCTGACCAACATCATTTGGCATGAGGGGTCAGAGATTGACCCCATCACCTCTCATTACCAGCATCACCATCCGTACCACCCTCTTTGCCATCCCTAAAACAAAGTAGACAATGCTTAAATCACTGCACCCATTGCTAAAGCAAGTGACATGTGTTTCTTATTGGTGACTAGATGCTCTTCCAGGAGATTTCAAACTCAAATACTATTCCACAAAGTAAAGAAATTCCAATATCATTAATGTTACTACATGGGAAAACACACGGGTTCTCCCTGAAAAGAAATTCTTACCCAAAATCTCATCCCGTTTCATTTATGCTGTGAAGAAAAACAAAAGCAATTTGAATTGGAAGGGACAGTATTTGGGATTTTCAATGATACAGGTAGCCCTAGATCCATAATAATAAAAGCTGATATAAATCAGTACTTATAGAGCAGTACTGACTAATGACCCTTTCTGCAGTGGGAGAAATGAATGTTCTTTATCCTGCCTTGTCTGAGATAGTGGCTGCTAGTAATGTGTGGCTATTGAACACTCAGCATGTGCCTTGTATGACCAAATAACTGAATTTTAATTCATTTAAAATTTAATAATTGAATTTAAACTTAAAATTTTTATTTTACAAGCTCATAACCACTTGTAGATAGTAGCTATTGTATCAGAGAGTGCAGCAAACAGAGGTCAGGAATGTATGGCACCAGGGAATATTGGGAACTGGAGCAAACTGGAAAACACTTGCCCAGAGGCAGGCAACCACTACTTAGTTATTTGTTTCCAAAGAAACTGGAAATCTGGATTGCTATGTATAATTCTTTTGTAACTAGCTTTTAGCAACTATAGGTAGTCCTTACTTCACATGGTTGTACATGGCATGAATTTCAGTTACCACAGTTTAATCATATCAATTCCCCAACATCATGGTTCAAATTTCAGTTACCACGGCCTACTAAAAAGGTAACTGCATGAAGTACAAACTCAATCACTAGCTCGTCTTCAGTCCACAGGCCAGTAAGTAGGTAACAGATGCGCATGGTGACCAATAACCAATCACAACCCTCTTGCAAAATTTGCCAATGATTGGTCTCAGGGCATCTGGTATTCTGGTAATTACCTTAACCCCTGATCTCCCATGGATGAACTAACGTGCCATTTCACCAAAATAGATGATCATAAGAGAGGTCTGGTCAACAAATATGAAAGTGCAACAAAAAATAAAAAATGCCAATTCTGGGAGTGAACTTTGAATTGAACACAAATGAACTTGTAGAAGAAATAGCTGCCTTTGGGAATGTAGTCTATACGGCTATTCAAGAGATTCAGCATGGGTGACCAGAGGAACTTAATGAAGCCAAAGTTTCTGAAATAAATGATCAAAGCAGTTATGATGAAAAGGAGGAAGATGTACCAGAGGAAGTGATGCCAGCAAAAGTATTACATTTTAAAAAAAAATGTCATATTTCATAACACTGAAAGCACAAAGGATAAAATGTTGGAAGGAAACTTGAAAGGCATATGACAATTAGCCAAGGCATAGAAAAGAAGCTCAGTCTGTATCTTCAGTGATAGGATGAGCAAAAGGTGGCGAGCACGGTTCCCACTGCACTTGCTAAATATTTTCAAAGTAATAAAGCACTTCAATTGTCAATGTTTCTGATGTTTTAAATTATAGCATACTAGTAAGTATTGCTCTTACTAATTGTTTTTCATTTCCTTATGCTATTAGGACAGTAGGAGAGATCTTAAAGTTTGGAAAAAATACTTTCCCCACTGATTATTAAGTTTACTTCGCATGGTTTCAGTTTGAAAGGTCAGTCCTAGTGTCTCACCCTGCTGTACAAGGTGACTGCCCCCTGTATTTCAAATTTGTTAAAAGTACTGGGTGGGGTAAATAAAATGTATGGCTAGTGGGACACAAATTTAAAGCCTGTGCAAGTACTAGTGTCATACTCAATGTATATCCCCATAATAATAGGAGGGAGGATGCAGGGGGAAAAAAAGCAAAGAGTGCAAATGACTTTAAAGCACATATTCATCCAATACTCTCTACAAGGACATACCTATTGCTGTATGCTCCAGGATTCTCCCAAAAACCTGTCTGCAAAAATAAAGTCAACATTTTTTTCCCCTGAATACCTTGGTTGAGAACTGCATGCTTCCAAACCTCCTGACATCTGAATGCATCATGAAACCTGGCTGTTAGGCCTTAATGTTTCTTTACCAAATGTTTTTCTGCATATCACAATATGACTGGAGGGCGATTACATAATGGATAACATCAACACTATGCATGCTCCATATTCCATATGGATGATGCATAACAAGCAAAGTTCCTGCCAAAATCCTTGTTTTGAAACAACACAGAGGATGCGCATGTAGCCCTAACGGTCCCTTATAATGCACCTCTATCCCTTTCTCTAGTGCATTGCTGGTCCAAAATCTCTTTAACAACAGAGGCCATGTCCCACCCAGGCCTAGATCCAAAGCCAGCACATGGAGCCCAGGATGGGTCTCAACACAGATGTCACCTCTGAGCGTATTTGTCCAGCATATTTAAAGTATCCCTTCTCTCATTACCCATCATTCCCTTTTATCCTTTTGCCTTTATCAAATTCTGGACATAAGCACCCATATTTATGTTTCCTCACTTCCTATCTAGAATTCAAACTGAAGTGAGAGCAGGAATAAGGGACGTCTGGTTCACAACCATGCCTCTTACCTGGATGTGGTAACCTGGACAGAGTATTCACTGATAGATGGGGATAGATCATTGGATGGTTTGAATAAATGAAAATGTGTACTTAAATTTAAAAATGCCTGTCTAAATGAGTTACTATTTGAATGAATGACTGCTGAAATGAATTAGTTTGATTAATAAAGGGATTAAAAGTATTATTATGCTTTAATTAGTAGAAAAAGGAAAGATAGCTGTTATTTTCCAAGGTAACAGTTCATACACACCAATATGACCCTTTTTGGGTATATTCCGTTTCCTAAGTTTTACCCTCAGATAAATCTAAATTTGAGAATTCTTCCGTGGGCGAGCTCCACAAGTCCAGCCACCATTTTCTCAACAACAAGATGGAGGAGTTTCACTGCACAGCAGCATGTGTGAAAACAGCTTGGGAGTTTTTATTGAGAATAAGCTCAAGATGAGTCAACAGAGAAGTGTCGTTTCCACAAAACACATTTTAGCTCAGACTGTGAATGTGGGTCTGGCATTGAGTTGAGGGAGGTGATTTCTCATTCTGATCCTGTTGGCAGGGCCACTCGTAAAGTCTTCTGTCATCTTGGGAGGCACCAGGGACAGCCTACAGCACATTCAAAAATGGGAATCAGTATGGCTGAGGAAAAGGAAGGAGGAAAAAGGAGATGAAGGAACACAGGCCAGACTTCCAGCCATAGCACTGAAAAAACTATTGCCTAGGAGGATGCAGGCTTGCCAACTAGTAAATGGTAGACCAGAGTTTGAATCCATCATATGGGCTGTGGAGTGACCCAGATCTGGATTAAATTCCATTTCTATCACTTTTTAGCTCTTTGACTCTGGGCAAATGAACTTTGTGAGTATCAGTTACCTTATTTGCAAAATGGATATTCCTTATTTTATTGAACTATACTTCATGGTAACTAAACAAGACCACTAATGGAACATTTTTGAAAGAATGTGAACTCTATAAATGAAAGGAATATAACAGATTTACCAAAAAAAAAAAAAAAAAAAAAAAAAACCTTTTAAGTACACAATTTCAAATTCCTAACAAAATGATGAATTTATAAAAATTATTAATTTAGGGCATAAGTCAGGGGGTCTTAACCTGGAGGTCCCACAGACACTTAGTGGAAGGTGCATGAATAGAAGGAGGAAAATATTAACACAAATGGGAAAGAAAAGGTGCATATTTGTTTTTACTAACTCCAAAATGATACTGCACATCTCCTTAAGTCACAAATGCAGGCAGAAAAATCACAGCAATAAACACAGAACCTGTGGTTCTACTGTAGTATAAATCACAAGTATTTTTTTAAATATATAAAAAGATAATTTGATAGTTGTTGCAGATGTCTTGAAATATCATTTATTACACAATTATTTATCATTACTATTAAAAAATTATAGTAGTCATTATATCTGCTACTGGTTCTTATTTAATCTGCAATAAAGAAGTACACATTTCATTATTTGCAAATTTGCTCAATACTGTGATAACTGTTATTTAATAGCTCATCAAGTGCCTTCATGTTTACATATACTTAATTGCCCTCATTTTTAAACATTTTTCAGAGAAGAACTATAGAGGCTTTGCCAATAGCCTACAAAGACCCACTTAAAAAAAAGTTTCAGAACACCCACTTTAGGTAAAGTTTGATGGAGAACTTTACAATGGAGGACCAAGTTGTCAGTACTGAATTCCACATATCCCTTTCAGGATCATACAAGGGAGTCATCTAGACACTGTGACTCCCTACACAATGTGATGTGAAGCACAGAGCACTATTGCAAATGTTTGTATCTGAAAATAATATTTGGCTCCAACTGTCTGATTCAACTTTTCACAATGATGGAAATTCTCTACATTTATATTCCCCAATACAACAGCCACTAGATGCATTTGACATGCGGCTAGAGCAAGTAGACAACTGAATTTTCAAATTTTGTTTAATTTTAATTAATTTATATTTTAAACAGCCACATATAGATAGCTTCTAGACTATTAGATTGGTCACCTTAGAACTTAGTTTTTGCCAAACGTAAAAGGTAGACAAACAAGTTAAATAACAACAGGGGAAAGCAAACAGTTTCACACCATGAAAGAATCTACAGGACAACTGAAAAGAATTTAAAAAGTGATGTAACAATATGGGATTAAAAAAAAACTATAAGCCGGGCGGTGGCGCACACCTGTAATCCCAGCACTTTGGGAGGCTGAGGCAGGAGGATCGCGAGTTCAAAGCCAGCCTCAGCAATGGCGAGGCACTTAGCAACTCAGTGAGACCCTGTCTCTAAATAAAATACAAAAAAGGGCTGGGGATGTGGCCCAGTGGTCGAGTGCCCCTGAGTTTAATCCCGGTACCAAAAAAAAAAAAAAAAAAAAAAAAAAAAAAATAATAAAAATAATCAAACAGAGTGTGTGGCTCTTGTTTATATCCTGACATCATCATATCAAGTAAATACCAATAATATCAAGAAATTACTATTAATTTTATTAGTGCAATAATGGTATTACAATAACATTAGGAAATTTCTGTTGTTTTCAAAAGACTCAAACTGCTGTGTGTAGAGTTGAAATAAAACTATTTCTAAGAATCACCTTAAAATATTTTAGCAAACACAGAAATGAAGCAAGCATAGCAAAATCTGGGTAACAACTGAATCTGATTTGAAGGTAAACAGGCATTCTTTATTTCTGCTACTTTTGAGTGTGTTTGAAATATTAGAAAATGAAGTTTAAATATGATTATGCACTGAATATACTAACTGGCACACAGTAAGCACTCAATATCAATTAGCGACTATTAGCATCATCATTGTCATTAAGATCCCTGAAGTCAAAACTGAGATTAATTAGTTAAAAGGACAAAGAGGTAGCTTTGAACTCAACATCAGAACAAGTTTTTGCCAGAGTTCTGGAAAAATGAAAATAACCTGTCTTCTGAGGTAGTGGCTAACAGAATGTTCAAAACAGCATCAGTTTTACATTTCATGAGCACTTTTAACAGGGCAGAGAAGCCTTCATTTAATCTTCATGACAATGTCATAAGGTAGGTACTCTCACTGTCCCCACTGGAGCTGTGCCAGCAGAGACTGATCGCTTGGTCAGGATGTTGCAGAAGAGGGTCAAGGTAAATGGTTTTGCTAGTTGCCCTTTACCGACCCCTATAACCCCGAACTCTTCTGATTCAATGAATATGTCACTCACGTGAATTGTGCAGGCTGGCCAGTTGGGAAGCTCACACTCACACTCAGCCAGGGAACAGAGAAAAACTCTTTGCTTTTACTTATCGAAAAGTCTTTAAACATCATCTTTCTCTTTCAAGCAGAAGACTAAAACGTCACCAGAATTTTAATTATCTGTAGACAGGGCATGATATGATCAAGAAAATGCTACATTTCAATGGCTCCATTTATCCATTTTCAAATTTCCCATAAATTAGAAGGAAACATCTTCCCTAGGCTGCCATTTGACCAAGAAATGTCCATGGTATATCTTTGTCAACATGTTTCAGAACATAAATCCAAATTACAAAAACTAAAGTTGGTATAAAGGCTGTCGTCACATATTATATCACTTGGAAAGAAATATTGGTGACCTTATCCAGTATGACTGTTATAATAGTAATAAAATTGAATCTTGGAAGATTACACTTCTGGTCAAAGTAGTAAAATGTGACCTTATTCTATTCAACATTGACATTTATTATATTAATTCATATGTAAAAAACTGCATTAAAATGATATTAAAGCCCTGGTTAGAAATGAGAATGTTGAAGAACTTCAGAAATTAGATTTAACTTTACCATCCCTTCAAAGCATTGAGCCTGTTTGATGCAAATCAAACTAAATTTTCTTCACCAGTCTCTAACTCTGTTTTAATTTCATTATTTGTACTATCTCATTCATTCGGAATATATTTTTTTTTTCCAATGCCTCTTCAAACATTTTATAAACCTTAACTCATTTTCATCGTGCTCCAGAGAAAAAGATAACACAGAGCACTGAATATACAAAGCTGACTCAGAGGATCAAGCCATCTGCTCATGGCTGGGAAATCCTCCTTGAGCCAATAAACCGTGGTAACAACGAGCACACACAGAGTGCCCTAGGCCCTAGGACGTGTACCAAGGCCCAGCAGGGAGGAAGCAGTCAGACAGCTAGCACGCTGGATCTCACAGAATGGGCACCACGTGGAGAAATTTATCATTTCAGAATCCTATATAGGCAAAGTGTTGAAGTGTTTTATGATGTTTTTATTAATTTGTTCTTGAGCTTTTTTTTTTTTTTTTTTTATTATTTATTTACCTTTTTAAAACTGATCAAGATTTTACAGAGAGGCCCCTTCATTGAACATAAATTTTGCACACTTTCACTTCAGCAGTAGAATGTGAAATAACACTGAAATCAAACTTGTGGCCCAAGCACGGCACACAGGATTGTTTTTTTAATCTAATCATTACCAAAGTTCCAGGCTTGCTTGCCATGGTAGGTCCCATCTCTCCCCACCTCCTCTGGCCACCTTTATTTATTCATTTTTTCTTGATACTGAGATTGAACCCAGGGCCTCACACATGCTAAGCAAGTAGTTTACCACTGAGCAACAACCTCCCAGCCCTTTTTAATTATCTTTTGAGACAGGGTCTTACTTTGTTGCTCAGGGTGATCTCAGACTTGTCATCCTCCTTCCTCCTTCCTCCCACTCCCAAGTGGCTGGGGTTACAGGCGTAACCCCATTGTGCCTGGCTCCAACTCTTTCCAAACATGTCTTCCACAAATCTCACTACACTATTAGGTTCCAATAAAAAATTCTTTATATATTTCCTTATATACCTCAATTAATATTGTTTTCTGCTCTGAAACATCTTTTGGCATTACATCATTAGATTAAGCTAAGTGTTGCTGTGATAATAAGCAGCCCTCAAATTTCAGAAACTTGTCACACAAAGGTTTATATCTTGTGTACTGTCCATTGAGGCAGTTCTGTCCACCTTGGTTACATAGGCATCCAGCTGAGGGTGTGACCACCAATTCATAAACTATGGGTAGCCATGCCAGGGGAAAGGAAAACTATGTAGGAGCCTTGTACCAGAAATTAGGTGTTTAGTTCAAAGTGGCATAACTCAATGCCATATCTAGTCATGTGGTTCCACCAAACCATAAAAAGTACAATTCTACCATATGTCTGAAAGGAAGAAGAAAGTGAAAATATTTGACCAACACTATCAATGACTTCCTATCTCCATGGGTCCCAAATCTGATCATTCATCCTAATCAAAGTGCAATTCTACCTCCTCCTAAAAGACACCCTTGGTTCCTTTTGATAAAATGAAGCTATCCATGTGGTTAATATACAGAGCATGTTATTTCACCTCGTAAGGCCCTTATGACTCTGTGAGAACAGTGTCTCCACTGGGACTCTGAGTTTCCCACAATGCTTTGCTGGGTAAATATTGCTTGAATGATTGAACAATGCTGTCTGCATAATGAGAGCTTCATCTCCAAAGACTTCAAATACCCTGGAGGCCAGTAATACTTGATAAGTAATCAACCTTTTTTATTTTTTTTTTTATTTATATCATAAAGATACTTAAAACAACATTAAATTGATCATAAAGATGAAATAAAAATGAGCCCATAATCCCATCAGCCTAAACCAACAAATGTTTTTAATTGTTTTTCTTCTAGTCCTGTTCAAAGGGGCATCCTTTCTTTTCTTTCTTTCTTTCTTTCTTTCTTTCTTTCTTTCTTTTTTTTTTTTTAACATAGCTATATTCAGGATGCACACAGACAGCACACAGACAGGAAGAATTCTAAACAGAAAATAAGTGACAGCCCAGTCAACATGCTATTCACCCTTCCCCACAGCAAGGACATGCTAAGCCAAACCTTAAGAGTTTTACTGAGTTTTACTTCCCACAGCACAAGTGCCAGCAATTTAAAGCTTCTATGTTACTTAATAGTGTCCCCCTCATTCAGAAATATCAGTGTACCCTTTATACCACTTCTATGTCTTGTCAAAGACAATAAATTTCCCCTAGTGCAAGAAGCTTGATTTTCACCATGAGAAGGAAAAAAAAGGAGGAATGTGTACTAAATCATGGACAATTTTTGAGAACATCAGTGGTATGGGTAAAATGCCAACGTCACTGTTAAGGCACCATTAACAAGACCCATGCAAGTTTTAACCCCATTCTCAAACTGATGTTAATGTCTTTTCATTCCATTTACCTAATCCAATTATTTTTATTTTATCACATGTTCTTACTATTTTTATAATCTGAGTTGAACCCTTTCTGGAACAAGGTGACTCACATGCGTGCGCACACACCCACACACACACACACACACACACACACACACACAGAATATACTTTTTTGAATTTGTTTTAATTAGTTACACATGACAGTAGAATGCACTTTGATACCTCATACATAATGAGGCATATTTTCTCATTCTTCTGGTTGTACATGATGTAGAATCACGCTGGTCATATAGTTATATATGTACATAAGGTAATAATGTCTGATTTGTTCTACTATCCTTCCTACCCCCATACCCTCTCTCCCCTATTTTTATTTAACCATACTATCAAACACACAGTAGAAAGTCTCACCAGAGCTAATAAACAATCCAGATGGTCATTTAATTCATTCAGCTTACTTAAGATCAAACACATCTGCTTTGTCCTTAAAGCTACTACTATACTGAGAAGGAAAAAAACAAAAACACCCAAAACACCCAAACACCTTGCAATCTTATTAAATTTCAGAGTAATGACTTCTTGCCTACATTCTATTCAAATAGCTGATAGATTATTAGGTTTTCAAGCTATAATATTTTAAAGTTTTATGTTCAGTTTCTCAACCACTGCCACAAGCACACATAATTTATACTCTTACATTTTTGAAAGGGTTTATTATTTTATGTGCCATAGTTATTGATCTGAATCAAATCTTTCTTACCTGATTCAACAGAATATAGTAGGAATAAAATGCGACTATTTACGAATGTCAACCACTGCTATAATTCACACAAAATCCACCAAGCCTACTATATTATGAATAATATTACATATTTTTCTAAGAGTCTGATAATACTTACCTCAAATGTAAACATTCTCTAGAAATTTGTCAAAATAAAAGAAGTAACCTTAAACAATATTTTCAGATATGACTGTAGATAGTCACTAGATAGTCACATTTTCCTTCAATTTAAATGTTGTCTCAATACCCATGAAATACTCAATTGTTCAATAGTTGCTTTCTGGAGATATGCCTTCATTAAGGTGCAAAACATCATACACCTGGAATGCTGCTCAAACAATTCTTAAGGGAGAAATTCTGGTGACAAATAAAAGGGATACATTTTTAAGCTAAAAAGTCGCTGGTTTCTCATGAAGAATTTATATTAGAATGTACCAATAGAGCAGAAGAAAGCAATATGAAAAGAAAATTAATATTCATTGAGAAACAGATACCTTGGTGTGACATAAAGATCACAAAGCCAAAGCTGAACAATTATCAAATTTTTATAAGAAAAATTATATACACACAGTGCCTGGAGTTCTAGGTATCTAATGCTGTGTACCAAATGACCTCAAAACTCAGTGAGGTAAGTAACAGTCATCATGAACTACCTTTATGGTTTCTGAGAGTCAGGAATTTTCTGTGAGTGTATAGGTCAGGAAGTTCTGGCTTTGGGGTTTTCATGAAATTGCAGCCACACCATGACTGAGAGTAGGGTCATCCACCCTGAAGGCTACATTAGGTATGAATCTGGAAATCTTCCCTAATGGGAAGGCAGTTCAGGACATCTCTCTCTATCTCTGTAAGTTATCCTCAGTATACTCTCTAGAATGGTGGCTTCATGGTGGCTAGAGTTCTCGAAAGATGCATTGAGGTTCCCAAGAGATATGCCAAAAAGGAGAGATAAAACCAATAAAGTCAAAGATCTGTTAAGGACCAGGCCTTACAACTCATACCACACCACTTCCGCCATATTCTATTGGTCAAGGCATTTACCAAGGTCCCCAGATTCAAGCAGAGTGAACGTATACTTTACCTCTTGGTGAAAGAGTATCAACACACCACATTGTAAAAGGAATATTTAGAATATAATTATGCTGCCATATCTTTGAAAAATTCAATTTGCTATGCTTAGCCACATAGGACACTCACATCCATAGGACAATTCCCTTGCTGTCTTATCTGCAAGGGAAGAATAATAACCAAACTCCAATATTTACTAGTATCTCCTAAGAGCTAAATATCATGTGAGGCACTGAAAACAAGTGAGACCATCATCTCTGCCAGGATAAGTCTCATCTTTTCTAACAATCAGCCAGTTCTCACAGAAGAGCAGATATATCCTCCAGATTAGCTGTGAGGAGGGAAGGGAATTTAGAGTGGAGCCCAGAAGAACTCCTACATGTACTTTAGGATAATACAGAATGATTTGGGCTGCTTCAAATGACCTCTAGATGTGGATACAGGGTTATCTGGAAGTTCTGCTACACAAATGCTGCAAAATTTGAGGCCATGTTTTCACTGTGGATAATAGGCCCCAGGACAGTGGTTCTTAAGCAGGCTTTCACACTATGCTTGAGTAATGCAGTCAGGTGTAAGGCATGCCTCAAGCTGTTCAGACAGCGAGGAGGGGTTGACCTCAATTTGGTGTACCAAGATCCATGTAACGTCAAGCGATTTTTGGTGACTCTCAGCCGGATCATACATAGGAACCTATGTAACATGAGTGTCAGTGAGGAAAGAATTCTGAGAAGCACCACTCTGGTACATGGCTAGGAAGTGGAGTGGAGTGGGAGTAATACAGCAAAACAGTCATGAGTTATTTAAGTCAAATGAGACAGGAGTCATGGCCTTGGGTGGTTCACCAAGAGAGAATAAACAGGGAAGCAGGTATAGTGAGTAGAACCTCTCTGCTCTGGGCTCTCCACACCCTGATTTCTGGCCACATAACATTAGGTATGTAAGATTAAATATGCATTTTGTCTCAGCATAAGCATTCAGAGTGAGGATGATAAAAGCAACTCTATCAACAACTTATACAAATTCCTAAGGGGTTAGGTGTAAAAGTCTTAGCACAGTGCCTGACACCTCATACACATTGTGTTAGTCAGATTTTGATTGCTGTGATGAAGAATCCTACAAGAACAATTTGGAGGAGAAATTTCTTCGGCTCATAGATTCAGTCCATGGTCATCTAAATCCCATTGCTCTGGGCCCAAGGTGAGGCAGAACATCATGGTAGAAGAAAGCTGCTCAGCTCAGTCAGGAATCAGAGAGAGGAAGAGGAGTCAGGGAGAAGATCTATAATCCCCAAGGACATGCCCCCAGTGACCCACTTCCTCCAGTCACACCCTACAGTTACCACCCAGTACAGTGTCCTTTCAAACTACTAATCCATCAAATGGATTAATCCACTGAATGGGTTACAGCTATCATAATCTAATCATTTTGGCTCTGAATAACACCGCATTAACACATGTGGGGTCATATCATATCCAAATACTAACAGACATTGACTTAGGTTTTCTGTTGCTCTTCTGGTTATTGAGTAGTTACTGACACAGTATCAAATTCCCTAGCCTGACTTCTCAACCTTCCTGGGACACTAGTAATACTGTGACTTGCTGATCACACCTAGCTTCTCAGGACCTGGCTTCCTTAACTAAAAAATAAAGAGCATTTCTAGGTCAGTGGGTGTTAAACTCTGTTCTGAAAAGTCTTAGACTTTCTGAGGAGCTGAGGAAGTAGGCCAAGCTGGCAGAGCCCTGAGCACTTCTTTCTCTTCATCTGAGAGGTTCAATTTTTTTTTCTGTTAAAATTTAAATATATTAGCAGTATAATAAGACTATAATAAGACTTTGTAATAAGACTTTAAGCATATTTCATAAACACTTTGATAATTAAACATTTTATAAGGAGGATTTTAGAGAAAACAAGGAATAACAAGCAAATTTTGATAAGATTTCTAACATTTCCCATCTTTTAAAATGTAAACTACACATTTGAAAGACAAAATTCATGAGTAATTTTGATAACATTTGAATATATATTTTAATGCTTTAATATGAAAACAAGCCTTCTAAACATTAATCTCAAATGTTAATGTCCATATGATTCACCTGCAGGATGTTGTTAAAATGCAGGTCTTGGTTCCCTTTGGCTGGGCAAGGGCCCAGGGATCAGCATTTTAAGTTCCCAGTTGGTATCAATGTTGTTAGTCCTTCGATTGCCACTTCAATAGCAAGAGTGTGGACTTGGACTTGAGAGGTTCAATTTTAATCTGTTTCATACACAAGAGTTTTGGTGTGTGATCATGTTTGGCCCAAGACTCTGTAACTAAAAACAATACAAAGTGTGAAAGTCAGAGGTTGGGAAGATGTCTAACACCCCCAGCTTCCATGAAGTGGGTGTCTGGAGCATGCAGGTGATCCAAATAGCAGCTAGCGAGGGCACAGATGTTTAGCAGCTGGTTCATCACTGACCTTCAGGATATAAAGTCACACTAAATAACTCACTCTCAATTTGTCTTATTTTTCAAATCTGTTGTTAGAATAGAAACATTTAAATATTAGCAAAAGCAGAAACATAGTACTAACATGTTTGCCTGGTGATTTTAATACTCTTATAACAAGAGCATAATGGAGGAAGATGGTGTCCCAAGCAGTA
>CM046664.1:30375258-30391592 GCA_025594165.1 Tamias sibiricus
GGCTGGCTTTGAACTCTCGATCCTCCTGCCTCAGCCTCCCAAGTACTGGGATTACAGGCGTGCGCCACCGCGCCCGGCTTGTGTAGCATTCTTGTTCCCACCATGCACTGCCCTAAGCCATCCCCAGGTTTGTCCTGGAAACTTTGTAATTTGAAACCCATTGACAAAACCTTTCTCTCTTGGTTACCCTGTCATGAAAAGGATCTTCAACACTTGAGCTATCAAACCAGCAGTGAATTGTGAGGTTGCAAATATTAGAAATGAACACACCACTTTGAAAAGCATCTCTGTAAATGGTGTCTATGCTTCTACCACATCACATCGCCCTTTTGACCCTACAGCTGTATTATGTCCATACATCTGACTCAAGGAACCCGTTCTTCTTACTTTCTAGGTGGAGAAAAGTAGAAGTGCTAACACATTAAGGCCTCCCCAGAGCAGTTCTCAGGCAATGAGGATAAGAGTTGGTGAATAAAGATCCCACTTTCCTATATCCTAGGTAGGATGACTCCAAGGTACATGCTATATACCAGCTCCCAGAGTTTGCTACTAGAACTAAGCTCCAGGCATACCGAGTGATAACTTCCTTGATAAACCTCCTTTATTGGCTGCCTTTCATTTCCTGTCTCCATGGCCCATACTCCCTTATTGACGTGTTCAGGAATCACCTCCCTAAATACACCACTGGCCCTTGCAACCTTGTTTCGAGGTGCACTTCTGGGGAAATGGAGACAATTTATATTTTTATTCTTCCACATTAGGAAAAGAAATTGTTATTGCTTGGTGGTGAAATTAAAGTTTCTCCTGTTCATCCAGATTCTCTGGACTATACATATTTTACTTTGATGATCAGCAAATGAAACAGTCTTATTGTGTAAATACATTTGCTCTTTTCAAGTTGAGAGCTTTTAGTAATAATCCAAAATTTCACGGACAAAGCAATAGACATAAACACTTGTCTGAGTCATGCTGTCGGAAAATTCTGTCTCTTTTTCCTCACCTACAGAATTGATAGAATAATATTGACTTCATAGAAGTACTTTGGAGATGAGAAAAATATGTATGTTCTACAATAAAAATATCAGAAGGTCATTTGTATTTGTTTTATGTTTGCTACTGTAACAAATCGCTGTAAGCTTAGCATTTGGGTCAAATGGTAACTCTGTGGTTTACCTTTAGAGGAAATGCCAAACTGTTTTCCAAAGCAACTGTACCACTTTGCATTCCCATCAGCTTGTACAAGGGTTCCAATTTCTCCACGTCCTTGCCAACATTTGTTATCATCTGTCTTTCTTATCATAGTCACCTTCATAGATATGAAGTAGTGTCTCCCTATGGTTTGGTGCTAAGAATGTAGAGCATATTTTCACATGCTTAATATTTGTTTATGCAAATTTTTTGTTGTATGATACTGGGGTTTGAACTCAGGGTCTTACACATGCTAGGCAAGTGCTCTATCCCAAGAGTTGTACCCCAGCTCTCTGTAGTTCTTGGTACCAAGAATTGAACCCAGGGACACATAACCACGGAGCCACATCCCCAGCCCTTTATATGGTTTTTTTGTTTGTTTATTTTATTTTGAGACAGAATCTATGTTGTTTAGTGTAGCTGCCTGCTACTGCCGCTTGCAACTACAACACTGCGGGAGAAAATTCGGAGGCAGGATGAAAATGAAAAAAGGTCTTTTATTCTTCTTCTCTCTCCGGCTCCAGTAACCTCTCCAACTCCAACCGCTCTAAACTCCGACCACCAACCACCTCTAACTAACCTCACCCGGTTATATACATTTTGCTTTAACAAGGACAAGTGCTTACAGCTCGAGCTTACAGGTGCGTCACACAGTGTTCACAGGCATACAAAAATTCTTTGATAAATGTATGAATATCAGGTGGAACTTGAACATCTTTTATGGCTCTAAGCTAACCGCAATCTTAGCTATCTCCTTAATTAGGGCTCCTTCAGTTTAGGACCTCACTGAGTTGGTGAGGCTGGCTTTGAATTTACAATCCTCTTGCCTCAGCCTCCTAAGCCACTGGGATTATAGGTATATGTCACTGCACTCAGCTCTACATCTTTTATTGGCAAAGCTCTGTTTATATTCTTTTTCGGTTTTAGTTAGGATTTTTGTATTTCTTCTTAAATTGTAGTAGTTCTTTCTGTAATTGGCATACAAATCCCTTATCAATATATGTTCTGCAAAAAAAATTTTATTCCATCTGTGGTTTGGCTTTTCATGTTTTTGCTTGTCCTTTGAGGCACAAAGTTTAACACTTTCAGGATGTTCACCCTTTCCTACTTCTGAGAACCCTTGTGATGACATTCAGCTAACCTAGATAATCCAAGATACTCTCTAACTTTTAAAGGTCAGCTGGTAAGCAACCTTCATTCATCTGCAACTTAAATTCTCCTTTGGCATGTAATCTAACATATTCACAGGTCAGGCGTTAGAACCGACATCTTTGGGAAGAGGAATTAGTCTGCCACCTACAACATTGTGTTTTGTTATTCTTTAGGGCAAGACTTGCCCTCTACAAGTTCTCACGGGCAGGTCTAGGGGAGCTGGGTTCACATGGGGCTCCTGAATGACGCTGTTGGGAAGAGGGTAGCTCTGCAGCCTTCCCTGCCTTTTCCCCAACCATGATTTTTTATTCCTTATATTTGAATTCTAATATAGTGTGACAAGGAAAAAATATGTCAATATAACTACACTGACCATCCTCAGGTGATTATGAGTAAAATACAAAATGTTCAAAATGATTGAAAGAGAAGCATCGGCAGTGCAGAAGTATAGGCAGGACAGAGTCCCCAAAAGTGACATCAGTGTTGCTGTCTCTCCTTACCTCCCATTCACTGCAGTTAAAGTTAATTAATAACCAATTTCTTGGGATATAATTCACATATCACAGAAATCACCTTATTAAAGTGTATAACTCAGTGTTTTATAGTGTATTGAGAAAGTGGTACAATCATCACCTTTATATAATTGTCAAAAATATCTGTCATTCCCAAAGAAATCCTGGGCCATTAGCAGTCACTCTTTATTTCTGCTCTGAGAACTGCTATTCTTTCTTTCTCTGTCAATTTGTCTCTTCTGGAGGTTCCATATACAGAATCATGTAATATGTGGCCATTTGTATCTAGATTCTTTCACATGAAGCATAATTCACTCTTTTATATGCCAAATCATATTCTGTTGTCTTTATATACCACATTTTATTTATCCGTTCATCCATTGATGGTCATGTGGGTCGTTTTGAATTTTGGGTGGCTATGAATGATATTGCTTTGAACATTCATGTACAAGTTTCTGTGGGCCTGTGTCTACAGTTCTCTTGCATATATACTAGAGGTAGGAGTCTGAGTTATATGGTAACTGTGTGTTTGACTCTTTGAGGAACTTTCAAGCTGTTTCCCAGAGCAGCTGCATCATTATATTCCCAACAGCAGCATCCCAGGGTTTCCATTCTCCACATTCTCGCCAGCACTTGTTATTATCAGTCTTTTTGATTGTAGACATTCTCGTGGGTGTGTAGTGGCGTCTCTGTGTGGTGTTGATCCACCTTTCACTAATGACTAGTGATAACTAAGCATCTTTTCATGTGCTTTGTGCTTTTGTCCCCCTGACTTCACTGAAACCAACTCAAGCATTCAGAGCTTCAACCCTGTTGATGGCTCATTCCCTCCTTCTGAATGTTCTTTTCTGGGCTATTGGAGCTCACCATCTCCTGGTTTCATAAACTGAGTTCTACTTCTCTTCCTGAGCTTCAAATGTTGGAGTGTCCTGGTGCTTTGCCTTTAGATCTTCCCCAAACCATTTGTGTGTGTGTGTGTGTGTGTGTGTGTGTGTGTGTGTGTGTTGCTGGGGATTGAACCCAGGGACCTGTGCATGCGAGGCAAGTACTCTACCAAATGAGCTACATCCCCAGCCCTGCCTGTATTCTTGATAATTGCTATTCTGACTGGAGTGAGATGAAATCTTAGAGTAGTTTTGATTTGCATTTCTCTAATTACTAGAGAAGTAGAACATTTTTCATATATTTGTTGATCTTCTGAGAAGTGTCTGTTTAGTTTCTTAGCCCATTTATTGATTGGGTTATTTATTTTTTGGTGTTAAGTTTTTTCAGTTCTTTATGTATCCTGGAGATTAGTGCTCTATCTGAGCTGTGTGTAGTAAAGATGTTCTCCCACTCGGTGGGCACTCTCCATGTTATTGATTGTTTCCTCTACTGATAAGAAGCTTTTTAGTTTGAATCCATCCCATTTATTAATTCTTGATTTTATTTCTTGTGCTTTAGGAGTCTGGCTTAGGAAGTCACGACCTAATCTGATACAATGAAGATTTGGGCCCACTTTTTCTTCTATTAGGTTCAGGGTCTCTGGTCTAATTCCTAGGTCCTTGATCCACTTTGAGTTGAGTTTTGTGCATGGTGAGAGATAGTGGTTTAATTTCATTTTGCTGAATATGGATTTCCAGTTTTCCCAGCACCATTTGCTGCCTGGGAAGCAGCCCCCCATAACCCCTTGACATGTAAGAAGCTGCCCCTATTGCAACAAGCACTTCTGACCTACAATAAGCACTTCTGAAACTCGGGTTCACTGCCACATCCCTGATATGCTTTGTTTTTTGGGGGGGTGTACCAGGGATTGAACTCAGGGCCCTCAACCACTGAGCCACATCCCCAGCCCTTTTTTTTAATATATTTTATTTAGAGAGGGTCTCACTGAGTTGCTTAGTGCCTTGCTTTTGCTGAGGTTGGCTTTGAACTTGCAATCCTCCTGCCTGAGCTTCCCTAGCCGCTGAGATTACAGGCATGCACCACCATGCCCAGCTGTCTTGTTATTTTTTATGATAATACAAATACACATTGAGTTTTGTTGTTGTATAGAATATCCCAAGAAAGACAAGTGAAACTGCATTCACCTTCCCAGCACAGCAGGTTCGTGCTTATTGTGGTTGAATGTCTTTTGAGAGCTGATTCTAGAAGTAGGGGACATGGACCGTGGCCTGGGAGGGACCCTCATGGGAAGACCAAGCCAGGCCGACACTTTGTGTGATGGTTTGCACAGTTCAGGAACTGCCTCCGGCCTCCTGGCATCGGCTGCAGGTGCCTTTGCAAGGATGCGGTTGGTGAGGCTCCAGGACCTTGAGGAGCACCTGCTGGGTGCTGGTGGTGCACGCTCATGATCTTACCTGGCCTGAGCCCACTCAGCATGCCGGGAGGGAGCCGTGCTGACCACATTGTGTTTTCCTGTCAGTCCACCCAACAGCCTCTGCGTTGGCTGTTTCTGCGTTCGGGGGAAAAATCACTTTGAATCTGTTTTTCTTTGACATCCGTGCCCTGAGCACCCTGGACAGTGGAGTGGCGAGAACGAGGCCGTCCACATCCAGCTGAGCCAGCTGGGCCTTGGTTTCCGTGGGACTGAAACTGGGCGTTCAGGCACAAGCACCCCCCCCCGCCGCCCCCCGCAGCCCCCCAGCCTACAGCCCCGAGCAGGGGTCGATGGTGGTGTCTCCCAGATGGTGTTGGTGTGGAAGGCCTGGACTCACCCCTCTTTGCACAGGTAGGCCAGTCACCCTAGAAACTGGACCTCTTGCCACACAGCCCTTAGGAAACAGGGACCTGCCAGAAAGGAGCCACCTCTGAGTCATGGTGACTGGCTGCCAGGGCTCAGGGCCCCTGCTGGCCGCCCCATTCTGGGGATTTCTGCAGCATCCTCCTTCGTATCACGGGAAGGCCAGTGCAGGGTGCAGACCGGCCCGCACACTTATCCCGTGGGGTTAGTTAATGATGGGGTTAGGTCTTTCTGCATTCCAGAAAGCCTGACCTTAAGGTCAAGGCCGAGGTCTGGCCTCTGCTGCTGGAGAGAACCAAGTGAGAAGCAGGAGGAAAATCTGCCTTCCCTTCTGCTCTGTAGAGCATCTGCCTCGCAGGGCCACTTGGAGGGACTCTGCTCCACTGTGACTCCCTTGGGGGCGGAAGTCAGGCCCTGGGGTGGGGGTGGGTGTCGCCTAGCAATGCGTCTGACAGAGCCCTGCAGAGTGTAGGTGGCCAGCTGTCGACAAACTGAAAAGGAATGGGAAGAATGCTAACAAAGAGCTTGGTAAAATATGCTGCAGGACCCCATCATAGCTAGTGTGACCCCTATTTCGAGTGGAAAGGTAAGGCTGGATGACATGCTAGAAGTGTGTTGTGCTCTGTCGGGAGCAGGACCAAGTTTAAGTTTAGACTGTCAGCAGGGCCACCATTGCTTGGGAATTAAAACCCTCCTCTGATGTCGTCAGAGTTCTCTTGCTTTTCACGAGTGTTACACAAGGAGATGGGAACATTCTAGGAAGAAAGGTGAGGGTGTGATGGAAGCAGATTGGGTCTGAGTTCCTGGTGCTCCTGTGTGTCCCTGAGCCAGTCAGTTGGCTTCTCTGGGCTTGGTGCCGTTTGGGCAGCACCTCTGGGCGATAGGAAGTGAAGGGCCAGAGACCAGAGGGTCAAATCACTTGGCCAAAGCCACACCAGTGTCAGGTTTCGAGCCCATGACTGGCTGGCTGTAGGGCAGCAGGCCCTTCTCTTCTGATCATCCGCAGCCACTTTGACCACCCAGCTGGGAATGTGCGTGGGAGCCCCGCTCCTGCCTGTGGCCCCCTCTGTGTGGCTGCTGGGGTCCCATGCCCAGCCCCTGCCTCCCCGTCCTTCTCTGCTGAGGTCTGTCTCAACCCCCTCTCTGCCTCTGCAGGTCCCCAGCCTCAGAAGTGCCCTTGGTGCTCGCCCTTCCCCCACAGTGGAGCCGCAGCTCTGGTCCTGCACCGCGGCCACCGCACAATAAGGCTACTGTTGGGCCCTGGCTCCTGCTGACCACAGCGGCCCCGTGACCCTCGTAGCGCACTGTCAGGAGAACCCCAAACAAAAAGCCTTTCTCCAACGCCATCAGGGCAGGGCCACCAGAAGGGCACCAAAGCCATTTTTCAAAGACCAGGAAGCTGCGAACATTTTTTTCTGCATCTCTTAAACGAACATGGAGTGACCTGAGTCATTGAGAATAGCTAAGGAACCACCCCCTTGATTGCCGATGCCCTGTCCCCGAGCCCCGGTTTCCTGTCCTCTCCATTTGAAGGCTGCGGTTGATCAGCCTGGGGCGCTGCCAGCAATCACTGCCGCACTCTGAGCACTGGCTTGACCCGGGGAGGCCTCCCCCTCAGAGCGCCCGGGGCGTCCTGCAGGGTTCCCATGTTACAGGCGGGGAAACTGAGGCCCGCGCCCTCACGTGTCCTTCACCGTCTCTGTTAGGTGGGTGTCTAAGGAGCCTCCCAGGGAAATAGCCTGGTGGGTCCTGCGCTTCCCACAGTCCATTCACTGGCTCACTGCACAGATGTCATCCACACACCTGTGGTGTCACTGAGTTGGGTGCCAGGCACAGCAGGCAACCTGGTGCCCACCTTCTCAGGGCTCAGTATGGTGGGCAAGACAGCCATAAGCAAAGCATTGCACATGTAACTATGACTGCTGGATAGTGAAATGAACTTGAAAGAAAAAAAGAAAAAAAAAAAAAAAAAACAGAAGAAAGAAGTGTGATTTGAGCAGAAAACCCAAAACCTGATATTCATTTCCAGTATTTTCTATGAAAAATTTCAAGCATCCAGCAAAGTTGAAAGAATTTCACAGTGAATATCCATACACTTACCACCTAGATTCTACCATGATTTTAGATTTTATTTATTTTTTATGGTACTTGGGATTGAACCCAGAGCCTTGAGCATACTAGACAAGGGCTCTGCCCCTGAGCTACACCCCCAGCCCTAGGTTCTACCATAAATTTGCTGCACCTGTCTGTGCGTTCCTCCGGCCAAATGTGAGTCCCCTGCGAATCTTCGGACAAGTAATTTTTTAATTTTGAGACAGGCTCTCGCTGAGTTGTTGAGGGCCTTGCTGAGTTGCAGAGGCTGACTTAGAACTTACAATCCTCCTGCCTCAGCCTCCCGAGCTGCTGGGATGACAGGCGTGCGAGCTCGCATTGTTAAGTCATCCCGGGAGGGAGCCGCTCCTGGGACTAACAAATTGCATGACCCAGGATGAGTTCGGTGGTGCATGGGGCAGGAATCAAGGGTGGACAGAGCAGTAACTTCATTAGTGCCCTTGATGAGCCATCTGGGAGGCCTATCTTGGGTCAGGCTGGTGGCCTGAACCCCCAGCACAGCACCTGAGCTGCCCCTGCCCTTTTGTTTGTTTGCAGCGCTAGGGACGGAACTCAGGGCTCCCCACATGCCAGGCAAGTGCTCTAGCACTGAGCTCCGCCCCAGCCCACGAGCAGCTTCTGATGTGGCCGCCCAGGGAAGGCGCTGGCATGGCCCCCGGAGGGCAGCTTGGCCCCTGGACTAAGGGTCCTGACTCTGGTGATGATATAAAGTCATGAAAATGATTAAAGCCCATTTATAATCCAGGGTTTGCCATGCAGGGAGCACTCAGGGTGTTCGATGCGTTATTTATTTATATGCATGTACATGTGTGGCACGTGCTAAGCATGGGCTTGACCACTGAGCTCCATCCCGGCTCTGACGCACTGTTTTTATTCCTATGACAACCCCATGAAGGAAGCGCTAGAATTGCCCCATCTGACGCATTAGGAGACTGAGAAACAGAGGCGTGCTCAGCTGAGGAGTGGCCGGCTGACCATTCCAACGCCGTCCATCTGCGTCCCTAGCCCTATGACAGAGTGTTTCATTCAAAGCATCTGCTGCTGGCCTCTCAATGCACCTCATTTCACAGGTGCAATTAGAACGTTCCAGATGGCCAGCCAGGTGTGCTGGGTCACCTTGGCTGGAATTGGCCTGCAGAGTTTCTCCCAGCGCCACCCGTGTGGTCAGTGGGTGCCTATATTGAGGGCCCTGCCCACAGTGTCTCCCTCCTGTGGGTTTGGCACCCACCTCTGGCCTGCTCAGGGGTCTTGGTCCCTGGGCTGTGTGTCAGGCTGGTGACAGGTAGAGAGGACACGCAGCTGCCTGCATCAGGCCCAAGGGTAAGGTCTGCGTTGAGCTTGTGGTGAAGAACCTGTGGCCTGCGTGTGTCCTCCCTGTGCTGCCCTCTGACGGTTCTTTGTTCCATGTCCTGGCCCTGGCCTTGGCCCTGGCCCTGGCCCTGGCCCTGCGGCAGCCTGCCAGGGGTACAGGAGGAAGGGGAGAGGCAGGCAGCAGGCTCCTCACATTTCGCGAGGAGAGTTTGTAGGTCTGTGTTCCATGAGCTCGACAGGGTCGCCTGCTGGACCAGGCTCTGCCAAGAAAGGACAAAAGCCTGCAGCGAAGTGCACTGCGGTTCTAGAGGGGGACGAAATGCGTGCTGGTGCTTCAAGTCATCCGAGTCCCTTGGGTCTGTTGTCTCATCTGCTAGACAGGAAATGTGGGGCTCAGGAAGCAGAAGGGATGTGCCCAGCCACCTAGTACGTGCAGAGCTGGGAGTCGAGCCCAAGTTCACGTGGGTACCACGTTGGACAGTGCAAACAGAATGGGGCCGCGATTGCAGAACGTTCTAGTGGGCGGTGCTGTGCGAGGCAGAGTGGTGTGGATGGAAGGACGGTCTCTGAGCTCTTCAGCCTGCATTTAAAAGCTCTGAAGAGTCCTGCTCTGAGAACCGGGCTTTACCTGGGCCCCAGCACCCCCCAGATTGACTTGTCCGCAGAACATTTCTAACTCCTGTGAAGAGCTCTGCCTGCCCCTGAACACAGGTGGCCTCTCCTCAGGTCTCCACTCCTCTGTGGCCCACAGTGGTCCTGACATCACCCCTGTCGGGAACCTAAACGTCTCTTGTCGTTTTTTCCCCCAGATTGCCTCGGGTCCCCCGTGTTCACGCCCATCAAGGCGGACATAAGTGGCAACATCACGGTATGTGCTTGGCCTCCGCCGCAGCTCCAGCACCCGCAGGGTCTGAACCTGCCTCTGTCGCCAGCGCCCAGCTCCCAGCTGCAAGCTCCCCAGCCCAAGGACAGGGAGCTGTCATGGAAAACAGGCTTGGCCCCAAGATAATCCCTCGGGAGCTTGCAGTTCCTGGTCCTCCTTTGCAATAGCGCCATCTAGCTGCAGCTGGGTGTGGACTTTAGTCTTGAGGATATTGCCACCTCCACCAAAGAAGTAAATACCAAAGTCCACAGGTGGCATTGCCCGGCTCTCTCCTTCCCTGGTCCTGGGCCTTCTGATGCCATCCCCCAGCCATAGAACCCCTCCCCGCGAGATCCACTCAGGGCCCAGCGTAGGCTTGGGACTTACCACGGGAACTCATTTTGAGGACTTCTGACAGACGAGGAAGCTGAGGATTAGAGGAATCAAAGGACTCACTCAAGGTCACTTAAGAAATAGACACCTGGGTGCAGTGGTTCACACCTGTCAGCCCAGCAGCTTGGGAGGCTGAGGCAGGAGGATCATGAGTTCAAAGCCAGCCTCAGCAACTTAGCAAGGCCCTAGGCAACGCAGTGAGACCCTGTCTCTAAATAAAATATAAGAAAGGGCCTGGGGAATGTTGCTCAGTGGTTAAGCACCCCTGAGTTCAATCCCTGGTACCACAAAAAAAAAAAAAAAAAAAAAAAAAAAAGTGACAGAGCTGGGACTCACCCAGCCCGACCCGGCTGCAGTTCAGAAGTTCAGAGGCTTTGTGCCTGGACATCTTTGAATCCTAAGAGCCCTTGTCTACTCATCCACAGAGACAAAACTTGAAGCACATGGTGTCTGGGGCAGAGTCAAAGGTGGTTGGAGGGCGTGGACTCTGGAGCCGGGCAAGCTGGCGCCTGCTCCACCTGCATCCTGTGTGGCCTTGGGCACGTCACTGCCCCTCTCTGAGCCTCAGTGTCCTCATCTGCAGATTGGGATACCGATGGCAACTTCAGGGTTGCCACTGGATCACATGAGACTCTGCCTGGAATGCAGATTGCACCCCCCAGCTCCAGGGGGCACTCAATAGATGTGAGCGCCCGGGAGGTAGTGTTGGAGTCCCGCCATTCCCGGCAGGCGCTCCCCGCAGCGGCAGTGTGACGGGCTGTGGGGCAGCCTTTCCAAGCAGAAAACCACGTGTGTTCCATTTCAGAAAATCAAAGCCGTGTACGACACCAACCCCGCCAAGTTCCGGACCCTGAAGAACATCCTAGAGGTGGAGAAGGAAATGTATGGAGCAGAATGGCCCAAAGTGGGGGCCACGCTGGCACTGATGTGGCTGAAAAGGTGATGGCGGGGGCAAAGGTGGGCCCTGCCGCCGCCCGCGTGGAGTCTAGACCCCCTTTCTAGTGTGATGTTTGTTAATGGCCAAGAAAAAGCCTCCCAAGGGCCAGAGCCTGTCCAGTGGCGACACATCCTCGTTCTAGTCCCTAGAACAGCATAGCAAGCAAGCGTCTGTTCCGTCCTCGGCACTGCGCTGAGCTCTTCCTACCCCAGCCGAGTTTCATATGCTGTGAGTTAGGTGTGCTGTCTCCCCATGTCATAGAGGAGGCTCCAGGGACTTCTGTAGGCCAAATCACACGCCCAGGTCTTCTGAGCACAGTTGCACAGGTTGTACACCACACAGAGGTATCCTGTTCAGAGTTGGTCACATAATGCACAAGGTGGGTTTTATATATTAGTTTCTTTTTTTTTTTTTTTTTTTTTTTTTTGGTACCGGGGATTGAACTCAGGGGCACTCGACCACTAGGCCACATCCCCAGTCCTTTTTTGTATTTTAATTAGAGACAGGGTCTCACTGAGTTGCTAAGTGCCTCACCTTTGCTGAGGCTGGCTTTGAACTCGCGATCCTCCTGCCTCAGCCTCCCAAGTGCTGGGATTACAGGCATGTGCCACCGCGCCCGGCTATATATTAGTTTCTTGACAGAAATAACAGCCATGTATGTGTGTTGGGGGATGTCCTGGGGATTGAACCCAGGGTGCTCTACCACTGAGCTATACCCCCAGCCCTTTTTTTTTTTTTTTTTTTTTTGAGACAGGGGCTTGTTAAGTTGCTCAGGCTAGCTGGGGCGCAGTGGCATGCACCTGTAATTCCAGTGACTCGGGAGGCTAAGGCAAGAGGATCATTAAGTTCAAGGCCAGCCTCAGCAACTTAGCAAGGTCCTAAGCAACTTAGTGAGACCCTGTCTCAAAATAAAAAAAAAAAAAAAGGCCAGGAATGTGACTTAGTGTTTAAGTGCCCCTGGGTTCCATTCCCAGTACTAAAAAAAATAAAGTCAAGTTGCCTGGGCTGGCCTGGACGTGATCCTCCTGCTTCAGCCTCCCGAGTTGCCGGGATCGCAGATGTCCACCGCACTCAGCTAGAATGGCAGCATCCCGGGGAGAAGGGTGGCTGTCTAACTTGCACACGGGCATCCTCTGGACTGGGGCCAGCAGGCACTGTGCTTTGAACCCACTTGGGTCTCTACCAGCTCCAGAATTCTCCTGTACCTGTGCAATACCAGCAGCTGCTATGAGGTCAGAGGCCCCCTCCTGGCCCCACATGTGTCCCCAGGGTTGCCCTCTTGGAGGCCTGGACCAAGAGCTGGGAGGGAGCTTGGCCCTGTTCTCTCTTCTGGTGCCCTGGAGCCCCACCCCCACCCCATCACACAGGTCTTCTTGGTGAAGTGCAGCAGGAGGTGGGGAGGGCAGGAGCAGGGTCTGCAGTTAACACCCTGTAGCGCATTTTAGGAAGCGTCCCTGCCAAGCTGCCTGCCTTGGTCAGCGAGAGACTCGGGTCAGGGGTGAGGACGCCCCCAGGTCCACCCGCCTCGCAGGTGCTGTGGTTCCTGGCAGGAGCAGGCTGGTGGAGCTGTCCTGATCGTTGGTTAGATGTGAGCCAGGGCCGGCGACGGGGTTCGGGAGCACTGGTGGTCGCCAGCAGGTCAAGGGGGTGATGAGCACCTGCCCTGTGGAACCAGGCGCAGTCTGCGACCTCCTTCGCGTGGCTGAATGGGGGAGTCGCTGGTGGGCAGATGCCAGCAGCAGCTCGTCAGAGCAGAGTCAGGGCAGGGCTGCTTCCTGGAGGAGGGAGCCACGTGGGCGCTCGCAGGCTGAGCAGGAGGGTCCCACAGAGGAAGGCACGGCCTTGCTGAGGGGAGGGCAGGGAGCAGGATGCGCGTGGCTCCTCGCAGACCTGGCACGCCAGGCTTCTGGGTGGGTAGGAGGCCGGAGTGGGAAAAGCTGAGACCCAATTGGGTAAGGGTGAACACAAGCCTCGTGAGGGTCTTGGGGAGCCACCGAGGGGCAGGAGCTGCCAGCAGGGGGTCGGATGGGGCTTGAGGGGACACCATCCTGATTGCCAGGGGAGGGGATCCGAGTTCTAGAGCAGTCGCTGTCCAGGGCAGGCCATGACTGAGCCATCCTGGGCTCAGGCTCTAGGCGGATCCCTGGTGGGCTCTGGGCTAAGCATTGAGGATCCGCCTCACCTCAAGGGTGAGGAGGTGAGGGTCTCTTCAGTGCCCACACCCAGCCCTGTAAGGGCCCTGCACTGGAGCTGACCCCACCGCCCTGGAGGGAGGGAGCTGAGCAGCCCATCTGGGGACCTGAGTGGCATAGTGAGGGGCAGCAGAGCAGGAGCCCAGCTGGGGGTGAGGCAGGCGGGAGGGTCCTGGCTTGGGAGCCTTGTGGAGGAACCTCGGTGCTCTCTGTGAAGCGGCTAATGGCGCCCCACTCAGCCTCATGGGAGTGGGGTGGGGGGCAAGAGATGAGACACCAAAGGACTGGTGCCCCCTCCCCTTCTCCTGGCTCTGAGGGGGGTCTCTTGTGGCCACTGAAGCTCACAGCCGGGACGGGAGCAGGGGTGGGCAGCTGTCCTGCAGCGTAGCAGGGTCAGAAGGATCCCTGGGCGTCAGGCAGAAGGAGCCCCAGGGGGCGAGGGCTGGCTCCCAGCACGCCCGCCGTGTTCCCAGGCAGTGAGTACTGACAGCTGCCTGGCAAGTGCCAGCCTGTGAGAGGTCACATGGACACGGAGAGGGCAGGCCCAGCCCCCGCTCCTGGGGGTCTCACAGCCTGGAGAGGCGCTCGGGAAGTCCTCGTTGGGAGCACAGGCTGGGCCGGGGCGGCGCCCGCTGTGTGACCACACGCCTGGCTCACAGCAGGGGCTCAGTTCAGATGCAGGAGCCCCACCATGGCAGGGGACAGTGGCTGTGGACACAGTTCCTAAAAAGCCACCCTCTCTGGGCCACAGAGGCCTTCGCTTCATCCAGGTCTTCCTCCAGAGCATCTGTGACGGGGAGCGGGACGAGAACCACCCCAACCTCATCCGCGTCAACGCCACCAAGGCCTACGAGATGGCCCTCAAGAAGTACCACGGCTGGATCGTGCAGAAGATCTTCCAGGTGAGCCGCCCCCAGGACTGGGGAGCAGAAGGGCCACCCCACTGCGGGTCCCTCCCCGCTCTCCCCCTGCTTGGCCATGGCCTCGGGAGCCTGCATTGCCCCCGGGGCTCAGGCAGGGTGTCCTACGGGGCGAGGCTGCTACACCGAGGCTCCTTCCCGTGCGCTCGGCCAGCCCTGGGCCTGGCCCGTGGCTGTTACTGCAGACGCCCGGTGGCATCTGCAGGTGCCCCGCCTGTGCGGCCTGACGCGGAGCACTAGGGAAACCACAGCAAAGCCCTGAGGACTGCGGACGGGCTGGCCGCAGCGCCCCTCAGATTCAGCCTGGATTCCCACCCTGGAAGGGGGGGAGCAAGGGCCCGTCCCCATGGAGGCATCTGCTGGAAGGACCCTGGCCCATGGGGGTCTTGGTGGCCTGTGTTGGGGTGGTGTTGACCAGGGCTCCTGGACACAGCTCCAGCACCAGCCTGGTTAGTGGAGGGTCCCGAGGGTTGCCAGGCAGAGACGCCCCCTGGGGAAATGTTGGGAGGCCCTCGGGGTCCCCTACAGTCTGCTGCTGGCCACCCGCGTCTTGCTGACCCTGTGTCTCACTTGGCGGGGACTTGCAGCCTGCCGTGGCTGGCTTTCCCGCCCCAGTTCCACTGCCTGTCCATCCTCACTGCCTCAAAACCAGGGTGTGGTGGCCAGTCTCGTCCCCATGATGCACACGTCGAGAGCAGTTGGGTCAGGAGCCAGTCCAGGTCCAGGCAGGAAGGGCCAGTCACAGGGCAGGAAACGTCACCTCTGCCCAGACTCCCTTCAGTGCCTGTCCCCACAGAGGCCTTGCAGCCACCCCTCAATAGCAAGTGGCCGCGTGCCTGGCTCAGGGAGCTGCCTGTGACTGCACCCTCAGTGCTCTGGGAGGCGGGTGCTGTCCTTAGCCCAGTTCACAGGTGAGGTCAGTGGCCCTCAGACAAGTGAAGTCATAGCCCCACAGTGCAAAAGCAGGGGCTGGCTGTGTGGCGCACACTGGTGTTCCCAGCCACTCAGGAGGCTAAGTGAGAATGTCACTTGAGCCCAGAGTCTGAGGCCACCCGGGCAACACAGCCAGGCCCCATCTCTTTTTTAAGTATTTATTTTGTAGTCGTAGTTGTACACAATACCTTTATTTTATTTATCTTTACGTGGTGCTGAGGATCGAACCCAGGGCTGTGCACATGCTAGGCGAGCTCTCTACCACTGAACCACAACCCCAGCCCAGGCCCCATCTCTTAAAAACACAAAATAAAATGGGGCTGGGAGTCTACGCCCTTGAGCTTCAGTATCCTCATCTTTTCATTATTTTATTATTTTTAAAAATTTCTCTGGCATTGGGGATTGAACCCAGGGCTGCTCTACACCTGGCTATATCCCCATCCCTTTTTATTTTTTATTTTGAGACAGGGTCTTGCTAAGTTGCTTAGGGCCTTTGCTAAGTTGCTGAGGCTGGCCTTGAACTCAGAATCCTCCTCCCTCAGCCTCCCGTGTCACTGGGATCTCAGGCATGTGCCACTGCGCCTGGCTTCTCTGCACTTTTCAAGTCCTAAAATTTGGGCAAGTGTCACCCGCTGAGGACAAAAGAGAGACTGCAGCCTGGGTTAGCAGGCTGTGCCCACTCAGAAAGTGGGCTTCCCCAAGAAGCAGTTCACCTTTTCCTGAGCATGCAACCCTGTGCCCAGCGCCTGCCACGTGCCTGATGCTTTGCCAAGCACTTCGCATGATCTCCCTAATCTTGACAAAAGTGACTCAGGTGGATGCCATTATTATCCCCACTTTACAGACAAGGAAACTGAGGCTCAGAGAGGCTAAGTAACTTGCTCAAGGCTCACAGCTAGTCTGCGGCACAAGCTGGAGTTTGCGTCCAGGTCTGTCTGTCTGTCCCCCTAGTTGGTGTCCTTCCTGCTGTCCCTCACGGGGGTAGAAGGGAAAACACGCCTCCCTCTTCCTCCCCCCCTCCCATCACCACAGACAGCACAGACCCTGCCCAGCATGGAACTTGGGAAGCCCTGCCCAGATCCCCGCACAGCCTGGGGTCC
>CM046664.1:30391692-30445931 GCA_025594165.1 Tamias sibiricus
AATTTGCCTGAAAAAGCCTGGAAGTCCAATTCAACAATGGTTTATGCTAGAAGTTTGAAAACTCAGGAAAGAAGTTTGTTTCATGGGAGTATACTCTGCTTAAGCCTTGGTTGAAGTAGCTCGAAGAGAATCGCCTGGGAGGTCAAACAGATTCAAACTCACAGGAAAAGCATGTTCTAGCGATCTGCAAATAATTGCATGAATCTTAGCTCTCCTACTAACGAGGTTTCTTTGTGTATTTCAATGAAACTCTAGTTTTATGATTCCCTCATGGTCCCCTCATGTCTCCCACGTTTGGTCATCTAACCATCATGAGTGTTCTTTTTAGAACGCTTTGAATTTCTACCCTGATTAGGGGAATTTGCCTGAAAAAGCCTTGAAGTCCAACTCAAAAATGGTTTCTTGTAGAAGTTTGAAAACTCAGGAAAAAAGTTTGTTTCAGTAAAGTATACACTCTCTTAAGCATTGGTTGAAGTAGCTCGAAAGAGAATTGCCTGGGAGCTCAATAGATTCAAACTCACAGAAAAAGCATTCTAGTGACCTGCAAATAATTGCATGTTTCTTAGCCTATACTAACGAGGTTTCTGTGTGTATTTCAATGAAACTCTAGTTATATGATTCCCTCATCAGCACCCCATCATGAATCCCCAAGTTTGGTCATTTCACCATCACGAGTGTTTTTTTTAGAACGCTTTGAATTTCTACCCTGATTAGGCGAATTTGCCTGAAAACGACTTGAAGTCCAACTGAACAATGGTTTATGGTAGAAGTTTGAAAACTCAGGAAAGAAGTTTGTTTCACGATATTACACTCTGCTTAAGCTTTGGTTGAAATTAGCTCAAAGTGAATCGCCTGGGAGGTCAATAGTTTGAAAACCACAGGAAAAGCATTCTTGCAACCTACAAATAATTGCATGTTTCTTAGCTCCCCGTAACGAGGTTTCTTTGTGTATTTCAATGAAATCTGGTTTTATGATTCCCTCATGAGCCCTGCATGTATCCCCAAGTTTGGTCATCTAACCATCACAAGTGTTCTTTTTACAACGCTTTGAATGTGTCTACCCTGATTAGGCGAATTTGCCTGAAAACGCCTGGAAGTCCAACTCAACAAAAGTTTTTATGCTAGAAGTGTGAAAACTCAGGAAAGAAGTTTGTTTCACGGGAGTGCACTCTGCTTAAGCCTAGGTTGAAGTAGCTCGAAGCAGAATTGCCTGGGAGCTCAACAGATTCAAACTCACAGAAAAAGCATTCTAGCGACCTGCAAAAATATGCATATTTCTTAGCTCCTAGTAACGAGGTTTCTGTGTGTATTTCAATGAAAGTCTAGTTATATGATTTCCTCATGATCCCCTCACGAATCACCAAGTTTGGTCATCTAACCATCACGAGTGTTCTTTTTAGAACGCTTTGAATTTCTACGCTGAATAGACGAATTTGCCTGAAAACGCCTGGAAGTCCAACAAAACAATGATTTATGCTAGATGTTTGAAAACTCAGGAAAAAAGTTTGTTTCACGGGAGGACATTCTGCTTAAGCCTAGGTTGAAGTAGGTCAAAGCAGAATCGCCTGGGAGCTCAACACTTTGAAACTCACAGGAAAAGCGTTCCAGTGAACTGCAAATAATTGCATGTTTCTTAGCTCCTAATAACGAGGTTTCTGTGTGTACTTCAATGAAATTCTAGCTTTATGATTCCCTCATAATCCCCTTATGTCTCCCCAATTTGGTCATTCTACCATCACGAGTGTTCTTTTTAGAATGATTTGAATGTGTATTTTGATTAGGCGAATTTGCCTGAAATGGCCTGGAAGTCCAATTCAACAATGGTTTATGCTAGAAGTTTGAAAACTCAGGAAAGAAGTTTTTTTCATGGGAGTACACTCTGCTTAAGCCTTGGTTGAAGTAGCTCGAAGAGAATCGCCTGGGAGGTCAACAGATTCAAACTCACAGGAAAAGTGTTCTAGCGATCTGCAAATAATTGCATGAATCTTATCTCCTAGTAACGAGGTTTCTTTGTGTATTTCAATGAAACTCTAGTTTTATGATTCCCTCATGGTCCCCTCATGTCTCTCCAAGTTTGGTCATCTAACCAACATGAATGTTCTTTTTAGAACGCTTTGACTTTCTACCCTGATTAGGGAATTTGCCTGAAAAAGCCTTGAAGTCCAACTCAAAAATGGTTTCTGCTAGAAGTTTGAAAACTCAGGAAAAAAGTTTGTTTCAGTAAAGTATACTCTGCTTAAGCATTGGTTGAAGTAGCTCGAGAGAAATTGCCTGGGAGCTCAATATTTGAAACTCACAGAAAAAGCATTCTAGTGACCTGCAAATAATTGCATGTTTCTTAGCTCCTATACTAACGAGGTTTCTGTGTGTATTTCAATGAAACTCTAGTTATATGATTCCCTCATCAGCCCCCATGACTCCCCAAGTTTGGTCATTTAACCATCACGAGTGTTCTTTTTAGAACGCTTTGAATTTCTACCCTGATTAGGCGAATTTGCCTGAAAACGCCTGAAGTCCAACTGAACAATGGTTTATGCTAGAAGTTTGAAAACTCAGGAAAGAAGTTTGTTTCACGACAGTACACTCTGCTTAAGCCTTGGTTGAAGTTGCTCAAAGCAGAATCGCCTGGGAGGTCAATAGATTGAAAACTCACAGGAAAAGCATTCTTGCAACCTACAAATAATTGCATGTTTCTTAGCTCCTAGTAACGAGGTTTCTTTGTGTATTTCAATGAAATCTGGTTTTATGATTCCCTCATGAGCCCCTCATGTCTCCCCAAGTTTGGTCATCTAACCATCACAAGTGTTCTTTTTAGAACGCTTTGAATGTTTACCCTGATTAGGCGAATTTGCCTGAAAACGCCTGGAAGTCCAACTCAACAATGGTTTTATGCTAGAAGTTTGAAAACTCAGGAAAGAAGTTTGTTTCACGGGAGTATACACTCTGCTTAAGCCTTGGTTGAAGTAGCTCGAAGAGAATCGCCTGGGAGCTCAACAGATTCAAACTCACAGGAAAAGCATTCTAGCGACCTGCAAAAATAATGCATGTTTCTTAGCTCCTAGTAACGAGGTTTCTGTGTGTATTTCAATGAAACTCTAGTTTTATGATTCCCTCATGAGCCCCTCATGTCTCCCCAAGTTTGGTCATCTAACCATCATGAGTGTTCTTTTTAGAACGCTTTGAATTTCTACCCTGATTAGGCGAATTTGCCTGAAAACGCCTGGAAGTCCAACTCAACAATGGTTTATGCTAGAAGTTTGAAAACTCAGGAAAAAAGTTTGTTTCACGGGAGTACACTCTGCTTAAGCCTTGGTTGAAGTAGCTCAAAGCAGAATCGCCTGGGAGCTCAACAGATTTGAAACTCACAGAAAAAGCATTCTAGTGACCTGCAAATAATTGCATGTTTCTTAGCTCCTAATAACGAGGTTTCTGTGTGTATTTCAATGAAACTCTAGTTTATGATTCCCTCATGAGCCCCTTATGTCTCCCCAAGTTTGGTCATTTAACCATCACGAGTGTTCTTTTTAGAACGCTTTGAATTTCTACCCTGATTAGGCGAATTTGCCTGAAAACGCCTGGAAGTCCAACTCAACAATGGTTTATGCTAGAAGTTTGAAAACTCAGGAAAGAAGTTTTTTTCACGGGAGTACACTCTGCTTAAGCCTTGGTTGAAGTAGCTCAAAGCAGAATCGCCTGGGAGGTCAACAGATTCAAACTCACAGGAAAAGCATTCTAGCGACCTGCAAATAATTGCATGTTTCTTATCTCCTAGTAACGAGGTTTCTTTGTGTATTTCAATGAAACTCTAGTTTTATGATTCCCTCATGAGCCCCTCATGTCTCCCCAAGTTTGGTCATCTAACCATCATGAAGTGTTCTTTTTAGAACGCTTTGAATTTCTACCCTGATTAGGGGAATTTGCCTGAAAACGCCTGGAAGTCCAACTCAAAAATGGTTTATGCTAGAAGTTTGAAAACTCAGGAAAAAAGTTTGTTTCACGTAGTATACTCTGCTTAAGCCTTGGTTGAAGTAGCTCAAAGAGAATTGCCTGGGAGCTCAACAGATTGCAAACTCACAGAAAAAGCATTCTAGCGACCTGCAAATAATTGCATGTTTCTTAGTCTCCTACTAACGAGGTTTCTGTGTGTATTTCAATGAAACTCTAGTTATATGATTCCCTCATGAGCCCCTCATGACTCCCCAAGTTTGGTCATCTAACCATCACGAGTGTTCTTTTTAGAACGCTTTGAATTTCTACCCTGATTAGGCGAATTTGCCTGAAAACGCCTGGAAGTCCAACTCAACAATGGTTTATGCTAGAAGTTTGAAAACTCAGGAAAAAAGTTTGTTTCACGGGAGTTACACTCTGCTTAAGCCTTGGTTGAAGTAGCTCAAAGAGAATCGCCTGGGAGGTCAATAGTTTGAAAACTCACAGGAAAAAGCATTCTTGCAACCTGCAAATAATTGCATGTTTCTTAGCTCCTAGTAACGAGGTTTCTTTGTGTATTTCAATGAAACTCTAGTTTTATGATTCCCTCATGAGCCCCTCATGTATCCCCAAGTTTGGTCATCTAACCATCACAAGTGTTCTTTTTAGAACGCTTTGAATTTCTACCCTGATTAGGCGAATTTGCCTGAAAACGCCTGGAAGTCCAACTCAACAATGGTTTTATGCTAGAAGTTTGAAAACTCAGGAAAGAAGTTTGTTTCACGGGAGTACACTCTGCTTAAGCCTTGGTTGAAGTAGCTCGAAGCAGAATCGCCTGGGAGCTCAACAGATTCAAACTCACAGGAAAAGCATTCTAGCGACCTGCAAATAATTGCATGTTTCTTAGCTCCTAGTAACGAGGTTTCTGTGTGTATTTCAATGAAACTCTAGTTATATGATTCCCTCATGAGCCCCTCATGAATCTCCCAAGTTTGGTCATCTAACCATCACGAGTGTTCTTTTTAGAACGCTTTGAATTTCTACCCTGATTAGGCGAATTTGCCTGAAAAAGCGCCTGGAAGTCCAACTCAAACAATGGTTTATGCTAGAAGTTTGAAAACTCAGGAAAGAAGTTTTTTTTCACGGGAGTACACTCTGCTTAAGCCTTGGTTGAAGTAGCTCGAAAGAGAATCGCCTGGGAGCTCAAAGATTGAAACTCACAGGAAAAGCATTCTAGCGACCTGCAAATAATTGCATGTTTCTTAGCTCCCTACTAACGAGGTTTCTTGTGTATTTCAATGAAACTCTAGTTTTATGATTCCCTCATGAGCCCCCCATGTCTCCCCAAGTTTGGTCATCTAACCATCACGAGTGTTCTTTTTAGAACGCTTTGAATTTCTACCCTGATTAGGCGAATTTGCCTGAAAACGCCTGGAAGTCCAACTCAACAATGGTTTATGCTAGAAGTTTGAAAACTCAGGAAAGAAGTTTGTTTCACGGGAGTACACTCTGCTTAAGCCTTGGTTGAAGTAGCTCGAAAGCAGAATCGCCTGGGAGCTCAACAGATTTGAAACTCACAGGAAAAGCATTCTAGCGACCTGCAAATAATTGCATGTTTCTTAGCTCCTACTAACGAGGTTTCTGTGTGTATTTCAATGAAACTCTAGTTTTATGATTCCCTCATGAGCCCCTCATGACTCTCCCAAGTTTGGTCATCTAACCATCATGAGTGTTCTTTTTAGAACGCTTTGAATTTCTACCCTGATTAGGCGAATTTGCCTGAAAACGCCTGGAAGTCCAACTCAACAAATGGTTTATGGTAGAAGTTTGAAAACTCAGGAAAAAGTTTGTTTCACGGGAGTACACTCTGCTTAAGCCTTGGTTGAAGTAGCTCAAAGCAGAATCGCCTGGGAGCTCAATAGTTTGAAAACTCACAGGAAAAGCATTCTAGCACCTGCAAATAATTGCATGTTTCTTAGCTCCTAGTAACGAGGTTTCTGTGTGTATTTCAATGAAACTCTAGTTTTATGATTCCCTCATGAGCCCCTCATGTCTCCCCAAGTTTGGTCATCTAACCATCACGAGTGTTCTTTTTAGAACGCTTTGAATTTCTACCCTGATTAGGCGAATTTGCCTGAAAACGCCTGGAAGTCCAACTCAACAATGGTTTATGCTAGAAGTGTGAAAACTCAGGAAAGAAGTTTGTTTCACGGGAGTACACTCTGCTTAAGCCTTGGTTGAAGTAGCTCGAAGCAGAATCGCCTGGGAGCTCAACAGATTCAAACTCACAGAAAAAGCATTCTAGCGACCTGCAAAAAATTGCATGTTTCTTAGCTCCTAGTAACGAGGTTTCTGTGTGTATTTCAATGAAACTCTAGTTATATGATTCCCTCATGAGCCCCTCATGTCTCTCCCCAAGTTTGGTCATCTAACCATCACGAGTGTTCTTTTTAGAACGCTTTGAATTTCTACCCTGATTAGGCGAATTTGCCTGAAAACGCCTGGAAGTCCAACTCAACAATGGTTTATGCTAGAAGTTTGAAAACTCAGGAAAAAAGTTTGTTTCACGGGAGTACACTCTGCTTAAGCCTTGGTTGAAGTAGCTCGAAGAGAATCGCCTGGGAGCTCAACAGTTTGAAACTCACAGGAAAAGCGTTCTAGCGAACTGCAAATAATTGCATGTTTCTTAGCTCCTACTAACGAGGTTTCTGTGTGTATTTCAATGAAACTCTAGTTTATATGATTCCCTCATGAGCCCCTCATGTCTCCCCAAGTTTGGTCATCTAACCATCACGAGTGTTTTTTTAGAACGCTTTGAATTTCTACCCTGATTAGGCGAATTTGCCTGAAAACGCCTGGAAGTCCAACTCAACAATGGTTTATGGTAGAAGTTTGAAAACTCAGGAAAGAAGTTTGTTTCATGGGAGTACACTCTGCTTAAGCCTTGGTTGAAGTAGCTCGAAGAGAATCGCCTGGGAGCTCAATAGATTCAAACTCACAGGAAAAGCATTCTAGCGACCTGCAAATAATTGCATGTTTCTTAGCTCCTAGTAACGAGGTTTCTGTGTGTATTTCAATGAAACTCTAGTTTATGATGATTCCCTCATGAGCCCCTCATGGCTCCCCAAGTTTGGTCATCTAACCATCATGAGTGTTCTTTTTAGAACGCTTTGAATTTTACCCTGATTAGGCGAATTTGCCTGAAAACGACTTGAAGTCCAACTCAACAATGGTTTATGGTAGAAGTTTGAAAACTCAGGAAAGAAGTTTGTTTCACGAGATACACTCTGCTTAAGCTTTGGTTGAAATAGCTCAAAGAGAATCGCCTGGGAGGTCAATAGTTTGAAAACTCACAGGAAAAGCATTCTTGCAACCTACAAATAATTGCATGTTTCTTAGCTCCCCCGTAACGAGGTTTCTTTGTGTATTTCAATGAAACTCTGTTTTATGATTCCCTCATGAGCCCCTCATGTATCCCCAAGTTTGGTCATCTAACCATCACAAGTGTTCTTTTTAGAACGCTTTGAATTTCTACCCTGATTAGGCGAATTTGCCTGAAAACGCCTGGAAGTCCAACTCAACAAAAGTTTTATGCTAGAAGTTTGAAAACTCAGGAAAGAAGTTTGTTTCACGGGAGTACACTCTGCTTAAGCCTAGGTTGAAGTAGCTCGAAGCAGAATTGCCTGGGAGCTCAACAGATTCAAACTCACAGAAAAGCATTCTAGCGACCTGCAAAAATTGCATGTTTCTTAGCTCCTAGTAACGAGGTTTCTGTGTGTATTTCAATGAAACTCTAGTTATATGATTTCCTCATGAGCCCCTCATGAATCCCCAAGTTTGGTCATCTAACCATCACGAGTGTTCTTTTTAGAACGCTTTGAATTTCTACCCTGATTAGGCGAATTTGCCTGAAAACGCCTGGAAGTCCAACAAACAATGGTTTATGCTAGATGTTTGAAAACTCAGGAAAAAAGTTTGTTTCACGGGAGTACACTCTGCTTAATCCTTGGTTGAAGTAGCTCAAAGCAGAATCGCCTGGGAGCTCAACAGATTGAAACTCACAGGAAAAGCGTTCCAGTGAACTGCAAATAATTGCATGTTTCTTAGCTCCTAATAACGAGGTTTCTGTGTGTATTTCAATGAAACTCTAGTTTATGATTCCCTCATGATCCCCTCATGGTCTCCCCAAGTTTGGTCATTCTAACCATCACGAGTGTTCTTTTTAGAATGCTTTGAATTTCTACCCTGATTAGGCGAATTTGCCTGAAAACGGCCTGGAAGTCCAACTCAACAATGGTTTATGCTAGAAGTTTGAAAACTCAGGAAAGAAGTTTTTTTCATGGGAGTATACTCTGCTTAAGCCTTGGTTGAAGTAGCTCGAAGAGAATCGCCTGGGAGGTCAAACAGATTCAAACTCACAGGAAAAGTGTTCTAGCGACCTGCAAATAATTGCATGTTTCTTAGCTCCTACTAACGAGGTTTCTTTGTGTATTTCAATGAAACTCTAGTTTTATGATTCCCTCATGGTCCCCTCATGTCTCCCCAAGTTTGGTCATCTAACCAACATGAATGTTCTTTTTAGAACGCTTTGAATTTCTACCCTGATTAGGGGAATTTGCCTGAAAAAGCCTGGAAGTCCAACTCAACAATGGTTTCTGTAGAAGTTTGAAAACTCAGGAAAAAAGTTTGTTTCACAGTAAAGTACACTCTGCTTAAGCATTGGTTGAAGTAGCTCGAAGAGAATCGCCTGGGAGCTCAATAGATTTGAAACTCACAGAAAAAGCATTCTAGTGACCTGCAAATAATTGCATGTTTCTTAGCTCCTATACTAACGAGGTTTCTGAATGTGTATTTCAATGAAACTCTAGTTATATGATTCCCTCATCAGCCCCCATGACTCCCCAAGTTTGGTCATCTCAACCATCATGAGTGTTCTTTTTAGAACGCTTTGAATTTCTACCCTGATTAGGCGAATTTGCCTGAAAACGACCTGAAGTCCAACTCAACAATGGTTTATGGTAGAAGTTTGAAAACTCAGGAAAGAAGTTTGTTTCACGAGAGTACACTCTGCTTAAGCCTTGGTTGAAGTAGCTCAAAGAGAATCGCCTGGGAGCTCAACAGTTTGAAAACCACAGGAAAAGCATTCTAGCAACCTGCAAATAATTGCATGTTTCTTAGCTCCCAGTAACGAGGTTTCTGTGTGTATTTCAATGAAACTCTAGTTATATGATTCCCTCATGAGCCCCTCATGTATCCCCAAGTTTGGTCATCTAACCATCACGAGTGTTCTTTTTACAACGCTTTGAATTTCTACCCTGATTAGGCGAATTTGCCTGAAAACGCCTGGAAGTCCAACTCAACAAAAGGTTTATGCTAGAAGTTTGAAAACTCAGGAAAGAAGTTTGTTTCACGGGAGTACACTCTGCTTAAGCCTTGGTTGAAGTAGCTCGAAGAGAATCGCCTGGGAGCTCAACAGATTCAAACTCACAGGAAAAGCATTCTAGCGACCTGCAAAAATTGCATGTTTCTTAGCTCCTAGTAACGAGGTTTCTGTGTGTATTTCAATGAAACTCTAGTTATATGATTTCCTCATGAGCCCCTCATGGATCACCCAAGTTTGGTCATCTAACCATCACGAGTGTTCTTTTTAGAACGCTTTCAATTTCTACCCTGATTAGGCGAATTTGCCTGAAAACGCCTGGAAGTCCAACTCAAAACAATGGTTTATGCTAGAAGTTTGAAAACTCAGGAAAGAAGTTTGTTTCACAACGAGTACACTCTGCTTAAGCCTTTCTTGAAGTAGCTCGAAGCAGAATCGCCTGGGAGCTCAACAGATTTGAAACTCACAGGAAAAGCGTTCTAGCGACCTGCAAATAATTGCATGTTTCTTAGCTCCTAGTAACGAGGTTTCTGTGTGTATTTCAATGAAACTCTAGTTTTATGATTCCCTCATGATCCCCTATGTCTCCCCAATTTGGTCATCTAACCATCACGAGTGTTCTTTTTAGAACGCTTTGAATTTCTACCCTGATTAGGCGAATTTGCCTGAAAACGCCTGGAAGTCCAACTCAACAATGGTTTATGGTAGAAGTTTGAAAACTCAGGAAAGAAGTTTTTTTCATGGAGTACACTCTGCTTAAGCCTTGGTTGAAGTAGCTCGAAGAGAATCGCCTGGGAGCTCAACAGATTTGAAACTCACAGGAAAAGCGTTCTAGCGACCTGCAAATAATTGCATGTTTCTTAGCTCCTAGTAACGAGGTTTCTGTGTGTATTTCAATGAAACTCTAGTTATATGATTCCCTCATGATCCCCTCATGTCTCCCCAAGTTTGGTCATCTAACCATCATGAGTGTTTCTTTTTAGAACGCTTTGAATTTCTACCCTGATTAGGCGAATTTGCCTGAAAACGCCTGGAGTCCAACTCAACAATGGTTTTATGGTAGAAGTTTGAAAACTCAGGAAAAAAGTTTGTTTCACAGGAGTACACTCTGCTTAAGCCTTGGTTGAAGTAGCTCAAAGAGAATCGCCTGGGAGCTCAATAGTTTTCAAACTCACAGGAAAAGCATTCTAGCGACCTGCAAATAATTGCATGTTTCTTAGCTCCTAGTAACGAGGTTTCTGTGTGTATTTCAATGAAACTCTAGTTTTATGATTCCCTCATGAGCCCCTTCATGGCTCCCCAAGTTTGGTCATTCTAACCATCATGAGTGTTTTTTTTAGAACGCTTTGAATTTTACTACCCTGATTAGGCGAATTTGCCTGAAAACGCCTGGAAGTCCAACTCAACAATGGTTTATGGTAGAAGTTTGAAAACTCAGGAAAGAAGTTTGTTTCACGGGAGTACACTCTGCTTAAGCCTTTGGTTGAAGTAGCTCGAAGAGAATCGCCTGGGAGCTCAACAGATTCAAACTCACAGGAAAAGCATTCTAGCGACCTGCAAATAATTGCATGTTTCTTAGCTCCCCGTAACGAGGTTTCTGTGTGTATTTCAATGAAACTCTAGTTTATGATTCCCTCATGAGCCCCTCATGTATCCCCAAGTTTGGTCATCTAACCATCACAAGTGTTCTTTTTTTAGAACGCTTTGAATTTTTACCCTGATTAGGCGAATTTGCCTGAAAACGCCTGGAAGTCCAACTCAACAATGGTTTATGCTAGAAGTTTGAAAACTCAGGAAAGAAGTTTGTTTCATGGGAGTGTACACTCTGCTTAAGCCTTGGTTGAAGTAGCTCGAAGCAGAATCGCCTGGGAGCTCAACAGATTCAAACTCACAGGGAAAAGCATTCTAGCGACTGCAAATAATTGCATGTTTCTTAGCTCCTAGTAACGAGGTTTCTGTGTGTATTTCAATGAAACTCTAGTTATATGATTTCCTCATGATCCCCTCATGGCTCCCCAAGTTTGGTCATCTAACCATCACGAGTGTTCTTTTTAGAACGCTTTGAATTTCTACCCTGATTAGGTGAATTTGCCTGAAAACGCCTGGAAGTCCAACTCAACAATGGTTTATGCTAGAAGTTTGAAAACTAAGGAAAAAAGTTTGTTTCACAAAGTACATTCTGCTTAATGACCTGGTTGAAGTATCTCAAAGCAGAATCGCCTTGGAGCTCAACAGATTTGAAACTCACCGAAAAAGCATTCTAGCGATTTGCAAATAATTGCATATTTCTTTAGCTCCTGGCACGAGGTTTCTCTGTGTGTGTATTCAATGAAACTCTAGGTTTAAATGATTCCCTCATGAGCCCCTCATGGTTCCCCAAGTTTTCGTCATCTCACCATCACGGGTGTTTTTTTACAGCTTTTGATGTTTATTCCCTGATTATGGCGAATTTGCTGAAAACATCCATGGAAGTCCAACTCCACAATCCTTTATGCTAGGAAGTTTGAAAACTCAGGAAAGAACTTTCCTTTTTCACAAAAACACTCTGCTTAAGCTGGTTGAAGTAGCTCAAGATCAGAATCGCCTGGGAGCGCAACAGATTCAAATTCACAGAAAAAGCATTCTAGCGATTTGCAAATAATTGCATATTTCTTAGCTCCCGGGCTCGAGGTTTCTCTGTGTATTTCAATGAAACTCTGGATAAATGATTCCCTCATGAGTCCCTCATGGCTCCCCATGTTTGGTCATCCCACCATCATGGGTGTTTTGTTTAGAACGCTTTGAATGTTTACCCTGATTAGGCAAATTTGCCTGAAAACGCCTGTTAGTTTAATTCCTCAATGGTTTATGCTAGGACTTTGAAAACAGAGGAAAGCACTTTAGTTCACTCAACGTAGAGTTGATTGTGGCATGAACCACTGTCTCTTTGGTCTTGGCCAGAGGCCTTTGCAAAGACAGATAACACCTGGCTTAATTTCCCAGGGCAGGGTGGCACTTTAGGAATAGAGATGATGAAAGTAGTGTGGGACTGCTCTCTTGCTTTTTGAGAGCACAACCTTGATCTGGTGTCAGTGGTGAGAAACACGGAAGAAAGGAAGAAGGCCCATAACGTTCTTGGTTGGCGTGGGTGTTTCCTTTTGGCTTCCATGAACATTCAATAACAATGGGATTCTAAAGGGCTCCAGCATAGGAGGAACATGATCAGGGAATTAAATAATAGCCCAGATAAAGTGATAGATTTCCCCCTAATGGAATCTCCTCCCTCCTGCAGCGTTTGGCTCCAGCTGTGTGCATGGCATGGGCAGTAGTGCGAACATTGTGTTCCACAACTGCTTGTCATGATGCTTCATCTGATGCCATATGTCCCCAGTGAATACTGTTTTGTTGTTGGATGTGGTGAGCTACTTACTAGTAAGCCCCAGAGGACCCCTGCCTTCCCTGTGACAGCACCACGCTAGGCACGCTCTGGAGGGAGTTCTCTTCCTCTGCTTCAGGCACTGCGAACAGCCACCACCAGTCCTTGCTGGTGCTGGCAAAATTAGGGCCCTCCCTGTCTTCTAGAAGCTTTTGAGCTGCATGAGGAGACAGGATGTGTCTGTGGAATGCATTAGGTAGCCATATAACAGTGACAGCAAGACAGAAGTGTATGTATCAATGGGCACTGCTCTGTACCAGGGTGTGCAGCAGGGAGCTCAGGTCTGTACCAGGGTGTGCTGTGGCTGGGAGCTCAGGGCATAGGAGGTAGGCACTGGGCTGAGGGGCTGGGTCAGGCAAGGGCAGGCAGCTCTGTGCCCTGTGGTACTATGGCCCACGTCAGACCTCAGCTTTCATTTCTCTAATCTGACCCTTGGGGTTGGTAGGGCGAGCTCCTGTGCCTAGGGAGATCTGTCCGGAAGCCTTCCTCCCTGACTAAGTAGCATAGCAACAGCCATGTCTCCCATGTTCAGGCAGCCTGGAGCACCTCACCAGATGATGCTGGACAGTGAGAGCTGAGGTCAGAAAGAATTTTACCTACTGAATGCACCAAATAGTCCACATGATGTAGATGTACCCAGCGTTTTGTAGAGGAGGAAGCTTTTCATCTTTTGCATAGGAGTTTCTCACAACTAAATTTTGTAAGCAATGGGAAAACATTATCTGAATTAAGGTTACATCAGATGTGTGTTTTCAGAGCACAGTCCACCAAATCTGAGGATTCACCCAGTAGTCATGGCTGTAAATTGGGGAGGGAAAGACTGACCCTGGAACCTCAACTCTCCCACGATGAGAACCAGCCTATCTCTGGACAGAAGATGGATGCTTCATGGACACTAGGTGCCAAAGATCAGGAAGGTGCAGAAAAAGAAGTCCATCCCATGACATTCAGTGCATCCCCCTCCTCAGGTGGGCCCAATACTCACAGGCTTTGCTTCATATCTTGACTTTTTCCACAAAGTGGAAAACAGTGTTTTTCACCTCCAGTGTAATGGGAATGCTCATTTCATACCCACTTTGATGATGCCAAGGCTTTCAGTGCAATAAAGCACATGGGAAGACACAGTTTCTTCAGGGAACAAATGAGACAAAGTGGTTGCTATTGATATCACCTGATCACACGGGGATTGCTGCCCCTGACTCTGGCCTCAGCCCACCTTGTTTTCTCTGCTGGGCAGGCCCAGCAAAATCTGTCAGTACTCTTTCTCCTGGAAGATTTTCTCCACCCTCAGAGTGATAGTGTTCCTCAAAATAGATCCAAAATTAATACCATCTACATTTGTGATCACACACAATCTGCAAATCACCTCATACCTGTGATACCCACTGTCCTGAGTGTTGGCACCTGTCTCTAGGGCACTCTGCCATATGTTATTTTTTGCATGTGTCAGGGTGACCTGTGGTCAGACATTCTCACTTACAAGGCATTCAAAAGGAACTACATTGTACCAGGAGAGAGCTCAGCCTGTATTAGCTCTCCCTGCATCATGTAGACCTTACCTAGACCTCTGATTCTGACAACTCCCAGGGTGTATTTCATTTTGGCTATGCAAGGCATGGTCTGAAAGCTGGTCCCTTGTATATGGTGAATTCTGGGGTTTTGTTTCCAGGACACTAATTAAATGTGTGTAAAATCCTTTAAAAGGATGCTTAGAAAAGGATCCCATAGAGTCCACCCTGAAATTTTGGGGACAACTTTAGCAGTCCTGAAAGGAGTTACACATAGCTGGATTTGGTGGCCCACACCTTTAATTTCAGTATCCTGAGGAAATGAGGAAAAAAGATTCAAGTTCAAGACAGTCTTGGCAAATTTGTGAGATCTTCTTTAATTAAACAACAATAAGTATCGTGGAAGAATTTCAGTGGAAAAGCACCTTGAGTTCATTTCACACTACTGCAAAAAAATGGAATATTTAATTTAACCATAAAGGTTTGAACACCTTGAAAATATGGACATGTCCCCTAAAAATTAACAGCTGTGCTCTTCAGTTGTCTGTGTTGTGTCTTTGCATGGTGGCAATGGTGTGTACACAGTCTTAGACCAAGTTTGGCCAAGTAGGCCCAGATGCCGTCATATTCAATTTAGATTAATACCACACATGAAGGTTGACTTCCATTTCATAGATTAGAACAAGAAACCCAAATAAAACCAAACTTCCAAAGACAATTGTTCTGTCTGATTCTGTGTTCCAGGTTCATTTCCATTATTGCCCCAGGAAAAGCAGCACCCTCTCTTGGCCTGGAATCTTCACACCATTTTAGGCACTCTTCTCTGCCCAAACACAGGGTTCTCTCTCTCAGCTCCTACATAATGGCCTGTGTGTGTGTTCTCCACCAGGACCCATATACTTTATAGTTAAGTAGTGCTGGTGGTGACACAGCAATGTCCATGGATTGAGCACTTTTATAATGACATAAATGTTTACTTCTAATTATACTTACAAATGCCATCCTAAAGAATGAAAATATCTTTCATCAGAACAATTTAAATGGACAATTTCAGAGGGGAAGGAAAGGATAGCTCTGCTGGGCTATCTGGCACAGCTTAATGCTCAGGTGCTCAAAGTGTGGGAGGTGCCATGGAGGACCTTAGAACTCAGAATTTGGGGAAAGTTTCCAGCAGGGTGGAGTGGTATTGGCCTAATAGATTTTTGACCTCTTGCATCTGGCATTTTGGTGCCTGAAATGTATGTGGCTACCAGGAAAGCTGGCTCTGTTTGAAAGAATGAGATCACAGACAAATCACTATTCAAACTGAAGGACATTGTTCATTGTACTCTAGCTAACTTAGTGACGGCTTTACTGTCTCCTCTTCCTGGAGACACACAGTGATATCCACCTATATTATGATATGTAAAGGGGTGTTGAGATGAATTCTAGGATGTTTGCCCTTGATATAAACTGGATCAGAATTCCCTGGATCCTGGAATGGGATCCACAAGTTGATGCAGATATATGATAATATTTTGTTTATGTTATTATATGTAATACATAAGACTGAATTTTATATACATATATCACAAATCCTGCCTTTTAAAATAATTGTCACTTTCCAAGTCTCATGAAAGTAAGGAATGCTGCAAGAGAGGATCTGTCTTTATTTGTTTATTGAGTTGCAGTGAATTGCATTAAGTGCCTCAGGATGTAGTTATTTTATGGCAGACTTTCCTCCCAGTAGTAGGATCTACCCCAAACAGAAGTGCATTTACATTTATCACTGTATATAAAGTAAAATCAAGTTTTGAGCCAGGCGCGGTGGCGCACGCCTGCAATACCAGCACTTGGGAGGCTGAGGCAGGAGGATTGTGAGTTGAAAGCCAGCCTCCGCAATGGCGAGGCGCTTAACAACTCAGTGAGACCCTGTCTCTAATAAAATACAGAAAAGGGCTGGGGATGTGGCCCAGTGGTGGTTGAGTTCCCCTGAGTTCAGTCCCCCGTACCAAAAAAAAAAAAAAAAAAAAAATCAAGTTTTGAACATATATGTATATATTTTTTACAAATGGAAATGATATCACAATTACTTTAAAGTTTCACTTAACTCTTCTGTTCTCTGGTCTTATGAGAAAACAGAAACTTACTGGCTCATGTTCGTATTGTTCATCAGTTAGGCTGAGATCATCTGGGATCCTTTTGCTGCATGTTTTTAGGTGATGGTTGATAAGATTACTGAACTTCAGAGGGCAACTGGCTGCCAAACAAAGCACTCTGATTCTCTTTCCCAGGATATCTCATAATTAAATAAATTAATGTGGGCTTGTTCTCATGGAGGTGATGGTGTTCTGAAAGAAAAATCATTCAAAATGTTTCCGAGATGATCTCAGCCTGACTGGTGAACAACACATAGGTGAGCTAGTAAATTTTCAAGTGACTTCCTATACAGTGAGAGACAATACAACCACTGTCAGCAAGATGTCAAGATTCAATCACATGTGGTACAGAAATTACCTAGAAAGCAGCAGCTATCTTATTGGTAGTGTTTTAGTTTCTCTATTTTAAGTTCAAAGTTGGATGTCTCAATATATGGTATTGAATTATTTAGAAACATGTGTAGACATGTATGCCTTTGATTTGGGCTAATATTTTCACAGTACTCCATACCAAATAAGGAAACAAACATCACAAACCTGCCAGCAGGCCCAAGGCAAAATTGCAAATAAGTTTTCCTTTAATGTGCCTATACTCTAGAGTTTGGGATACTGACAAATCTGAAGACCTGTCCCTCCACCTTGTGGGACACCAATTCTTTTAGTTTACAGTGTGGTATCTGAAATGGAAATGGATCTGTGCCCAGCACCTTATGAAAAACAGTGTTCACTTTTGTACACTTTAGGGTTGGAAATGCCAGCTCGTTACCATGCACTGTATCTTCTGTTCTTTGGCCCTTAGGTGAATATTGTCCAGGACAAAAAATGAGTGGTCTGGGCCTTTCACCTTGCTGAGGTCAAGGAATTCATAGCTCTCATACATGGAATGTGGATGTGGTGAACTGAGATGTGCCTGAGACTTCAAGAAGGAATTTTAAAATGAATTTCCAAAAATACATATATTCATTAGTAAATTCATATTGTGATTAAATTTCTGTCATACTAATGTGATCAGCATTATGTGGTAGTTATCAAAACATTCACCAAACCTACTGGAAAAATCAGCTTCACCGACTTTTCTGAGTGTCACAAACACTTGATCAGGTACTTTTTAAATTCTGATTGATATATAAGTGTATTTGTGATTATATTCTTAATACCAACATCCTTGTGATGTGACACATGTGGTGTTCCTTGAGGCACTATTCCTTTCATGCTAGACACTCTTTGCTTTCAGTTATTTCTGGTAACTTCTTCATTAACTGCCATTTCCTTATGAAATTAACGGTGATGCATTTTATTTTCTGAAACTGAGAACGCTGATTTTCAGAGAAAGAGTTTTTCTACTTTTATTCATTTTCTGAGTACTCTTGTTTTACATTTGGGAGATTGGCTGATACATTTTCAGCATTTTTTTCCTGCTCAGTTGAAACCTGGGCATTTTGTTGGCTGGTTTTTCTTACATCTCTTGCATTGAGTGAATGTTGTTTGGTCAAGTTTAGGGTCCCAACCTCTACTTTCCTACCTTGTAGATATTGGTGTATTCTGCATTTCCCATCTAAGTTTTTGACTTCAGACTTTATCAAGTAAGGAGTGCTTTGAATAGCTTGGGTCTTTTGCAGTCTTAATTTCGGTTTTCTCCTCATTATACTTACCATGAGGTAAAACTGTGTTTCATGAGGATAGTTTCTAAATAAACACAAATGCAAATGTGAGGAATTGGATAAAGAGAATGGAAAATAATGAAAGGCAACAAAGTGATTTGGACTATGGTGGTGACCACTGTGACCAATTTGAGATCTCTCTGGTTGTACATTTTTTGTGGTTTGTGTGTGTGTGTGTTGTGCCAGGAATTGAACCCAGGTCCTCATGCATGCTAGGCAAGAACTCTACCATTGAGCTACACACCCAGCCATTGGTCGGATATTTTCTAAGGGACTACATTGTATGTTTCTCAGTTCTCATTTGAACCATTGGAGGGTGACAGTTTGATCTCTCATGTGAGAGTTGACTGTCTGCTGTATGACTGCTCTTACAAAGAGGTGGATTAGTGCTTTTAGACTTGAGAAAATATTACTTGTGGCTGTAAAATTGAGTGTGAAAGCTTAAATTGGTGTGCATCTTGATCCCCATGGAAGGGACTGTTTTCTACATCAGTAACTAGGCTGTTGGTTGTAGGCAGGATCACCCAATTTTCTGTGTACTTCTTTTGTGGCAGTGTTCAATAAAATTGAAATTCCACTTCCAGTTTCCATTTCCTCTAGCTTTACAAGACACCAACCAGAAGTAAAATCTCAAAAAGAAGCTACAATATAGAATGTTTAGTATTTAAAAAATCAATTCATTGTGATTCAACTGATTTTGAGAATAAAATTTTAATTTTTATGTGCTATAGATATTGCATCTTTTAATTTGATGCTGTGGGAAACTTGCACATATAACTATGTTGAACTTAGAGAAGATATATTTCCAGAGAGTAGATATCTATTGATGTGGTAGAAAAATTGCTGTATAATGTTTCTTTATGATTTTTTCTGTATTCTTTACTAAATTAAATACATATCATTAAGTTAGTTTTATCTTCTTGACAGTGTTTTACAACATTTAAAATTTTTGTAGCTATGTTGTAACTAAAAGTAAACGAGCTCATATTTCTCCAATTTTTATTATTAATTAATTTATTTTAATTAGGTATATGTGACAGTAGAATGCATTTTGATTCATTGTACACAATTGCTGCACAACTTTTTATTTTTCTGGTTGTACACAATGTAATATCGCACCACATGTGCCTAGGGTAAGGATGTCCATCTCATTCCACCATCTTTCCTCTGCAATCTTATGTGATCCCAGTATAGTTACTTTAAGACATAATTTTCAGCATTTACAATCAAATTTGTCTTTTTCTGATGAGTTTACCAATGGCGAAGTTTTGATTCATTTTAAAATACTCAAACTGCATTTATCCAGGTCATCATCACATATGAAAAGCCTGTAAAGGCCATAACAGTGTGACTTATTCATAGGTGATTGTGAGTTGTTTCAGTTTAATTCTGTTTAGTGGTTAATGTGACACTGCAATGTGTTCATTAGAAGTATAGCTCATAAGTCACTTAGTATACATTCATTACAAATATGATTCTATGAGGGACTTTTGACATGACAGCATAAAGGAATCCATGAAAGTTCAATCCAGCAAAACTGATGAAAAGAGAAAGAACTGCAGCACCAATTCCAACTATTTATACTTACTGGTCCAGAAATATTGAGCAAGAAAACAGAAAAATAAATGTAAAAACAGGACTATAAAAGGCAATATAAATAAACATTTTTCTTCTTTATTAATGTATCTTGAAAGCAATAATATAAAACTGCATATATAGTATGTACAATTCTACTAGCACAAAAATAGAAATAGGAAGACCTCACACCACGTGAGAAGCATTCTCAGGATTATACCTTATCTTCTTTGTCACATGTTTAGGTGTTCATAAAGGAAAAAAAAAACATTAAGACATAGGGACTTTCTGCAGCTGAAGTGTTTAACATTTTTATTCTCCCACCCACACATGTACATTTGGCTTGGTTCACAAATAGTGGTTTAATTTTATCAATTTACATTGTTTTTCAAAGAGTGCATTCAAAAGCTTGAGAATTGTGTCTTTTGCAGTGTACCATATGCTTAATGCCAGTTTAATCTTTCAGTTTCTGAAATTAGTCCTCACATGAGCTGAGGAAAAACCATCATTCACTTGCAGATTATCCTGCTTTATTTCTTGATGAATGTGTAGGAACAACTCTCTTTTGTTAATCACCAACTTAACTCTACCAACTTAACTCACATACTGATTAATTTATATTTTAAATTTTACTTTGGAATTTACCTTAGTAAATTAGTTGCCTTCTCCCTACACTAGATAGCTTTTCTTACATATTTTCCATGGCTCTGTCTTTATCTCAGTTACAAAACAGTTTTATTTCATTATTCTTGTTCTTGTTTTCATATTCTTGTTCTTCTTTGTACTGGGGAGCCAACATAAGAATGCTCTATCACTGAGCTATGTCATCTCTGACTTGTACTTTTCTTTGTGCCAGGGATTTAACCCCAGAGCATATAACCTCTGAGTCATATTCCCAGAACATTTTTATAAATCATTTATTTATTTATTTTTCTGGTACCAGGCACTGAAACAAGAGGGTCATAACCACTAAGCCACATCATCAGGCCTTCTTCTATTTTTTTTGAAATAGTGTCTCACTAGGTTTTATATAGCCTTGCTAAATTGCTTAGGGTGGCTTTGAACCTGCAATCCTCTTGCCTCAGCCTCCCAAGCCACTGGGATTACAGGTATGTGCCACCATGCCCAGCTTATCTTTTGTTTTTGAGGGAGAGTCTCACTAAGTTGCTTCCCTAAGCAATTTAGGGAAGTTGATTAATTCCTAGAGTGCCTTAAACTTGAGGACTTCCTGCCTTAAATTCACACACACTCACAAAAATGCATATTTAATTACATAACAACAGGAAAAACTTAACTCTACAACAGTAGTTGATATATGAATATATTTTTCTTATACATGTATCTCAAATTATCAATAAGCAATAAGGAAAACAAAAATGATGATTGTATACATATAGCCACAGCATAATCAAATAAATGTAAGTGGAACTCATAATGAAAAATCAGTGTTTTCTTGAACAGTCATGAGTTACATTTTCATTTCCCTATTTTACTGGCTGGGACTTTGGCTGCTTTATGCATTCCATAAAATCTCCATCTGTTTACTCTGGCCAAGCACATATGTAATTAAAATCACCTTTATAACCACTTTAAGTGTATAATTCTTTCTGATTTACTATATTTACATGTGAATCATCATCAACATTTAATTCCAAAAATTATTTGAGATGGAAAACAACTAGTGCCCATTAACAGTGATCCCTTTGTTTCTCTTTTACACAGCTCTAGGCAATGACTAATATTTTGTTGTTGTTGTTGTTGTTATTGTGGTTGTTTGCTTCATGTGTTTACTTGTTCAGGAAATTACATATAATTTTAATTTTAAAATGCATGGTATTTTTCTGTGCTTTCTTCCAATTGGCTTAAGGTTTCCAAGTACATTTTCATTGTAATATTTTAATACTCTCATGCAATATTATTATTGAATATAGCTGGGATTACAGCTCAAAGGTAGAGTGCCTGCCTAGCCTGTGTAAGGCCCACAGTTCAATTCCCAGTAATGCAAAGATAATATTGCTGAATACTATTCTGCTGAAGAATCATACAGGTTTTCTTTTATCCATTTACTTTGTGTCACTTTTACATTTTGGGTCTTATGAAAAGTTAAGCTATAAATATTCCTGTATGAATTACAGTCTGAACAGTGTTTAGATAATTTCACTTTATTATCAAAGAGGAGTGAAATTTTTTTTTAAATTTTCTATGCACTTGACATTTGTTATTTTTCTTTTTCATCCATACTATGGTGTTTTTTGCAAAAGTGAATAATTTTTGTTCACATAATATAAAACACTTGCATTTGGATAGACAAAATGAACAAAAAAAATACTGCCTAATAGGAACACATATTAGTTTATTCAAGGGCAGAGCAAAAACAAATTAGAACTTTAGGGGGCAATTTATACATGTCAAGTGGCATGAAGTAATCTAGATTTTAGGGCTTATCATTGATTTAACAGCTTGAATAATATGGGGGTCTCTGGGTTGCACAGAATTTTTCTATGGTTTGGTTCCTTACCTTTGGAAAATTATGAAGGGTGCAGTGGGGTGAGAGAGCTTAAAAAGAGGTTTGCTGAGGCTGTGGGCTAAATCAACTTCTCGAGTAGGAGAATTGACTAGCTAAGGTTAAAAACTAGCTAAGGTGAAAAACTGGGACAAGATAGGTCTTTGAAAACAAGAAGAAAAACCTCATAATTTTGTTTTCACTTTCATCACAAGGCCATTTTTGCTACAAAAGTTTTTCAAGTCCAAATTCCTTATTTTTCACACCTACTTTTGAAGCATAATTAAGATTCCTCTGCTAATTCTGATTCGTGAATATGTTGCTGTTCTTAAGTTTTATAATTTTAGCTCTTATATTTAGGTGTAAGATTCATTTCATATTAACTATTACATATAATCTCCTGTAAAATATAATGTCACATCTTGACACATATATATCAACATTACTTGTAGAAGAGACTATTCATTCTCCATTTAATTACTCTGACAAACTTGTCAAAAATAAATTGACAAGAGGTGTGGAGTTTACTTCTAGACTTTCAATATTCTTCCATTGTTCTCTTTGTAGGTCTTATTCTTTTTTGGAGGGGGGTACCAGGGATTGAACACAGGGGCACTTGACCAATGAGACACATTCCTAGCCCTATTTTGTATTTTATTAGAGACAGGGTCTCACTGAGGTGTTTAGCACCTTGCTAAAGTGCTGAGGCTGGCTTTGAACTAACCATCTTCCTGCCTCCACCTCCCAAGCCACTGGGATTATAGATGTCTGCCTGGCCTGGTAAACCTTATAAATCCTAAATAAATATTCAAATGATTGTCATGCCAAAAGAAATAAGATATGCTAATGTCACAAAGATAAACTATGTCTTAATATTATGAGACATAAGCAAAAATAGCCAGTAAGAATAATTCAAGCACAAAATATTTAAGGAAAAACAAATGCTTGTTTGTTTGTTTGTTTTATATACCTGGGATTGAACCGAGGGTTATTTCACCACTGAGCCACATCCTCAGATCTTTTTATATTTTTTTAGAAACAGGATATCTCTACATCGATTAGGACCTCACTAAATTGCTTTGGCTGTCTTTGAACTTATTATATTCCTACCTCAGACTCCTGAGCCACTGGGATTACAGGTTTGTGCCAAATGCTCAATTATTTCAAATAATTTTAAGGAAAAAGATATTGTTCATCCGCGTTATATACTTTGTATAGAACCAGAGATATGTAAAAATGTGCTCTATATGTGTATTATGAATTGTAATGTGTTCTACTGTCATATACAATAAAAGAAGTGAAAAGAAAAAAAAAGAGGTGAAAATTAATCTCTCTGTTAAGAGGTATTACCAATTAGTAAAGTTTGGGATAAATGTGACCTCTCTAGTTGATAGCTGAAACTGAATTTTCATCTATCCACTACTGACCATTCTTGTGATAGGGCTGGCTTTGCTCACCTCAGTTTTTGCAGGAGCCCTGTTTGGGGATTGACTTGAATTGCAGTTGACTATGAGCCGTGGAGATTTGGCCATTGTCGCCACCCGTAGTCTCACGGGATTTGTTGCGGGATCTCGAGTGACTTGGCCGAAATTGCTGATCGGGTCAGCGCCATTTTTAGGGTGTGTTTTGGCGTGTGTTAGTCGTTGTTAGAACCAGAGAGAAAAGTTATCAGAATAAAAAGCTGTTTGTCTCCAGTTTGCTTCTGAAGTTTTTCCCGCGGCTCCGTTGCTCCAAGTGCTTCAGACAGCAACAGGTGGCGGCCCGTACGGGGAACTTTGGAGCGGACAGGTAAGAACTGAAAGGTCTCTAAAGATGGGTTCGAATATAACTGAATCCCAAGTGATAGAGGCTATGCAAAGACTCCTTGATATACCTGACTCTGTTCTCAGTGAGGAGTATATAGACAAAAGTGAAAGTGATCAAAAAAGTGTAGATTCCACTGGGCCAACTGAGACCAGTAAAGAAAGTATTAGAAAAGACCCAAAAATGACAAAAATCCAAGCTATTAAAGCTATTCGGGAGTTATTGGCGAAAGCTGAAGGATACTTGCTCTCACTGGAACCTGAGCCTCAGGATATTGCTGTCAGTGAAATTAGCAGTGGTGAGGAATCTAGTAAAAGTGATCCTGAGAAAATGAGGAAAAAGAAATTTAAAAAGACCGAGAAAAAGGTCCATCAGGCAGAGGAGTCACTTGTGTCCTCTACTCCCCCATGGGTGGAATCCATTACAGAAAATATGAAGGGTATTACTAGGCATTTGCATACCCTAGAAACAGAAATAAAAAGTCTTTCTGATCGCTTATGCGCTCTCGAGGACAACTCACAGATACATTGGGAACCGCCAGCATTTGAAAAGAAAAATGGACAGAGGGTCCATCAGTTAATAGATTTCAAAACAATAAAAAATCTCAAAGAGGCAGTAATGACTTATGGGCCCCAAGCTCCTTTCACGTTGAGTATGCTGGAGTCCCTTAACACCTTTAGCTTAACCCCCTCAGACTGGAAAAGTCTATGTAAAGCAACATTAAGCGGGGGGCAATTCTTGATTTGGCGATCGCAATTCCAAGAACTTTGTATAGAAACGGCTAAAAGAAACGCGGCTGCAGGGTTTGAAAACTATAATATAGACATGCTCACAGGAGAAGGGCAATTCGCAGACTTACAGGCTCAAACAGATTATGACCCAGATATATATGCTCAGATAAATGCAGCTGCCTTAGAGGCATGGAAAACTGTACAAGGACCTGGGGATCTACAAGGTAGCTTGTCAAAAGTGATTCAAGGACCTAATGAGCCGTATGCCGACTTTGCTGATCGACTTTTGAGAACTGCAGGTAGTGTGTTTGCAGATGTTGACCAAGCTATGCCATTAGTTGTTCAATTAGCTTATGAAAATGCAAATAAATGGTGCCAAGCAGCCATCAGGCCATGGAGAACTAAAAAGGATCTTTCCGTATATATACAACTATGTAAAGATATAAATGGCGCCTTTGTCACAAGAAATGTGATTGCAGCCTCAATGAGAGGTGCTTCCTCTCGAAATTTCACAAAGGCTAAACGTAGATATTATAATCAATCAGGATATTCCAGGCAAAATTATCATAATCAATCAGGCAATTCTAGGCAAAATCCCAAAAGAGAAATAAGATCAAGCTCATACCGTGCCCCAGGCCGCTGCCCCAGGTGTAAAAAGGGAAATCATTGGGCCAATAAATGCCATTCAAAATTTGACATCCATGGAAATCCTTTGTTCAGGAATTCAAAAAACGGGGCACGGGGCCCAATACCCCGGGGCCCACAAATGTACGGGGCATTGCAGAAGGAGTATCCTCAAGCATTCACTCAGATGCTTCCCCGACACAATCCCTACTACCCATCCACTCCCTCGCCAGAGGAACAAGAGGAAATGCAGGATTAGACCTCTGTTCCACCGCCCGAATAGTGTTAACACCTGAAATGGGGGTTCAACTGATTCCCACAGGAGTCAGGGGACCTCTTCCCTCAGGGACTGTAGGACTTATTATCGGGCGTAGTCCTAAAAGCTTATTAGGTTTGCAAGTGACCCCAGGTGTAATAAACTCAGACTACAAAGGGGAAATAAAAATAATGCTTAGCTCACCCCAAAGTATAAGTTCTGTTAATCAAGGAGATAGAATTGCTCAGTTGCTTCTCCTTCCCAATTTACATAATTCATTTAAAATGGGTATGCCTCAAGAAGGGAACAATAGAGGATTTTGTTCCACTGACTCAAGTCCCATGGCTTGCTGGGTTCGAGACTGTTCAAGGAGGCCTATGTGTAAAATAAAAATCCAAGGAATAGAAATGGAGGGATTAATAGATACTGGAGCTGACTCTTCCATTATTAATTTACGCCAATGGCCCAAGCACTGGCCTCTGCAAAAAGCTTCAACCAGTTTAAGAGGCTTGGGATATAATAACCTCCCAGATAAAAGTGCAGTAATTTTAAAATGGGAGGATGATGAAGGCCATAAAGGAACATTTCAGCCTTATGTTTTACCTAATCTACCGGTTACTTTATGGGGAAGAGATATTTTGCAACAAATGGGAGTACACCTTGCAACCAAGCCTGCAGATGTTAAATGTGAAAACCTACAGGGTAATCTTAACCCTAAAAGAACTCATTATCAAAAAGTACAGAGTAATCTTAACCCTAAAAGTAATCATTGTCATAAAGGAAAAAGATATTTTTTTTTCGGGGCCACTGAGAAAATAATTTTGAAAATACCATGGCTTTCTGATAAGCCAGTGTGGGTCCCTCAGTGGCCCCTATCTAAAGAGAAATTACAAGCGGCCCACCTACTAGTTCAGGAACAATTAGAAGCAGGTCATATAGAACCTTCCACCTCTCCCTGGAATTCCCCCATATTTGTGATCAAGAAAAAGTCAGGAAAATGGCGATTGTTACATGATCTTAGACAAATTAATAAAACCATGCAAGTTATGGGCCCTACCCAACCTGGACTTCCTAGTCCCGTAGCAATTCCAAAAAATTTCCATCTTATTACTCTTGATATAAAGGATTGCTTCTTTTCTATTCCCCTACATCCTCTGGATGCCCCCAGGTTTGCTTTTTCACTTCCTTCTATTAACAATAATGGCCCTGATCAGAGATATCAATGGAAGGTTTTACCACAGGGAATGGCTAATAGCCCCACCATATGCCAAATATATGTGGACAAGGCTATCCAACCCATTAAAAATAAATATCCAAACCTCATGTGTCTACATTACATGGATGATATTTTATTGGCCCACCCTAATCAAAAAATCTTATTTAATATATTCAGTGATGTGGTAGAAAATTTAAAAAAATATGGATTATATATAGCAGAAGAAAAAGTTCAAACCAGATCTCCCATATTATATTTAGGATTTAAAATCATGGATACTTTTGTTAGACCCCAAAAACTTTTAATAAATAAAGAACATTTGACCACCCTCAATGATTTCCAAAAACTACTGGGAGACATTAATTGGCTTCGCCCTACACTAAATCTCACTACTGGCCAACTAAAACCTTTATTTGACATCCTTCATGGAGATCCTGATCCATCTTCACCACGAACATTGACTCCTGATGCTAGGAAAGCTTTAAAGTTAGTAGAAAAAGCCATCGAAGGAGCTCATTGTGATAGATTTGATTTAACTCAACCGCTGATGTTGATTATTATTTCTTCACAATATACACCCACAGGAGTATTTTGGCAACAAGGGCCTTTATTATGGATACATTTGCCCGTCTCTCCTAAAAGTATAATTGAATCTTATACCTCCATGGTGGCTAAACTTATTCTTCAAGGACTTAAGACTTCTACTAAAATATTTGGCATTCACCCTGCTACTATTATTACTCCCTATTCATCATCACAGATTGAATACTTATGCTTCAATGATAATGATTGGGCTATAGCTAAATGCTCTACTTCTGCAAATTTTGATAATCATCTTCCTAAGTCCCCTATATTATCTTTTTGTATTAATCATCCTATTATATTTCCACAGGTAATAAAAAATCAACCTATTCCTAAGGCATTTAATGTATTCACAGATGGGTCCTCAAATGGTACTGCTACAGTAGTCACTAAAAAAGAAAATATGACTTACATAACTGCACACAAATCAGCTCAACTAGTGGAACTGGAAGCTGTGGTAAGAGCTCTGGAAAATTTTAGGGACCAGCCCGTAAACATTTTTTCAGATAGCCACTATATTGTACAAGCCGTCCCAAAATTAGAGTTAGCAGGACCAATAGCACCTCATACTCCAGCCTTTAAATTGTTTTATCAAATACAAAAACTTTTGTGGGCAAGAAAAGAACCTCTATTCGTAGGCCATATTAGAGCACATACTAATTTGCCTGGTCCCCTCCATGAAGGTAATCAAAAGGCTGATGAACTTACAAAAACAGTATTTATACTTTCAGCGCTACAATAAGCTACTTCATTTCATTCCCAGTTTCATGTCAACAGCACCACCTTGCAACGTAGGTTTAAAATCACAAAAGAGCAAGCCAGAACAATTGTAAAAGATTGTAAATCTTGTATGACACATTTGCCCAATCCTCATTTCGGAGTTAACCCTAGAGGATTAATGCCCAATCATTTGTGGCAGATGGATGTTACTCATGAGCCAAGTTTTGGAAAATTGCGATTTATTCACGTGACCATAGATACATGCTCAGGCATGATTTTTGCTTCCTTACATTCTGGAGAAAAAGTTAAAGATGTTACATCTCTTTGTTTGCAAGCTTTTGCTGCATTGGGCATCCCCAAAATGCTTAAAACAGATAATGGCCCCGCATATGCATCCTCATCTTTCAAACAGTTTTGCGCAAAATTCAATATATCCCATAAAACAGGCATCCCATACAATCCTCAGGGTCAGGGCATTATTGAAAGAGCAAACCGAACACTGAAAATTATGTTATTAAAACAAAAAGAAGGAAATTGGAAAAGTCCTAAGGACAGATTGGCAGTTGCCCTGTTTACCTTAAATTTTTTAACTTTAGACTCTAATGGTTATTCTGCTGGAGACAGACATTGGAATCCACACCAACAACATAAACCTTTGGTTTACTGGAAGGATGTTCTTTCAGGTACATGGAAGGGTCCAGATCCAGTATTAATTTGGGGAAGAGGATCTGTTTGTGTTTTTCCAAAAGACAAATCCTCTCCAATATGGATACCATCTAGATTAATAAAACAGGTACCACATCAAAAGATCAAGATGAAGTTATTGAAGAATCAAGATTAATAAAAAAGGTACAAAATCAAGAGGACCAAGATGAAGGTATAGAATGATTCCCTCAAAAGAGTCCTTCAAAATATTTCACAACTTAAGTGTCATTCCTCCTGGCCGGGACGAGGAGATCTCTCTTTAGTGTGCACACAATTGTATTTTTTTTTCTTTTCTTTTTATACATGTCTTTATGTCTGTACATTTGTCTATATTTCATGTTAATGTGACGTCACAAATATATGTTTGTATGTTTTTGTTCGTCTGTCCAGTGTGACGTCACAAAGAACAAAGCGCTTATGAAAAAGAAAATATATATATATATATATATATATGGATCCAAATAACTTTAATTCATTTTAGGTTAAGAGTATTCAATTTAGGTAAATAATTTTATAAATGAAGGTACTTTCAATTTTGATTTATAGGTGTCCCTGGGACTTCTCTTTAGCAAACAATATGACTAGTGCTATATAACCTGATATTTTGGTGTTTTGACTTAAGATTGCTTATTTGTTATTAACTTCATTTGTTTAATAGCTCATTAATTTCAATTATTTCAACAGGTAAAAGATTGCTCTGTATACAGAGACTCAAGGGTTCCAGCTAACAAATTATTTCTCTCAAGTGCCTTTACCTTTTCTTTAATCTATCTTTAATGCAGTAATTACCCTCAGTCTTTCTTTGTTTTGTTCTAAATATGACATTTTTCCAACTTATGTTTGTAGAAGCTCAACCAACGATGTATGTGAACAAAAATCAACTTTAATTTTCTAATCTAATTATTCTATTTTGTAGTTTGACAACTCGCCTCTTGACTCAGTGCTGCAATAGCACTGCCTTTCCTTTAATAATTGATGCTTGAGTTTCTAGGTAGCAGGCCCTGAAGATTTGCCGGTGGCATTGTCTAAACATAAAAAAGACGTCTGCTGCTCAAACATCAAACAACCTCACCAACAGTGTGGCCTCTGCTCTACATGCATGGGGCCTCCTACATCAACATGTTATAACAAATGGACATTTTGATCTTTCATTGTTTGGGACTTTACGGGACAATGCCTTGCGGGTATTTGTCTAGAGAATTCAGTGTGTTACTTGATGGAACTTAGGGCAGCTGATTTGTTTAAACAATTTGATATGCTATGCAATTTGGCTCATCACCAAAAGGCTTGTTGCCTTAAAGCCGCAACATCTCCTCACTATTGGACGGCTGTTAGTCATCATATATAGTCGATCCTAAAGGGCTCCATTGGATGGCTGGTTAGCCAATGACGGGTAAGATCCCCAGAGGGGGACAACCTAAGACAGGCACAGTCGCACAGGACAGTCTCATGTGGCCGACATATCAACCTAAGACAGGAGTCAAGGGCACAGCCTTGATTATCCGATGACGGGTAAGAATGTTGGTTGCACATAGACGTCCTAGAGCATTACCTCTTTTAAAACAAAAAGGGGGAAATGCAGGAGCCCTGTTTGGGGATTGACTTGAATTGCAGTTGACTATGAGCCGTGGAGATTTGGCCATTGTCGCCACCCGTAGTCTCACGGGATTTGTTGTGGGATCTTGAGTGACTTGGCCGAAATTGCTGATCGGGTCAGCGCCATTTTTAGGGTGTGTTTTGGCGTGTGTTAGTCGTTGTTAGAACCAGAGAGAAAAGTTATCAGAATAAAAAGCTGTTTGTCTCCAGTTTGCTTCTGAAGTTTTTCCCGCGGCTCCGTTGCTCCAAGCGCTTCAGACAGCAACAAGTTTTCTGTTAGTATATATATTTTTTTATTTAAATTGTTCATTGTTTTCTATTCATTTTCTTTTTTCTTTATTCTTCTTCTTCTGGCGGGGGTACCAGGATTGAACTCAGGGGAACTTGACCACTGAGCCACATCCCCATCCATTCATTTTCATTTTTCCGCTATGACTCATATTTGCTCTACTACCTATTTAGAACAATTTTTAATTAAATATGTTATGGTGCTCTATCAATGCATATATACCATAATCATAGAATCTATTTCCCATTTGAATCTATTACAAATCCTTTTGACAAGTTCCATGTAGCTTCAAGTTCTTGTACAGATATGCCCAGATAAGAATCTCATAAGGGAGTTCTCATACATCTCTGGTATCTTATGTAAAAATGCTGTGCTCTCTTACATGATCTTTTATGGGTTTTCAAATTTTCCATTTTCAACACTCATAGAACACAGATGCAGTCTTCTCTTCATGTTTCCATAGAATATTTTATCACCATGCCCGTGGGATACATTATAGTATTTTCATATTTCTCATTGGTAAAAAAATTAATAATATATTGTTGGTTATTGATTATCTAAATTAAGACCTCAGCCACTTCTGAAATTTATTCAAAGTCCTTTCAAGGACCTTCAGAAACATACTCTTGGGGATATTATTCCCACTGGTGAAGAACACAATATGGACACATATCTTGCTTTTTGGTATGTCTCTATCCAAAACCTAAGAGAATAAGAAAAGTTGCTTGTTGTATGTGGTCTAGTGGAGCTCTTTGGGATTTGGATTCATGCAGAGTTCATTGCGAATTTTGCATTATTTGCTTAATAGCTTTGGGGCTTTGAAAATATTTCTTTCCTTCAAACCATTATATAAGCTTCATGTATAAGAAAATGTAGAATGATATTGATCACCAAGATATCAGCAATTCTTTATTCTTTCCTGTATCTATATAGTAGATAATGTGTTTTTTATCTTCACCTCTTAAAATACAAAGTTGTATTTCAAGTCCTTGGATCTGATATTTCTTTATTTTCTGTGGCTCATAGAAAGCGTTGTAACTATGAACGTTCATCCTCTGGTACCTATGCTCAAGAGGTCTTGGTTTACTTTGCTTTCATTTTCCAAACCCTGCTGTCTCCCAAATCAGCCCACTTTAGAGGAGGAGATATCAAAGCAGAGAATCAAGGTGTCCTGTGTGATGATGATAGTTAACCATCTGAAGTTCAGCAGTCATCAGCTAACTGCTTCCACTAGAAAAACCCAGATAAGTCCAGCATGAATTGATAAATAAGCTCAATCATGATCTAATAAGCTTTGAAGTGAATTACTAAGTTAGATAACTCTTACACCCATTTGAAGTGGAAACCATGATTCTGTCACATGAAGTTCTAGAGTCAAGGCTATGGAAAGATCTATTCACATGTGGCCTCTAACTTCTGGGACTCTATTTTCCTTTTTATGCTGTCTGACATCTGAAATGGGAATGGATCTGTGTCCAGCATCAAATGGGAAACAATGATCTCCTTTTGGACCCTATCTTGTTTCAGGGAAGTGCCACTTCTGCTTTGGTTTTGTGGAGAAATATTGGTTAAAAAGTATTTCTGCACCTCTTGCATGAAATGAAGTGGTCCAGCCTCTTAAACTCCATGAGATCAGAGGTTCTCAAAATGAGTTTTCAAAATGGAGTGTGAGTGCTATAAACTCTGATGTACTGGTGGTGCTTGCACACCAATGGAAAACCATTGATTTGTGATCTAGGGGAGATTTGCTTATGATCAGTAAGTTTTACTCCCATGAGGCAGGCAGTAGTGACTCTGAGTTCAAAACCTGACTAGTCTCTTAGTACCTGTGGTTTGGTAAGATTTTATTAATTTAGAATAGTAATATAAATATCATCTGAAAGAAAAGATATAAGAATATAAATTGCAAAATATGTCCAGTTCTTTTTCCTTCCCATATTCAGGCCACTGGAAATTGTGTGTGTGTGTGTGTGTGTGTGTGTGTGTGTGTGTGTGTGTGTGTGTTTTAAATTGCTGTTCTTATCAAGAGGCAGAATCTGTTTGCCAAGACATGATTCCAAAAGGTTTTATATATTATAACCCAGTAGAATATGGTGAGTATGTAAATATACTGGTATTATGCCTAGGCCTAAAATGTCTTGAATTCTTTCTGTTTTTGTCTTCATAAACCCAACCATCTCAAGGAAAAGAAGCTCATATTATGCTTATGAACAGAAAAGGCCATGTGGATGAGAATGAAAATACCAGAGTGGTCAGCCATCTCTCTTTCAGGAGTAGGGGTACCATGCCAAATAGCAGAGCATATGCTTAAAGGATCCCTGCTGAAATCAGCATACCCCAGCTAGGCCAAGTCTAAATTGGGCTTACTCATAAACTGATCATTTCAATCATGAATTAGTTTTGGGGTAGTTTGTTATGCTTGGTAGGTAATCAACAAATACATCTAATGCAAACAGGATGCCAGAACACAAGACATGCTGATTTCAAGTTAACTGAATAGAAGTAGGCATGCAAGAAATACTGATTTTATTTTATTGATTTAATGTTGAGAGTCCTATTAAAAGATCTGGGTTATGCAGAAATGCATGTAGACATGAAAATATTATTGCTATTTAAACTTATACCACACATACAACAAATGATGAACCAGAAAACCATAGGTAGATCACTAGGGTGAAGGCCCAATGGCAAAATAAGATGTTTTATTCTTTTCCTTCACAACTAAATTCTGGTGTCAAGGTGTAGACAGATGTGAATATATGAGAATCTTTCCTCCTGGGTTTGCATCATCCTTTCTTCACTGTCTAATATCTGAAAGGGCTTACTGGCCTTACCAGATAGTAGCTGGGAAGTATGGCCTGCCTTTGGGGACTCTCATCTCCTGTGTCTAATAGAAATAGTTTCTTTCTCATTTGGTCCAAAGGAGAAATATTGGTAAAGAAGACATGTTTCCTCACCTCTGATAGAAAGGAGGGTTTAATCATTCAATTACCTGAGGTCAGGGGAACCAGAGCCCTCAGAGGTTGTGGCAGCCAGTTGCCACATGTGGCTAATAAGTTCTTGGAATGTGGCTGAACTACATTGAGAATGATTAGAAGTAGAAATAGTGTGAGATTTGAAAGTTTAATGAAAAACAAATGTAGTTAACTAAAAATTTTTGTTGGTCATATATTAGAATGATAACATTTTGGATATGTTGGTTTAAAAAATATATATACTTACAAATTATAATCATAATTTTATTATATAATAAAATTTAAATTATTTTAGCACTTAAATTATTATAAAGTATCAATTAAACTTATTCATTATATGAATTTATAGTAATTTATTTATGAATTATTATAATTATCTATGGCACTTGTTTTATTTATAAGCCCTAAAGGTTTAGTGACACATATATTTCTCATTTTATTACTATGGAACTTTGCTGCTGTACAAAATTGTCTACTTTTTCCAAGTTCTAGCTGCATCTTCAAAATTCCAGAACATTAAATGTGCACGTTGGTGCATACCTGTAATTCTAGTGATACAGGAGACTAAAAAACATAGATCACATGCTTAGGGCTGCCTCAGTGATTTAGTGAGACCCTGGAAAAAATAAATTTTGAGAACAATTGGGGATATAGCTCAGTGATGCATCACTGGGGTTTATCTCTGGAACCAATCAATAAACAAACTAACCTCGTGAAGCTAGAGTATGAAGGTGGCAAATTTGAGGCCAGTGTCGGTTATTTAGAGAGGCCCTAGACAATTTGGCGAGTCCCTATCTCAAAATTCAAAGAAAAATAAAAGTTCTGGGAATACAGCACAGTGGTAGAGTGTGCTTGGGTTAAATCCCTATTTTATGAAAAGGCTGTTGCAGAAAAAAGACATCAAAGATCAGAACTTTAAACTAACTCTAGGTATGTGTTTGTTCACTAGTGAATATGACATCCTGAAAGAGGGAATATTTCCACACTCTGAGGGAGGCATTTAGGGTGCAAGAAACTTTCAGAATTCTTTCCTTACCTATATAATATCCCCTCACTCCCTACTTTAAAATTAGCCATATGAATATTCAATAACTTATTGCACCTGTTATTTATCCATTATGATTATGTCAAAAACTTTTCCACTTCTTCAGTGTTTTACTTCACATATGCTGCTCTCTGGGTTTTATTATACTGAATTTATTCACCAATTTCACTGCTTATAACTAATTATTGTGGATTGGGATGTAGCTAAGTTGGTATAGTGCTTGCCCTGCTTGCACAAGGCCCTGGGTTCAATCCCCAGAACCACATAATGTATCACATTTTATTACAACTTATGTCAAATTATAAATTGTGTCAAGGATCATATGGTTAATGTGATATGTATTTACTCATTTATTCTAGGAACCATTTACATTCAGGGATTTGGCCATTGAAGAGGAATGGAAATGCCTGGATACTGCTCAGCAGACTTTATATAGAGATGTGATGTTAAAGATCTAGAGAAACCTGGTCTCTCTGGGTGAGCATAATTTTTTCAGAATTCCTATTTTACTGCCAATATTTCATTTTTTTCCTTTGTAAACTATCTCTTGGAAGTTTCTATTTTGCATGAAAAAGTTTTAGATTCTTGTTTTTAGGATGAGGATGGGGCATTTGTTTTTGTAGAAAAGTAAATGTTAAATATTTTTCTTTTTTAACCTATTTTTTCAAAGCAGTGCTCACAATCTGGAGAATAAAAATGATTTCAAAGTATTATAGTGTTTTATCAGGAAAAATAATTGTCTGTAATTTTTTGTGGTATCTTCTCTTTCTTTTTTTCTAATGAGGACAAGATGAAGAAACATCAGCAGTTACCAAAAGAATAACAACATGAGTCATATTCCATTTTCCAGTGTACTTGTCTTGCTGGCTAAAGATCATCTTTGGTCACCTTTCTGTCCCCTAGAAATAACCTTGGAATTTGAAGAGAAAAGTGATAGTAGCCATATATCCAAGTGGGTAGAAATCAATGAAGCAGAGAATACAGATACGTGGTCCAAATGTCAAAAAGGAAGTCATGTTTTAAAATGTTAATTGAGAAGCTAAAACGACAATAGAAATGAAATGATTTTTCCAAACTTGGGCTTATTTCCCTTGCAATCATTAAAGAGCATAGCCTGCCCTACATTTACCATGCTTCCCAATTCTTTAAGCTCCTTGTTGTTCTCCAGTAGTCTCCCTACATTCAAATTAACAAAGTATTCCCTAATGCCTGTGAGAATGCACATAATCTGATGGACATTTATTGATGTTGGAGGGCTCCCTAGAAAATCTGTGCACTTTTCAGAATATCTCTAGGTTAAAAGTTTGTAATATGTTAGTATTATAGAAGAGTTTATTTAATATAATTTAAATATTTATCCATTCAATTTTTTCTCATCAGAGTTTTTATGAATGCTTATACTGGATTTTCTGTGAAATTTATCTGCCATATTATGCATAGCAGTAATACACAATCCATGCTTCCAGTGGCTATATAAATATAGCTGAAAATTGTGGTCTAAAGCAGGTTTTCTAGGACAGGGGCTGGGGCTCAGAGGCACAGTGCTTTTGTTGCACATGTGAGGCACTGGGTTTGATAATTAGTACCACATAAAAACAAACAAATAAAATAAAGGCATTCTGTACATACACAACTATATAAAAATTTTAAAAGAAAGATTTATAAAGTAATACAGTTATTCAGAATTTTGTGGGTTACATTTTCTCTAATTCTTATGTCTCTTTTTGATTTCTACTCTTTATATTAGCTTTAGGGTTGTAAAGTAGGTTTTCTCACATCAGTGAATATTATTTTCATTTTAAAACCTATATGTTGTAATTGAATAGAAATTTTCATGACTTCTCACCTTAGGACAATATTAGGTAACATTAAAATGCAGATGAACTACACGCCCATTTTCAGTAAAGTTATATATGCTTTTACTTACATGTATAAATATTACCCCTGGTTTGTTTATTATTTCTATGTAGTGCCTTGATTATTTACATTGTTTATGTGACTATTCATATAATTTATCTAAATTTTATTATATAGGCATATGTATGTATACTGGTGATTGATCACAAGGGTATTCTAATACTGAACTACATCTCCATCTCTTTTGACTTTTATTTTGAAACAGATTCTTGCTAAGTGTCTGAAGCTGAATTTGCATTTCCTTGCTTCACCCTTCCAAGTAGCTATAATTACTAACACATTCATCATCTCTATATAGATTAATCTGTTGTTTCCTTGAAAAGTAAGAATTTACCACAATTCTGTTCATCTTTTATAGTTTCTCAAATTTTAGTTGTGATCAAATCCATATAACTTACTATCTTATATATTTTAATGTATTGTTCATTAGTGTTGACTCAAATTGTTTTGTAACATATTTCTAGAAAGTTTGTATCACATAAAAGTAAAATTCATTTATCCCCCCCAAACAAGTGCTCATTTGTCCCTAACCTTTCTATCCCAAATGCCATTCCTTTTGGCCTGCGTGTTTTATTATATTAGCTATCTCATATGTAGAATCACATGGTATTTGTATTTTTATGAATGACTTATTTCACTTGGCATAATATCCTAAAGTTTGATCATCATAGATATTATGTAATTTCTTATCTTTTTTTTAATTGTTGACAAACCTTTTTTAAAATTTCTTTATATGTGGTGCTGAAAATTGAAACCAGTGCTTCACACATGTCAGGCAAGTGCACTACCACTGAGCCATAGCACCAGCCCCAAATTCTTATCTTTAAGTTTGAAAACCTTTTGTAGTTGATTCCAAACTGCCTTTATGCACTTATGTGAAAGGACATGTTATTGGCTAACCACACTTATCTCTATTCAATGTTGTTTTAATGAACATAGATATACATAGATATGTTAATATATTTTGATTTGACCATCAAATTGAGGGCTAATTGATGAACTCTCCATTTTGTCACATATGGCTTTCTCATCTAACTTTCTGTTAGCATAAAACTATTGGATATTGTAGATTTTATTATTTTTATACCAGGAAGTATTTTTTGTTTTATTTATTTATTTATTTTTGTATTTATTTATTTATTGTGGTGCTGGGGATTGAACACAGGGCCTTGTGCATGTGAGGCAAAAACTCAATCAACTGAGCTGTATCCCCAGCCCACATTTTTTTTTTTTTTTTATTTTTAATGTTTATTATTTATGTACCCTGGATACTACATAAATTTTTTGTTTTTTACTTTTTTATTTTTATTTTTATTGGTACCAGGGATTGAACTCAGGGGCACTCAACCACTGGGCCACATCCCCAGACCTCCTCCCCCTTTTTTGTATTGTATATAGAGACAGGGTCTCACTGAGTTGCTAAGTGCCTCACCATGACTGAGGCTGGCTTTGAACTCATGATCCTCCTGCCTTAGCCTCCCAAGTGCTGGGATTACAAGCGTGTGCCACCACTCCCAGCTAGACATAAAAATTTTAAAATAACTTATTTTGTTTCTCAAAAATAATATTGAGTGTTTGATAGATATTACATGTACTTCTTAGATCTCCTTGGGTGCTATATTGCAAATTTTTTTTGTACCACACATGCTTAACTACTGAGCCACATCCACAGCCCTTTTTTATATTTTATTTAGAGACATGGTCTCATTGAGTTCCTTAGCACCTCCCTGTTGCCGAGGCTGGCTTTGAACTCAAGATCCTCCTCAGGCTCCCAAGTTGCTGAGATTACAGGCCTGTACTACCACATGGGCTGACAGCCCTTTTTATATTTTATTTTGAGACAGGGTCTTGCTAAGTTCCTTAGGGCCTTGCTAATTGCTGAATCTGACTTTGAAATCATATTCATGAATTTTTTAATATCACTTCCACTATTCATTTCAAACTAATTATGTTGTGTTAGAAAGTGATAGATGGGCAGGAGCCAATAGGCTTAAAGGTCGCCAAAATATCATCCTATTCCACAGGCAGAGGGCCAAAAGGTCACTCTGTTCTCAGAGCAAGATGTTTCATTTTCCCCAGACAGGAGCCAATAGGCTTGAAGGCCACCCTCTCAGCCCATGGTCAGGAGCCAATAGGTTTAAAGGTCACCCTCACCCCACAGGCAAAGAGCCAATAGCTATAAAGGTCGCTCTGGCACACCCCCCACCAGAAATCCCTATATAAGCTCCTGTCTGGTCAGAGTTTTTGGAGACACACAGACACAATAGCTCATCCCTGCTGAGAGGAGGCAGCCACTGCACCAGGCTTAGACCCACTATTTCCAGCCCAAGGGCAGCTGGCTTAGCCCACAGCTCCAGAGACCACAGCCGGCCTTCCATCCAGAGCTTGCACACTCCCCTCTCCCTGACTCCTCTCTCCCAACAGAGCTTGCACACTCCCCTCTCCCTGACTCTTCTCTCCCAGCACCTCTTTGACCTCTGACCAGCCATAAAGGCTGGTGAATAAATCTCTTGGCTGTAGTTTTCACTGGTGTGATTTTTACCCTTCAGAAAGCAATTTCAGTATTTTAATATCTATTAACATTTGTTTTGTGATTTTAACCTGGTCTCCTCGGGATAATATTCAATAAACTATTGAAAAGATTGCTTCTAATGCTAATTGGTTTATAATACTTCTTTTATAGTTTTTAATCACCGAGTACTAATCCAATGCTATTTTGTTCCTTTGCATTTATTGGGGATTACTGTCTCCTACTCTTACTTTGTTGCTTTCTATGATGTTGAATCTTTCAGTGTTTCCTTTCTATATTTGGAAAATATGATTTGAATTACACATATATTTACTACTATTGTATCCCAGGGATTGACCACATTTATCTTAACATTCTACTTTATCTCTTCTTTTATATAATTATTATCACCTTTGCAATTTGAATGTAATATTTCTTTCATCCTTTTTCTTTTAGTCTACTTGTGAACTTAAATCTAAAGAGAATCGTCTGTAGATTTAGATCTGACATAGATAGCATATTTTTATGTTTAGCTTTTAAGTCATGTTATGTGTTCTGATTAGTGTTTCAAAAAAGTTTATTTATACTTAAATTACTGATAAGGAAGAACTTACTATGTAGCTTTGAAAGTTTTGTTGATTTTTAAATTTTTTTTGGTGGTACTGGGGATTGAACTCGGGGGCACTCGAACACTGGGTCACATCCCCAGCCCTTTTTTGTATTTTATTTAGAGACAGGGTCTCACTGAATTGCTAAGTGCCTCGCTATTGCTGAGGCTGGCTTTGAACTCGCGATCCTCCTGCCTCAGCCTCCCAAAGTGCTGGGGTTACAAGCGTGTGCCACCACGCCCAGCCTGTTAATTTCTTATAGTTTTTTTTTACTTTTAAAAAATGTGTCGGGTGCGGTGGCACACGCCTGTAATCCCAGCACTTGGGAGGATGAGACAGGAGGATCGTGAGTTCAAAGCCAGCCTCAGCAATGGCGAGGCACTTAATAACTCAGTGAGACCCTGTCTCTAAATAAAATACAAGAAAGGGCTGGGGATGTGGCCCAGTGGTAGAGTGCCCCCGAGTTCAATCCCTGGTACAAAAAATAAATAAATAAATAAAAGTCTTAATGTGTGGTTCATAGATTTTTATGATGATATGGTGATTCCTCCCTATTTCCTTTTTTATCTTATATGTCTACTTTGTCATTACTTTGGGATTATATAAAAGTATTTACAACAGTACAATGATTTGGAGATAATTTTCCTATGTTCACATATGAATACACAACCAGTGTAACTCAATATTATATACAACCACAACAATAGGTAGTTATAATTCATGTGTGTATAATATGTCAAGATACATTCTACTGTCATGTATTACCAAAAAAAAATCTTTTTAAAAATTAAGGAACTTAGTTGGCACTGTATCTTAACTAACTTTGGTTTTCTTTACCTATCAGTGTTTTTTACTTGTCTTGTCTTGATTTGTTATTGATGTCAGAGATGCTTTTATACCTAATACCAATTAACTGAGATTTATAATAATTTCTGTGCTTTATTCTTTCAAATCCTATAGCAGAATTAAATTTTTTATGTAACACAATGACAGTAAAGTGGAATTTATATTTGTATTTGCTTTTCCACAACACTTTCAAATTTTATTATTATTGTTGCTGTGCAGTATTATTTTATTAGGAAGGATTTTATTTAATATTTATCTTAGACCAGGTCTACAAGTGAGAAAATTTTTGAGCATTTACATCTTTTAAAAGCCTTTATTTTTCTGAAGGTGCTAAAAAATTGTATTTGTGAAGAAAGTATTCTAGTTTGATATTTTCTTTTTCTTTTAACACACATGACTATACTCAAATTCCTCGCCCCAAGTCTTCTGCTAAGAAAACAACAGTTAACCACATAGAAGTGTTTTTTTTTTTTTTTGGGGGGGGTGAAGGGAGGCTGAGGCAGAAAGATTGCAAGTTCAAAGTCAGCCTCAGCAATGGCAATGCACTTAGCATCTCGGTGAGACTCTGTCTCTAATAAAATATAAAAAAGGGCTGGGGATGTGGCTCAGAGGTCAAGTGCCCCTGAGGTCAATCCTGGTATGAAAAAAAAGTATCTTTTAAAATTAAACCTCCTTTGTTTATTTCTATTTAATTTTTTTTCTTGACATGTTCTAAAACTTTGATTATAATTTTTTTTACCCTGTATCATTTAATTGATTTTATAACATTTCAACATTTGCTCTTCATGTTTCTAATTTATGATACATTGTTTCTTAAAGAATATTTCTAGTATACAATTTCTATTTTTCTGTTGCTATTTTTTCAGAATTTTATTTGCTTTTCTTCATTGTTAATTAGTCTATGAAATATCTTTTAAATGGTTATTTGGCATTGCTTAAATCATTAATAACTCTCAATTTCCTAACTCTCAATTACTAGTGTTATATTGTATTTGCTTGAGTCTGTTTTCCCCTTTTGTGTGTGTACTGTTATTTTCATTCGGGTTTTTCCATTTAAAAGAGATCATTATAGTCATTTTGGAAAATGTTTGAAAGGTACTAAATAAACAAAAATAGGTGAGATGCAATGAAACATATCTGTAATTCCATATAATTGGGAAGCTGTGGCAGTAGGATTTTAATTTTGAAATGAGCTTCAGCATCTTTTTGACATCTTGTCTGAAAACCTTTTTTAAAAAAGTGTACATATAGAAAGGTCTTTGGATGTATTTCAGTGGTAAAACACCCCTATGTACAATCCTAAGTAACACTCCCTAAAAAGAAGAAAGCAAAGAAAGGAATAAGGGATAAGTCAATTCCTGCAATAAGTCACAGGTGGAATCTGAAAACATTGAACTGAGAGGCAGTGATTTGACTTCGTTGTGGTAACATTAGTCAGTTTGAGTATTGTCCTCATCTGCTGTGCTGTGAAATCTCAAGATGATTTTGGAAGGTCTTGCAACTTTTGTCAGCATATTGTTCTAAATTTCATATATTTCTTGAGTAATAATGGCCTTGGTTATACTGATCTCTGGCTATTTTCCCAACTTTGATAAAGTTTTATATATTTGCAGGATATATTCAGTGGATTGTAGTAAGTGGTATAATTTGTTATTTTAATTACTTTCAGGTATATCTTCTCATCAAAACCAAGAATAGAATTTTCAGGAGAGCAGGAAATAAAATATTTTTGCAAGACTTGATAGAGAGAAGGTATGCAGACTAGGACAATGGATATTTTGTTTGAATCAAGGAGTGGAAAATTGTGAGAGAGAGAGAAGTTCAGAAAATTGGTCTTAATGCACATACAAAATGCATCAGTTATTTATAATGAAAATTTCACGGTCTTCAAATTATATTATTACTTCACATCTCAGAAAACTTACTACTCAATTTATGCCAGTCATTTCTTATTTGGTTAATAATTTTAATTACATAATTGTAATTATGCAATTTTCACTATTCAGTATTGTGTAAAACCAGTTACAATACACAAGATTTTCAAATGCAACAACATGTATCAAACTACAGATATATATAAAGTTTACAGGCCATTATGAAGCTGTATCTTAGAAATACCTTCAGGAAAATAAACATTCAACCAGTTCTTCCAGCTTTAAAAATATTATTAGAACATGAGTGCACATTAGATAATAGTCTGAAAATATTAATATAAAACTGCACTATTCTAATCTGTCAGTTTTTCAAGTGACAAGGAGGTAATTTCTTACAAAGTATAGGTGAATTTTCCCATATATATATATTTTTTTTGTGGTACTGGAGATTGAACTCAGGGACACTCGACCACTGGGTCACATCCCCAGCCCTTTTTTGTATTTTATTAGAGACAGGGTCTCACTGAGTTGCTAAGTGCCTCTCCATTGCTGAGGCTGGCTTTGAACTCGTGATCCTCCTGCCTCAGCCTCCCAAAGTGCTGGGATTACAGGCGTGCGCCACCACGCCCGGCAATTTTCCCATATTTTAAACACATTTATAGTGTTTTCACTTAGAGACATGCAGAAGACTCAGATTAAGGACAAATGGAAGAGCAGAAGCAAGCCTCACTAGGACATTTCAGTTGAAAAAAACTATGCAGAAATTAAATATTGTTAGGGTGGAAGATTTATAAGCATTGCTTTTAAAAATGCAATAAGAATTAGGAAAAAGTAATAGAAGCAGCTGGTTACTTCTAGAACATATCAAATAAGCCTATAGCTCATCTGTCATGGATGGAAATTTAAGCAAAGGAAGGCTCGAGGATCTCCTGGCACAGGCAACCAGAAAACCCACAGCCTGTGTGGCTTGCAGGACTGCATCAGACCCTAAAAGCAAACACGGGGGTCTAATGAGAACAGTTGGAAAGCTTCTAATACTAGTCTGGGCTGAGCCAAGAGGTAGAAAACACCCCTTGGAGAGGGGCAATAGGGTGGGGGTGGAGCAAATAGGGAGAAGTGAAGGGCTGGAAAATTCTTGAGAAAACCATACTGGTCAGGTAAGGCCACCTTTGAATGAGGCACAGATTACCATGAACCTTCTTCTCTGTAGAGAACAAAACTCTAGTCTGTCTTTGGCATTCCATGAGTATATCTACACTTCCAGAAGCCCAGTTTTGTACATGCTTCTCCCAGAAATTCTCGCTGACTCTTGATGATTTGAGTCAAGGAGTCTTGGTGTACATTCAATGCTGTTTCAGGCTTGTATGTTAGGAGAATCACTCCATATTATGGGGTATCCAGCACCCCACAAGGATAATTTCCTGCTTAGAAGGTGATGAGCCACCTGAGAAAATTCAAGTCAGAAATACTTATTGAACAAATAAGAGACAAAGCCAGAAAATAGGTTCAAAGCGGTGGAGCATCTGATAGATTCTCTAGTCCACATAAGAGCTGGAACACAATGACTAGAAAATGGCTCTGATTATTTATTTAAGGGAGGGATGATATTTCAATGGGAGGAGTCTTGCTGCAGTGAGGTTGATTGGCATCCTGGCAAGTCACACCCAACTGTGAGAGGCTGTGTGGCTATGTGGCTCCAACAGATCATCCCACCTCCAGTGCAGTTCTGAACTTAGAGCTAGGTAGGCTATCACATGTACTGAGAAGTCTCAAACCACTAGGATTGCCACTGTGAGTTCCCCCATACCAGACTTTTCTGCCTAATGGCTTCCACGTTTTTATTTCATGCAAAATTCACAGAAATCTTTCAGCAGCTCCATCTGACGTGCACTGCTTCATCTCCCATAGCAACAGGGTCTTCAACAGGATTTCAAGTTGGAATCTCAGAAGATTTGTGCATTTTCTGGTTTTGGGTGTGATGGGGGTTGTTCTTACTCAGCAAGACAAACTTTCTAAATGTCAGACTCAGAGAATGCCTGGATTCTATAAGTAAGTAAACTTAATACTGTTGTGATAAGATTGTTCTGAGGTCCTAGTCCTAGTCATCTGGGTATTCCAAGGAACTTGCTTTCAACAAATTCAAATTGCCCACTGACTCTTTTCAGTGAGCTAGTTACAGGGATTTTTAGCAACAGCCACTGTGATAGCAATTTCAGCTAGGAAATTTAGAAGTGCAGCTCAGATTCTTTAATTTCACAGAGGCTGCTGAAGCCCATTGGGGCCACAATAATGGGGTCTTGCCAACCCAAAGCAGGTGCTAGTGGGTCAAGGGCATGGTGGCACATCATGGGGGTGGATAGAAGCAGCTGCACACATGCAAGTCACTTTTGAAGACATGCATGTTCCTTAAAATCTATCTGTGCAGCATTTTTTTTTTTTTTTTTTTTTGTGGTACTGAGGATTGAACTCAGGGGCACTCGACCACTGGGTCACATCCCCAGCCCTTTTTTTGTATGTTATTTAGAGACAGGTTCTCACTGAGTTGCTAAGTGCCTCGCCTTTGCTGAGGCTGGCTTTGAACTCGCAATCCTCCTGCCTCAGCCTCCCAAAGTGCTGGGATTACAGGCGTGCACCACTGCGCCTGGCTACTGTGCAGCATTTTTGGAATTATATCCTTCCCCTAAAAATGGAAAAGTTGCTATGGAGTCTATTCCATGCATCAGTTACTATAATATTTTTTAATATATCATTGAGTAAACATTCACAAATATTTCTGTAGACAAGATATTAAAACATAAAGAACAAATTTCTTACTGTGATCAATCTGATTATTACTGTACAAAAAGCCTACAATAAACAGTTTCTCCTTGTGCCAATGCATAGAATTTTAATGAATATGGGAAGGTTGGGACTCAAACTACTATTGCTTACTCTAAATGTAGACAGAAACTTGGAGAGACCTCTACATTTTTGATAAATGTTTCAAGACCTATAGATAGGTCTCTACCCTAAATAATTAGCAGTATATTTGTTTTAGCATAAAGCAGTATAAATTCTGTGAAACTCATAAAAATTCAATTGTTTTTAATTCCTAGGAAACATCAGTGCAATCACTTGAAGGAGCTACACAAAGATATGAGAACATTTTTAATCCATACTCAAATTTTATCCATCTAATCTTTCATATTAAAGAAAAAGATTACAAATGTACAGGATGTTAAAGAGCTTTTAATAAAATTGCAAGCCTTCCTGAACACCAGAGAATTCATACTGAAGGGAATTCCTACACATTTAAAAAAATATGTCAAAGCATTTTAAGACTCCTCACTACTTTATCATAGCTGTGATAAACCACATAAAAGTAAATAACATTGCAAAGATTTTACTCAAACTTTATTACTTACTAAACACCATAGGATTAACAGTGGAGAAAGACCACACAAATGTAAGAAATGTGACAACATCTTTAAGTGTCTTTCAAACCTTTTGAAACACTACAGTATTCATACTGGATATAAACCATACAAATGTAAAGAATGTGGCAATACATTTAATGAAAGATCATGCCTTACTGAGCACCAAATAATGCATACTGCAAAAAAGCCATTTAAATGTAAAGAAAGTGGTAGAGCTTTCACTGTTAGGCAAAGCCTTATTGTGCACCAGAGAATCCATACTGGAGAGAACTCATACAAATCCAAAGAATTGTGGCACACCTTTTAATAAAAATCAGTCTTTACTCAATATCAGGGAATTCACACTGGAGAAAAGCCATACAAATGTAAAGAATGTGGCAAAGTTTTTATCCAAGTTCCAGGCCTTACTTAACACCAGAGATTTCATACAGTCGAAAAGCTATATAAATGTAAAGAATGTGGTAATGCTTTTAATCACAGATCACAGGTTACTGACCGCCAGAGAATTCATACTGGAGAAAAGCCACAGGTGTAAATAATGTGGCAAAACTTTTACTCTTAAGCAAAGCCTTACTGTGCACCAGAGGATTCATACTTGAGTGAAACCATACAAACGTAAAGAATGTGGCAAAGCTTTGAATCAAAGTTCAAAACTTATTATTCACCAGAGAATTTATACTACAGAAAAGTCATAAAAATGGGAAGAAGGTGACAAAGCTTTTCCTGTTCAGCAAAGGCTTATTGTGCACCAGAGAATTCATACTGGAGGGTAACCATACACAGGCAAAGAATGTGGCAATGCTTTTATTGAGAGACAACAACTTATTCATCACCAGAGGATTCATACTAGAGAGAAGCCATACAAATGTAAAGAATGAGGCAAAGATTTTAGATGTAATTTAAGTGTTATCAAGCATGAGAAAATTCATATTTGAGATAATCAGTAGACATCTAAAGAACATAAAAATCATTTATTGTGATATCACACCTTATTAATCAGCAGAAATTCATACAGAAAGAAGACTTCAAATTGCAAAAATGGAAAAGTTTTAAGTCAAAGCTCAACATTTTAAAAGTATCAAAGATATTATAGTAGCAATTAAACCCTACAAATGTAAACATTGTGACAAAAGTTTTTAATGATTGTTCATACCTTACAAATCTCCACAAATTTACAAGTCAAGGGAAGCATTATACATGCTAAGAATATGTCAGAGCTTTATTTAAATTTAAAAAATAATACTCTTTCCAATCATATTGCATATAAACTGCAGAAAACTCTTAACATGCATGACTTATATATCAGCAAAATGTTCATTATTAAGAAAAATGTGGACATGTGACAAGTACAGCAATGCCATTAAGCTCATATATTTCCAAATATGAGAACTATCAGAGAGCAATTCTGTACTTATGGAGAATATGGCCTTCCTATTAACAGTTGCTTAAATTTACTAAGCATTATTAGTTGATATCACAGAAATAAAGAAATCCTCAGTGGAAAGCTCAGCCCTGAGTAATATGTTGGGTGTATCAGTATACATGTAAGGAATGTTCACAGCAATATTGTTCTTAAGAGTTCTACAGTGGAAGCTATCCAAATGACTATTAACTGATGAAAAAAATGATTAAATTTTGTAAATTGATTTATATTATTGTGATATAGCTATGAAAAAGAATGAACTATAGCTATAAACAATATGCATCAACTGTAGTAATATAATGCTAAGTAAAAAAGTCAACGGTAAATTATACTCATATAAAATTAAGAAACAGGGCTTGGATTGTGGCTCAGCAGTAGAGCGCTGGCCTAGCACGTGTGCGGCCCGGGTTCAATCCTCAGCACCACCTACAAATAAATGCATTGTGTCCAAATAAAGCAAGTAAGTAAATTAACAAAAAAATTAAGAAACTTGCAAAATAAAACAATATAGTTTAGATGAAAACAGTGTTAAGAGTAGATAAAGTCAGATAATTAAAAGCCTAAGATTAATTATGGTAGTTGGTTTTGAAGGGGCAAGGAATTAGGGGAGCGATTTAGACTGAATGCCAGGTGGATAGATGTTTTCATTCTTTATGCCGTATATACAATTTTAGAAATACTGTTGCTCAATATTTTTAAATAAATCTTCAACCTCTAAAATTAATAAACTGCCTCAGTTTTTCAATAACTGAGTTTAAATAATCAGTGTTAATTTATTTAATATATAAAGTTCATATAAGTCAATAAAATGCAAATACCAAAATAGAAAAATACAACCATAAAACTATTTTTCGTCTTCTTCCGTCTAATCACAACCCACTAAAAGAATTAATAAAGATAAACATATGATATCTTTCCACACTGTTCTTAATATTTATGCTACTCCACTTAAGAGTTTTGGGGCTTTGTTCTATTTTGTTGTACAAATACGGAATCACACCATAGTCACCCTGAAATTATGATTTTTCCCCCAAAATATCAAAAATATTCTTGGAATAAAGTGTACAAAAATCCCATTTTTTTTTCCTGTAGCTGAACAATATTCCATGTTACAGGTATAAGATAGCATGTGAAATCATTTTCCTACTGATGGACATTCAGGATGTTTCTAGACTTCTGCTATGACAATAATGGTTCAATACCTGTATCTTCATATGTGTAACTCTATAGTTTGGTGCTGTTATTTCTTGAATATTCTGGGACTGAGAATATGTGTATTTTAAACTTTAACCCATATTCCAGATTGCGTTACAGAAAGATTTTACAAACGTACATTTCCAAAGTCAATATTAATAGACCTGAGTTTATACATTGTTAGCTTTCATTTAGAAAGTCTTTCCTAGACTGGAGCCACAACAGCTCCCCGGCCGGGCTTGTGTGGACAGGGACTCCGGGCTGGGGCCTCAGGCGGGGTCTGGCCCTGGCCGCCCGGGGTCACCGCGCTACTCTTGCTCTCTGGAGGAAGGTGGTGGCCTCAGGAGGCGTCTGGGCCTGGCCGCCCGGGGTCGCCGTTCCTGGGGCTAAGTAGGAAGGCAGTGGCCTAGGGTGGGAACTGGGCCTGGCCGCCCAGGGTCGCCGCGCTCCTCGCGCTCTCTGGAGGAAGGCAGTGCCCTCGGGCGGGGGTCTGGGCCTGGCCGCCCGGAGTCGCCTAGCTCCTGGCGCTCAGTAGGAAGGCGGTGGCCTCTGGCGGTGTCTGGACCTGGACGCCCGGGCTCGCCACGCTCCTCGCCCTCTCTAGAGGAAGGCGGTGGCCTCAGGCGAGGTCTGGGCCTGGCCGCCCTGGGTCTCCGCGCTACTCCCACTCTCTGGAGGAAGGTGGTCGCCTCCGGGCAAGGTCTGGGCTTGGGCGCCGGGGGTTGCCGCGCTCCTGGCACTCAGAAGGAAGGCGGTGGCCTCGGGCGGGGTCTGGGCATGGCCGCCCGGGGTCGCCGGGCTCCTCGCGCTCTCTGGAGGAAGGCAGTGGCCTCCGGCGGTGTCTGGGCCTCGCCGCCCGGGGTCGCCACGCTCCTGGCGCTCAGAAGGAAGGCGGTGGCCTCGGGCGGGGTCTGGGCATGGCCGCCCCGGGATCGCCGCGCTCCTGGGGCTCGGTAGGAAGGCAGTGGCCTCCAGCGGTGTCTGGACCTGGCCGCCCGGGGTCGCCGGCTCCTCGCGCTCTCTGGAGGAAGGCGGTGGCCTCGCGCGGGGTCTGGGACTGGCCGCCCAGGGTCGCCGCGATACTCCCGCTCTCTGGAGGAAGGTGGTCGCCTCCGGCAAGGTCTGGGCTTGGGCGCCGGGGGGTCGCAGCGCTCCTCGCGCTCTACTGGAGAAAGGCGGTGACCTCGGGCGGAGTCTGGGTCTGGCCACCCGGGGTCGCCGCGCTCCTGGCACTTAGTAGGAAGGCGGTGGCCTCCGGCGGGGTCTGGGCCTGGCCGCCCGGAGTCGTCGCGCTACTCGCGCTCTCTGGAGGAAGGCGGTGGCCTCGGGCGGGGTCTCGGCCTGTCCGCCCTGGGTTGCCGTGCTCCTGGCGCTTAGGAGGAAGGCGGTGGCAAAGGGCGGGGTCTGTGCCTGGCCGCCAGGGGTCGCCGCGCTCCTGGCGCTAAGGAGGAAGGCGGTGGCCTCGGGTGGGGTCTGGGCCTGGGCGCCCGGGGTCGCCGAGCTCCTGGCGCTCAGTAGGAAGGCAGTCGCCTCCCGCAAGGTCTGGGCTTGGGCGCCGCGGGTCGCAGCACTCCTCGCGCTCTACTGGAGGAAGGCGGTGACCTCAGGCTGGGTCTGGGCCTGGCCGCCCCGGATCGCCGCGCTCCTGGCGCTTAGTAGCAAGGCGGTGGCCTCCGGCGGGGTCTGGGCCTGGCCGCCCGGCGTCGTCCCGCTACTCGCGCTCTCTGGAGGAAGGCGGTGGCCTCGAGCGGGATCTGGGCCTAGCGGCCCGGGCTCGCTCTGCTCTTCGCGCTCTCTGGAGGGTGGTGGTGACCGCCAGCGAGGTCTGGGCCTGGCCGCCTGGGGTCGCAGCGGTCCTCGCGCTCTACTGGAGTAAGGTGGTGGCCTCGGGCGGGGTCTAGGCCTGGCTGCCTGGGATCGCCGCGCTACTCGCGCTCTCTGGAGGAAGGCGGAGGCCTCGGGCGGGGTCTGGGCCTGGCCGCCGGGGGTCGCCGCGCTCCTCGTGCTCTCTGGAGGAAGCGGTCGCCTCCGGCAAGGTCTGGGCTTGGCCCCTCGGGGTCGCCACGCTCCAGGCGCTCAGGAGGAAGGCGGTGACCTCGTGTGGGGTCTGGGCCTGGGCGCCTGGGGTCGCCCAGCTCCTGGCGCTCAGTAGGAAGGCGGTGGCCTCTGGCGGGGTCTGGGCCTGGCCGCCCGCGGTCCTTGTGCTCTCTGGAGGAAGGCGGTGGCCTCTGGCGGGTTCTGGGTCTGGCCGCAGGGGGTCGCCGTGCTCCTAGTGTGCTCAGGAGGAAGGCGGTGTCCTCGGGTCGCGCTTCTTCTGGAAAGAAAGCGGTGACCTCGGGCGGGAGAGTCTTGGTTCTGGCCACCCGGGGTCGCCTCGCCGCGCTCCTGGGCACCTTAGTAGGAAGGCGGTGGCCTCCGGCGGGGTCGGGGCCTGGCCGCCCGGTGTCGTTTCGCGCTACTCGCGCTCTCTGGAGGGTAAGGCCGGTTGGCCTCGGGCGGGGTCTCGGCCTGTCCGCCCTGGGTTGCCGTGCTCCTGGCGCTTAGGAGGAAGGCGGTGGCAAAGGGGCGGGTGTCTGAGCATGGCGCCAGGGGGTCGCGCGCTACCTGGCGCTAAGGAGGAAGGCGGTGGCCTCGGGGGGTGGAGTCTGGGGCCTGGCGCCCGGGGGTCGCCGAAGCTCCTGGCGACTCAGTAGGAAGGCAGTAGCCTACGCAAGGGTTCTGGGCTTGGGCGCCCGCGGGGGTCGCAGCACTCCTCGCGCTCTAAGGTGGGAAGGCGGTGGACCTCAGGGCTGGGTCTGGGCCTGGTCCGCCACGGGATCGCGCGCGCCCTCCTGGCGCTAGTAGCAAGGGCTGGTTGGCATCCGGCGGGGGGGTGTTCTGGGCCTGCGCCCGGCGTCGTCCCGCTACTCGCGCGCTTCTGGAGGGATGGCGGTTGGCCTCGAGCGGGATCTGGGCCTAGCGGCCCGGGCTTTCGCTGCAGATCTTTTCGCGCTCTCTCTGGAGGGTTGGGTGTGAGTTGTCCGGCCAGCGAGAGGTTCTGCATGGGGCCTGGCCGCCAGGGGGTTGGTTTCGCAGCGGTCCTCGCGCTCTACTGGGTAGGTTGTGGCTCGGGCGGGGGTTTACTTCTAGGCCTGGCTGCCTGGGATCGCCGCGATACGCGCGTCTCTGGGAGGAAGGCGGAGGCCCTCGGGGCGGGGTCTTTTTTTTTGGGCTGGCCCGCCGGGGGTTCGCCGCGCTCCTCGTGCTATCTCTTGGAGGAAGCGGTTCGCCTCCGGGCAAGGTCTGGGCTTGGGCGCCGGGGGGTTGCGCGCTCCTGGCACTCAGAAGGAAGGCGGTGGCTCGGGCGGGGTCGGGGCATGGCCGCCGGGGTCGCCGGCCCTCCTCGCGCTCTCTGGAGGAAGGCAGTGGCCTCCGGCGGGTGTCTGGGCCTCGCGCGGGGTCGGCCACGCTCCTGGCGTCAGAAGGAGGGCGGTGGGCCTCGGGCGGGGGGCTTGGGCATGGCCGCCCGGGGTCGCCGGGCTTCCTCGCGCTCTATGGAGGAAGGCATGTGGTCCTCCGGCGGTTTTGTCTGGCCTCGCCGCCGGCCGGTCGCCACAGCTCATGCGCTCAGAAGGAAGGCGGTGGCCTCGGGCGGGGTATGCTGGGCATGGCCGACCGGAGCGCCGCGCTCCTGGGGCTCGGTAGGAAGGCAGTGGACATCCAGCGGTTTTCTGGACCTGGCCGCCGGGGTCGCCGGCTGGCTCCTCGCGCTCTCTGGAGGAAGTGCTGGTGGTCCTCTGCGCGGGGTCTGGGACTAGGGCCGCCCAGGGTCGCCGCGATACTCCCGCTCTTCTGGAGGAAGGTGGTCGCCTCCGGCAAGGTCTGGGCTTGGGAAGCCGGGGTGGGCGCAGCGCTCCTCGCGCTCCTATGTGGAGAAAGGCCGGTGAACCTCGGGCGGAGTCGGGGTCTGGCCACCCGGGTGTCGCCCGCGATCCCTGGCTACTTAGTAGGTAGGCGGTGGCTGCCGCGAGGGTTCTAGAGGCCTGGCCGCCCGGATTCGTCGCGCTACTCGCGCTCTTGGGGGAATGGCGGTGGGCCTCGGGCGGGGTTCGGGCCTGTCCGCCCTGGTTGCCGTGCTCCTTTTTGGCGCTTAGAGGAAGGCGGTGCAAAGGGGGGGTCTGTGCTGGCGCCAGGGGTCGCGCGCTCTGGCGCTAAGGAGGAAGGCGGTGGCCTCGGGTTGGGGTCTGGGCTGGGCGCCCGGGGGTCGCCGAGCTCCTGGCGCTCAGTAGGAAGGCAGTCGCCTCCCGCAAGGTCTGGGCTTGGGCGCGCGGTCGCAGCACTCCTCGCGCTCTATGGAGGAAGGCGGTGACCTCAGGTGGGTCTGGGCCTGGCCGCCCCGGATCGCCGCGATCTGGCGGCTTAGTAGCAAGGCGGTGGCTCCGGCGGGGTCTGCCTGGTTACCGCCGGCGTCGTCACGCTACTCGCGCTCCTCTGGAGGAAGGCGGTGGCCTACGAGCCGGGATCTTGGGCCTAGCGGACCGGGCTCGCTCTGCTACTTCGCGCTCTCTGGGGGTGTGGTGACCGCCAGCGAGGTCTGGGCCTGGCCCGCCTGGGGGTCGCAAGCGGTCCTTCGCGATCTACTGGAGTAAGGTGGTGGCCCTCGGGCGGGGTATAGGCCTGGCTGCCTGGGATCGAACGCGCTTACGCGCGCTCTCTGGAGGAAGGCGGGGAGGCCTCGGGGCGGGGGTCTGGGCCTGGCCGCCGGGGTGTCGCAGCGGTCCTCGTGCTCTCTGGAGGAAGCGTGGGTGTCGCCTCCGGCAAGGTCTGGGGCTTGGACACATCGAGGTTCGGCCACGCTCCAGGCGCTCAGGAGGAAGGCGGGTGACCTCGTGTGGGGTTCTGGGCCTGGGCGGCCTTGGGGGTCGCCCAGCTCCTGGGCGCCCTCTGTAGGATGGCGGTGGCCTCTGGCGGGGTCTGGGCCTGCGCGCCCGCGGTCCTTGTGCTCTCTGGAGGAAGGCGGTTGCCTCTGGCGGGTTCTGGGTCTGGCCGCAGGGGGTCGCCTGTGCTCTAGTGTGCTCAGGTGGAAGGCGGATGTCCTCGGGCCAGGTCTTGTGGCCAGGCCACCCAAGGAGTCGCTGCGGTCCAGGCGCTCTAGGAGGAGAAGGCTAGTGGGGTGGGGGCTTGTCAGATTCGCCCTGTGGAGCGGCCTCTCCCCGGCGGTTAGGGGGCAGCAATGCTGCTCCCTGGGAGCTCGGGCAGCTGAGTCCATAAGGAGGAGTGAGGGGACCAGAGAGCAAGCTGAGAACTCGCCACCTCACTCTGGACAGTGCTCCATCCTTGCGACTCCAGGAGACATGCCCCTCCCCCACTAAAAGGACCCTGCTGGGAGGGCCGGCGGGCAGTGCATCCTTGTCACAGTCCCTTAATATACTTATGATCTCCTTCACAGTCCACACTGCCAGTGCGCCTAGTCTGTGGCTCAACATAGGGTGTGACCCATGCTCTTACCTTCTTTATGAAAGAAGTTTTTAATTTCTTCTTTTCTTATTAATAATCTCCTGGGTAAGTCATTGCTCATCTTCTCCTTCCTCTGAAATCAAGCATAAGAGGATGGTCCCCAGGCATCCATGTTTATGTCTCTGTTCTCTTGCATTTCAAACTCACTTGCACATATTTCATTGTAAGTGTTCAGGTCTGTGGATTAAACATATCATGCATTTGGGCACTATTAAATAGCTGCACTGTGTGTAGGGATTATAAGACCAGTAAATGGATGGGGCCCCTCCCCATGAAGATTATTTTTTATGGGTCAGGGTTTAACTAA
>CM046664.1:30446031-30475318 GCA_025594165.1 Tamias sibiricus
ATCCATATAACTTACTATCTTTATATATTTTAATGTATTGTTCATTAGTGTTGACTCAAATTGTTTTGTAATATTTCTAGAAAGTTTGTATCACATAAAAGTAAAATTCATTTATCCCCCCCAAACAAGTGCTCATTTGTCCCTAATCTTTCTATCCCAAATGCCATTCCTTTTGGCCTGCGTGTTTTATTATATTAGCTATCTCATATGTAGAATCACATGGTATTTGTATTTTTATGAATGACTTATTTTCACTTGGCATAATATCCTAAAGTTTGATCATCATAGATATTATGTAATTTCTTATCTTTTTTTTAATTGTTGACAAACCTTTTTTAAAATTTCTTTATATGTGGTGCTGAAAATTGAAACCAGTGCTTCACACATGTCAGGCAAGTGCACTACCACTGAGCCATAGCACCAGCCCCAAATTCTTATCTTTAAGTTTGAAAACCTTTTGTAGTTGATTCCAAACTGCCTTTATGCACTTATGTGAAAGGACATGTTATTGGCTAACCACACTTATCTCTATTCAATGTTGTTTTAATGAACATAGATATACATAGATATGTTAATATATTTTGATTTGACCATCAAATTGAGGGCTAATTGATGAACTCTCCATTTTGTCACATATGGCTTTCTCATCTAACTTTCTGTTAGCATAAAACTATTGGATATTGTAGATTTTATTATTTTTATACCAGGAAGTATTTTTTGTTTATTTATTTATTTATTTTTGTATTTATTTATTTATTGTGGTGCTGGGGATTGAACACAGGGCCTTGTGCATGTGAGGCAAAAAACTCAATCAACTGAGCTGTATCCCCAGCCCACATTTTTTTTTATTTTTATTTTTAATGTTTATTATTTATGTACCCTGGATACTACATAAATTTTTTGTTTTTTACTTTTTTATTTTTATTTTTATTGGTACCAGGGATTGAACTCAGGGGCACTCAACCACTGGGCCACATCCCCAGACCTCCTCCCCCTTTTTTGTATTGTATATAGAGACAGGGTCTCACTGAGTTGCTAAGTGCCTCACCATGACTGAGGCTGGCTTTGAACTCATGATCCTCCTGCCTTAGCCTCCCAAGTGCTGGGATTACAAGCGTGTGCCACCACTCCCAGCTAGACATAAAAATTTTAAAATAACTTATTTTGTTTCTCAAAAATAATATTGAGTGTTTGATAGATATTACATGTACTTCTTAGATCTCCTTGGGTGCTATATTGCAAATTTTTTTGTACCACACATGCTTAACTACTGAGCCACATCCACAGCCCTTTTTTATATTTTATTTAGAGACATGGTCTCATTGAGTTCCTTAGCACCTCCCTGTTGCCGAGGCTGGCTTTGAACTCAAGATCCTCCTCAGGCTCCCAAGTTGCTGAGATTACAGGCCTGTACTACCACATGGGCTGACAGCCCTTTTTATATTTTATTTTGAGACAGGGTCTTGCTAAGTTCCTTAGGGCCTTGCTAATTGCTGAATCTGACTTTGAAATCATATTCATGAATTTTTTTAATATCACTTCCACTATTCATTTCAAACTAATTATGTTGTGTTAGAAAGTGATAGATGGGCAGGAGCCAATAGGCTTAAAGGTCGCCAAAATATCATCCTATTCCACAGGCAGAGGGCCAAAAGGTCACTCTGTTCTCAGAGCAAGATGTTTCATTTTCCCCAGACAGGAGCCAATAGGCTTGAAGGCCACCCTCAGCCCATGGTCAGGAGCCAATAGGTTTTTAAAGGTCACCCTCACCCCACAGGCAAAGAGCCAATAGCTATAAAGGTCGCTCTGGCACACCCCCCACCAGAAATCCCTATATAAGCTCCTGTCTGGTCAGAGTTTTTGGAGACACACAGACACAATAGCTCATCCCTGCTGAGAGGAGGCAGCCACTGCACCAGGCTTAGACCCACTATTTCCAGCCCAAGGGCAGCTGGCTTAGCCCACAGCTCCAGAGACCACAGCCGGCCTTCCATCCAGAGCTTGCACACTCCCTCTCCCTGACTCCTCTCTACCCAACAGAGCTTGCACACTCCCCTCTCCCTGACTCTTCTCCCAGCACCTCTTTGACCTCTGACCAGCCATAAAGGCTGGTGAATAAATCTCTTGGACTGTAGTTTTCACTGGTGTGATTTTTACCCTTCAGAAAGCAATTTCAGTATTTTAATATCTATTAACATTTGTTTTGTGATTTTAACCTGGTCTCCTCGGGATAATATTCAATAAACTATTGAAAAGATTGCTTCTAATGCTAATTGGTTTATAATACTTCTTTTATAGTTTTTAATCACCGAGTACTAATCCAATGCTATTTTGTTCCTTTGCATTTATTGGGGATTACTGTCTCCTACTCTTACTTTGTTGCTTTCTATGATGTTGAATCTTTCAGTGTTTCCTTTCTATATTTGGAAAATATGACTTTGAATTACACATATATTTACTACTATTGTATCCCAGGGATTGACCACATTTATCTTAACATTCTACTTTATCTCTTCTTTTATATAATTATTATCACCTTTGCAATTTGAATGTAATATTTCTTTCATCCTTTTTCTTTTAGTCTACTTGTGAACTTAAATCTAAAGAGAATCGTCTGTAGATTTAGATCTGACATAGATAGCATATTTTTATGTTTAGCTTTTAAGTCATGTTATGTGTTCTGATTAGTGTTTCAAAAAAGTTTTATTTATACTTAAATTACTGATAAGGAAGAACTTACTATGTAGCTTTGAAAGTTTTGTTGATTTTTAAATTTTTTTTGGTGGTACTGGGGATTGAACTCGGGGGCACTCGAACACTGGGTCACATCCCCAGCCCTTTTTTTGTATTTTATTTAGAGACAGGGTCTCACTGAATTGCTAAGTGCCTCGCTATTGCTGAGGCTGGCTTTGAACTCGCGATCCTCCTGCCTCAGCCTCCCAAAGTGCTGGGGTTACAAGCGTGTGCCACCACGCCCAGCCTGTTAATTTCTTATAGTTTTTTTTACTTTTAAAAAATGTGTCGGGTGCGGTGGCACACGCCTGTAATCCCAGCACTTGGGAGGATGAGACAGGAGGATCGTGAGTTCAAAGCCAGCCTCAGCAATGGCGAGGCACTTAATAACTCAGTGAGACCCTGTCTCTAAATAAAATACAAGAAAGGGCTGGGGATGTGGCCCAGTGGTAGAGTGCCCCCGAGTTCAATCCCTGGTACAAAAATAAATAAATAAATAAAAGTCTTAATGTGTGGTTCATAGATTTTTATGATGATATGGTGATTCCTCCCTATTTCCTTTTTTATCTTATATGTCTACTTTGTCATTACTTTGGGATTATATAAAAGTATTTACAACAGTACAATGATTTGGAGATAATTTTCCTATGTTCACATATGAATACACAACCAGTGTAACTCAATATTATATACAACCACAACAATAGGTAGTTATAATTCATGTGTGTATAATATGTCAAGATACATTCTACTGTCATGTATTACCAAAAAAAAAATCTTTTTAAAAATTAAGGAACTTAGTTGGCACTGTATCTTAACTAACTTTGGTTTTCTTTACCTATCAGTGTTTTTACTTGTCTTGTCTTGATTTGTTATTGATGTCAGAGATGCTTTTATACCTAATACCAATTAACTGAGATTTATAATAATTTCTGTGCTTTATTCTTTCAAATCCTATAGCAGAATTAAATTTTTTATGTAACACAATGACAGTAAAGTGGAATTTATATTTGTATTTGCTTTTCCACAACACTTTCAAATTTTATTATTATTGTTGCTGTGCAGTATTATTTTATTGGAAGGATTTTATTTAATATTTATCTTAGACCAGGTCTACAAGTGAGAAAATTTTTGAGCATTTACATCTTTTAAAAGCCTTTATTTTTCTGAAGGTGCTAAAAAATTGTATTTGTGAAGAAAGTATTCTAGTTTGATATTTTCTTTTTCTTTTAACACACATGACTATACTCAAATTCCTCGCCCCAAGTCTTCTGCTAAGAAAACAACAGTTAACCACATAGAAGTGTTTTTTTTTTTTGGGGGGGGGGTGTGAAGGGAGGCTGAGGCAGAAAGATTGCAAGTTCAAAGTCAGCCTCAGCAATGGCAATGCACTTAGCATCTCGGTGAGACTCTGTCTCTAATAAAATATAAAAAAGGGCTGGGGATGTGGCTCAGAGGTCAAGTGCCCCTGAGGTCAATCCTGGTATGAAAAAAAAGTATCTTTTAAAATTAAACCTCCTTTGTTTATTTCTATCCAATTTTTTTCTTGACATGTTCTAAAACTTTGATTATAATTTTTTTACCCTGTATCATTTAATTGATTTTATAACATTTCAACATTTGCTCTTCATGTTTCTAATTTATGATACATTGTTTCTTAAAGAATATTTCTAGTATACAATTTCTATTTTTCTGTTGCTATTTTTCAGAATTTTATTTGCTTTTCTTCATTGTTAATTAGTCTATGAAATATCTTTTAAATGGTTATTTGGCATTGCTTAAATCATTAATAACTCTCAATTTCCTAACTCTCAATTACTAGTGTTATATTGTATTTTGCTTGAGTCTGTTTTCCCCTTTTGTGTGTGTACTGTTATTTTCATTCGGGTTTTTCCATTTAAAAGAGATCATTATAGTCATTTTGGAAAATGTTTGAAAGGTACTAAATAAAACAAAAATAGGTGAGATGCAATGAAACATATCTGTAATTCCATATAATTGGGAAGCTGTGGCAGTAGGATTTTAATTTTGAAATGAGCTTCAGCATCTTTTTGACATCTTGTCTGAAAACCTTTTTTAAAAAAGTGTACATATAGAAAGGTCTTTGGATGTATTTCAGTGGTAAAACACCCCTATGTACAATCCTAAGTAACACTCCCTAAAAAGAAGAAAGCAAAGAAAGGAATAAGGGATAAGTCAATTCCTGCAATAAGTCACAGGTGGAATCTGAAAACATTGAACTGAGAGGCAGTGATTTGACTTCGTTGTGGTAACATTAGTCAGTTTGAGTATTGTCCTCATCTGCTGTGCTGTGAAATCTCAAGATGATTTTGGAAGGTCTTGCAACTTTTGTCAGCATATTGTTCTAAATTTCATATATTTCTTGAGTAATAATGGCCTTGGTTATACTGATCTCTGGCTATTTTCCCAACTTTGATATAAGTTTTATATATTTGCAGGATATATTCAGTGGATTGTAGTAAGTGGTATAATTTGTTATTTTAATTACTTTCAGGTATATCTTCTCATCAAAACCAAGAATAGAATTTTCAGGAGAGCAGGAAATAAAAATATTTTTGCAAGACTTGATAGAGAGAAGGTATGCAGACTAGGACAATGGATATATTTTGTTTGAATCAAGGAGTGGAAAATAGTGTGAGAGAGAGAGAAGTTCAGAAAATTGGTCTTAATGCACATACAAAATGCATCAGTTATTTATAATGAAAATTTCACGGTCTTCAAATTATATTATTACTTCACATCTCAGAAAACTTACTACTCAATTTATGCCAGTCATTTCTTATTTGGTTAATAATTTTAATTACATAATTGTAATTATGCAATTTTCACTATTCAGTATTGTGTGTAAAACCAGTTACAATACACAAGATTTTCAAATGCAACAACATGTATCAAACTACAGATATATATAAAGTTTACAGGCCATTATGAAGCTGTATCTTAGAAATACCTTCAGGAAAATAAACATTCAACCAGTTCTTCCAGCTTTAAAAATATTATTAGAACATGAGTGCACATTAGATAATAGTCTGAAAATATTAATATAAAACTGCACTATTCTAATCTGTCAGTTTTTCAAGTGACAAGGAGGTAATTTCTTACAAAGTATAGGTGAATTTTCCCATATATATATTATTTTTTTGTGGTACTGGAGATTGAACTCAGGGACACTCGACCACTGGGTCACATCCCCAGCCCTTTTTTGTATTTTATTAGAGACAGGGTCTCACTGAGTTGCTAAGTGCCTCTCCATTGCTGAGGCTGGCTTTGAACTCGTGATCCTCCTGCCTCAGCCTCCCAAAGTGCTGGGATTACAGGCGTGCGCCAGCCACGCCCGGCAATTTTCCATATTTTTAAACACATTTATAGTGTTTTCACTTAGAGACATGCAGAAGACTTCAGATTAAGGACAAATGGAAGAGCAGAAGCAAGCCTCACTAGGACATTTCAGTTGAAAAAAACTATGCAGAAATTAAATATTGTTAGGGTGGAAGATTTATAAGCATTGCTTTTAAAATGCAATAAGAATTAGGAAAAAAGTAATAGAAGCAGCTGGTTACTTCTAGAACATATCAAATAAGCCTATAGCTCATCTGTCATGGATGGAAATTTAAGCAAAGGAAGGCTCGAGGATCTCCTGGCACAGGCAACCAGAAAACCCACAGCCTGTGTGGCTTGCAGGACTGCATCAGACCCTAAAAGCAAACACGGGGGTCTAATGAGAACAGTTGGAAAGCTTCTAATACTAGTCTGGGCTGAGCCAAGAGGTAGAAAACACCCCTTGGAGAGGGGCAATAGGGTGGGGGTGGAGCAAATAGGGAGAAGTGAAGGGCTGGAAAATTCTTGAGAAAACCATACTGGTCAGGTAAGGCCACCTTTGAATGAGGCACAGATTACCATGAACCTTCTTCTCTGTAGAGAACAAAACTCTAGTCTGTCTTTGGCATTCCATGAGTATATCTACACTTCCAGAAGCCCAGTTTTGTACATGCTTCTCCCAGAAATTCTCGCTGACTCTTGATGATTTGAGTCAAGGAGTCTTGGTGTACATTCAATGCTGTTTCAGGCTTGTATGTTAGGAGAATCACTCCATATTATGGGGTATCCAGCACCCCACAAGGATAATTTCCTGCTTAGAAGGTGATGAGCCACCTGAGAAAATTCAAGTCAGAAATACTTATTGAACAAATAAGAGACAAAGCCAAAAATAGGTTCAAAGCGGTGGAGCATCTGATAGATTCTCTAGTCCACATAAGAGCTGGAACACAATGACTAGAAAATGGCTCTGATTATTTATTTAAGGGAGGGATGATATTTCAATGGGAGGAGTCTTGCTGCAGTGAGGTTGATTGGCATCCTGGCAAGTCACACCCAACTGTGAGAGGCTGTGTGGCTATGTGGCTCCAACAGATCATCCCACCCTCCAGTGCAGTTCTGAACTTAGAGCTAGGTAGGCTATCACATGTACTGAGAAGTCTCAAACCACTAGGATTGCCACTGTGAGTTCCCCCATACCAGACTTTTCTGCCTAATGGCTTCCACGTTTTTATTTCATGCAAAATTCACAGAAATCTTTCAGCAGCTCCATCTGACGTGCACTGCTTCATCTCCCATAGCAACAGGGTCTTCAACAGGATTTCAAGTTGGAATCTCAGAAGATTTGTGCATTTTCTGGTTTTGGGTGTGATGGGGGTTGTTCTTACTCAGCAAGACAAACTTTCTAAATGTCAGACTCAGAGAATGCCTGGATTCTATAAGTAAGTAAACTTAATACTGTTGTGATAAGATTGTTCTGAGGTCCTAGTCCTAGTCATCTGGGTATTCCAAGGAACTTGCTTTCAACAAATTCAAATTGCCCACTGACTCTTTTCAGTGAGCTAGTTACAGGGATTTTTAGCAACAGCCACTGTGATAGCAATTTCAGCTAGGAAATTTAGAAGTGCAGCTCAGATTCTTTAATTTCACAGAGGCTGCTGAAGCCCATTGGGGCCACAATAATGGGGTCTTGCCAACCCAAAGCAGGTGCTAGTGGGTCAAGGGCATGGTGGCACATCATGGGGGTGGATAGAAGCAGCTGCACACATGCAAGTCACTTTTGAAGACATGCATGTTCCTTAAAATCTATCTGTGCAGCATTTTTTTTTTTTTTTTTTTTTTTGTGGTACTGAGGATTGAACTCAGGGGCACTCGACCACTGGGTCACATCCCCAGCCCTTTTTTTGTATGTTATTTAGAGACAGGTTCTCACTGAGTTGCTAAGTGCCTCGCCTTTGCTGAGGCTGGCTTTGAACTCGCAATCCTCCTGCCTCAGCCTCCCAAAGTGCTGGGATTACAGGCGTGCACCACTGCGCCTGGCTACTGTGCAGCATTTTTGGAATTATATCCTTCCCCTATAAAAATGGAAAAGTTGCTATGGAGTCTATTCCATGCATCAGTTACTATAATATTTTTTAATATATCATTGAGTAAACATTCACAAATATTTCTGTAGACAAGATATTAAAACATAAAGAACAAATTTCTTACTGTGATCAATCTGATTATTACTGTACAAAAAGCCTACAATAAACAGTTTCTCCTTGTGCCAATGCATAGAATTTTAATGAATATGGGAAGGTTGGGACTCAAACTACTATTGCTTACTCTAAATGTAGACAGAAACTTGGAGAGACCTCTACATTTTTGATAAATGTTTCAAGACCTATAGATAGGTCTCTACCCTAAATAATTAGCAGTATATTTGTTTTAGCATAAAGCAGTATAAATTCTGTGAAACTCATAAAAATTCAATTGTTTTAATTCCTAGGAAACATCAGTGCAATCACTTGAAGGAGCTACACAAAGATATGAGAACATTTTTAATCCATACTCAAATTTTATCCATCTAATCTTTCATATTAAAGAAAAAGATTACAAATGTACAGGATGTTAAAGAGCTTTTAATAAAATTGCAAGCCTTCCTGAACACCAGAGAATTCATACTGAAGGGAATTCCTACACATTTAAAAAAATATGTCAAAGCATTTTAAGACTCCTCACTACTTTATCATAGTTGTGATAAACCACATAAAAGTAAATAACATTGCAAAGATTTTACTCAAACTTTATTACTTACTAAACACCATAGGATTAACAGTGGAGAAAGACCACACAAATGTAAGAAATGTGACAACATCTTTAAGTGTCTTTCAAACCTTTTGAAACACTACAGTATTCATACTGGATATAAACCATACAAATGTAAAGAATGTGGCAATACATTTAATGAAAGATCATGCCTTACTGAGCACCAAATAATGCATACTGCAAAAAAGCCATTTAAATGTAAAGAAAGTGGTAGAGCTTTCACTGTTAGGCAAAGCCTTATTGTGCACCAGAGAATCCATACTGGAGAGAACTCATACAAATCCAAAGAATTGTGGCACACCTTTTAATAAAAATCAGTCTTTACTCAATATCAGGGAATTCACACTGGAGAAAAGCCATACAAATGTAAAGAATGTGGCAAAGTTTTTATCCAAGTTCCAGGCCTTACTTAACACCAGAGATTTCATACAGTCGAAAAGCTATATAAATGTAAAGAATGTGGTAATGCTTTTAATCACAGATCACAGGTTACTGACCGCCAGAGAATTCATACTGGAGAAAAGCCACAGGTGTAAATAATGTGGCAAAACTTTTACTCTTAAGCAAAGCCTTACTGTGCACCAGAGGATTCATACTTGAGTGAAACCATACAAATAAAAAAAAAAAACGTAAAGAATGTGGCAAAGCTTTGAATCAAAGTTCAAAACTTATTATTCACCAGAGAATTTATACTACAGAAAAGTCATAAAAATGGGAAGAAGGTGACAAAGCTTTTCCTGTTCAGCAAAGGCTTATTGTGCACCAGAGAATTCATACTGGAGGGTAACCATACACAGGCAAAGAATGTGGCAATGCTTTTATTGAGAGACAACAACTTATTCATCACCAGAGGATTCATACTAGAGAGAAGCCATACAAATGTAAAGAATGAGGCAAAGATTTTAGATGTAATTTAAGTGTTATCAAGCATGAGAAAATTCATATTTGAGATAATCAGTAGACATCTAAAGAACATAAAAATCATTTATTGTGATATCACACCTTATTAATCAGCAGAAATTCATACAGAAAGAAGACTTCAAATTGCAAAATGGAAAAGTTTTAAGTCAAAGCTCAACATTTTAAAAGTATCAAAGATATTATAGTAGCAATTAAACCCTACAAATGTAAACATTGTGACAAAAGTTTTTAATGATTGTTCATACCTTACAAATCTCCACAAATTTACAAGTCAAGGGAAGCATTATACATGCTAAGAATATGTCAGAGCTTTATTTAAATTTAAAAAATAATACTCTTTCCAATCATATTGCATATAAACTGCAGAAAAACTCTTAACATGCATGACTTATATATCAGCAAAATGTTCATTATTAAGAAAAATGTGGACATGTGACAAGTACAGCAATGCCATTAAGCTCATATATTTCCAAATATGAGAACTATCAGAGAGCAATTCTGTACTTATGGAGAATATGGCCTTCCTATTAACAGTTGCTTAAATTTACTAAGCATTATTAGTTGATATCACAGAAATAAAGAAATCCTCAGTGGAAAGCTCAGCCCTGAGTAATATGTTGGGTGTATCAGTATACATGTAAGGAATGTTCACAGCAATATTGTTCTTAAGAGTTCTACAGTGGAAGCTATCCAAATGACTATTAACTGATGAAAAAAATGATTAAATTTTGTAAATTGATTTATATTATTGTGATATAGCTATGAAAAAGAATGAACTATAGCTATAAACAATATGCATCAACTGTAGTAATATAATGCTAAGTAAAAAAGTCAACGGTAAATTATACTCATATAAAATTAAGAAACAGGGCTTGGATTGTGGCTCAGCAGTAGAGCGCTGGCCTAGCACGTGTGCGGCCCGGGTTCAATCCTCAGCACCACCTACAAATAAATGCATTGTGTCCAAATAAAGCAAGTAAGTAAATTAACAAAAAAATTAAGAAACTTGCAAAATAAAACAATATAGTTTAGATGAAAACAGTGTTAAGAGTAGATAAAGTCAGATAATTAAAAGCCTAAGATTAATTATGGTAGTTGGTTTTGAAGGGGCAAGGAATTAGGGGAGCGATTTAGACTGAATGCCAGGTGGATAGATGTTTTCATTCTTTATGCCGTATATACAATTTTAGAAATACTGTTGCTCAATATTTTTAAATAAATCTTCAACCTCTAAAATTAATAAAACTGCCTCAGTTTTTCAATAACTGAGTTTAAATAATCAGTGTTAATTTATTTAATATATAAAGTTCATATAAGTCAATAAAATGCAAATACCAAAATAGAAAAATACAACCATAAAACTATTTTTCGTCTTCTTCCGTCTAATCACAACCCACTAAAAGAATTAATAAAGATAAACATATGATATCTTTCCACACTGTTCTTAATATTTATGCTACTCCACTTAAGAGTTTTGGGGCTTTGTTCTATTTTGTTGTACAAATACGGAATCACACCATAGTCACCCTGAAATTATGATTTTTCCCCAAAATATCAAAAATATTCTTGGAATAAAGTGTACAAAAATCCCATTTTTTTTCCTGTAGCTGAACAATATTCCATGTTACAGGTATAAGATAGCATGTGAAATCATTTTCCTACTGATGGACATTCAGGATGTTTCTAGACTTCTGCTATGACAATAATGGTTCAATACCTGTATCTTCATATGTGTAACTCTATAGTTTGGTGCTGTTATTTCTTGAATATTCTGGGACTGAGAATATGTGTATTTTAAACTTTAACCCATATTCCAGATTGCGTTACAGAAAGATTTTACAAACGTACATTTCCAAAGTCAATATTAATAGACCTGAGTTTATACATTGTTAGCTTTCATTTAGAAAGTCTTTCCTAGACTGGAGCCACAACAGCTCCCCGGCCGGGCTTGTGTGGACAGGGACTCCGGGCTGGGGGCCTCAGGCGGGGTCTGGCCCTGGCCGCCCGGGGTCACCGCGCTACTCTTGCTCTCTGGAGGAAGGTGGTGGCCTCAGGAGGCGTCTGGGCCTGGCCGCCCGGGGTCGCCGTTCCTGGGGCTAAGTAGGAAGGCAGTGGCCTAGGGTGGGAACTGGGCCTGGCCGCCCAGGGTCGCCGCGCTCCTCGCGCTCTCTGGAGGAAGGCAGTGCCCTCGGGCGGGGGTCTGGGCCTGGCCGCCCGGAGTCGCCTAGCTCCTGGCGCTCAGTAGGAAGGCGGTGGCCTCTGGCGGTGTCTGGACCTGGACGCCCGGGCTCGCCACGCTCCTCGCCCTCTCTAGAGGAAGGCGGTGGCCTCAGGCGAGGTCTGGGCCTGGCCGCCCTGGGTCTCCGCGCTACTCCCACTCTCTGGAGGAAGGTGGTCGCCTCCGGGCAAGGTCTGGGCTTGGGCGCCGGGGGTTGCCGCGCTCCTGGCACTCAGAAGGAAGGCGGTGGCCTCGGGCGGGGTCTGGGCATGGCCGCCCGGGGTCGCCGGGCTCCTCGCGCTCTCTGGAGGAAGGCAGTGGCCTCCGGCGGGTGTCTGGGCCTCGCCGCCCGGGGTCGCCACGCTCCTGGCGCTCAGAAGGAAGGCGGTGGCCTCGGGCGGGGTCTGGGCATGGCCGCCCGGGATCGCCGCGCTCCTGGGGCTCGGTAGGAAGGCAGTGGCCTCCAGCGGTGTCTGGACCTGGCCGCCCGGGGTCGCCGGCTCCTCGCGCTCTCTGGAGGAAGGCGGTGGCCTCGCGCGGGGTCTGGGACTGGCCGCCCAGGGTCGCCGCGATACTCCCGCTCTCTGGAGGAAGGTGGTCGCCTCCGGCAAGGTCTGGGCTTGGGCGCCGGGGGGTCGCAGCGCTCCTCGCGCTCTACTGGAGAAAGGCGGTGACCTCGGGCGGAGTCTGGGTCTGGCCACCCGGGGTCGCCGCGCTCCTGGCACTTAGTAGGAAGGCGGTGGCCTCCGGCGGGGTCTGGGCCTGGCCGCCCGGAGTCGTCGCGCTACTCGCGCTCTCTGGAGGAAGGCGGTGGCCTCGGGCGGGGTCTCGGCCTGTCCGCCCTGGGTTGCCGTGCTCCTGGCGCTTAGGAGGAAGGCGGTGGCAAAGGGCGGGGTCTGTGCCTGGCCGCCAGGGGTCGCCGCGCTCCTGGCGCTAAGGAGGAAGGCGGTGGCCTCGGGTGGGGTCTGGGCCTGGGCGCCCGGGGTCGCCGAGCTCCTGGCGCTCAGTAGGAAGGCAGTCGCCTCCCGCAAGGTCTGGGCTTGGGCGCCGCGGGTCGCAGCACTCCTCGCGCTCTACTGGAGGAAGGCGGTGACCTCAGGCTGGGTCTGGGCCTGGCCGCCCCGGATCGCCGCGCTCCTGGCGCTTAGTAGCAAGGCGGTGGCCTCCCGGCGGGGTCTGGGCCTGGCCGCCCGGCGTCGTCCCGCTACTCGCGCTCTCTGGAGGAAGGCGGTGGCCTCGAGCGGGATCTGGGCCTAGCGGCCCGGGCTCGCTCTGCTCTTCGCGCTCTCTGGAGGGTGGTGGTGACCGCCAGCGAGGTCTGGGCCTGGCCGCCTGGGGTCGCAGCGGTCCTCGCGCTCTACTGGAGTAAGGTGGTGGCCTCGGGCGGGGTCTAGGCCTGGCTGCCTGGGATCGCCGCGCTACTCGCGCTCTCTGGAGGAAGGCGGAGGCCTCGGGCGGGGTCTGGGCCTGGCCGCCGGGGGTCGCCGCGCTCCTCGTGCTCTCTGGAGGAAGCGGTCGCCTCCGGCAAGGTCTGGGCTTGGGCCCTCGGGGTCGCCACGCTCCAGGCGCTCAGGAGGAAGGCGGTGACCTCGTGTGGGGTCTGGGCCTGGGCGCCTGGGGTCGCCCAGCTCCTGGCGCTCAGTAGGAAGGCGGTGGCCTCTGGCGGGGTCTGGGCCTGGCCGCCCGCGGTCCTTGTGCTCTCTGGAGGAAGGCGGTGGCCTCTGGCGGGTTCTGGGTCTGGCCGCAGGGGGTCGCCGTGCTCCTAGTGTGCTCAGGAGGAAGGCGGTGTCCTCGGGCCAGGTCTGTGGCCAGGCCACCCCGGGTCGCTGCGGTCCAGGCGCTTAGGAGGAAGGCAGTGGGGTGGGGCTTGTCAGATTCGCCCTGTGGAGCGGCCTCTCCCCCGCCGGTTGGGGGCAGCACTGCTGCTCCCTGGAGCTCGGGCAGCTGAGTCCACAGGAGGAGTGAGGGGACCAGAGAGCAGCTGAGAACTCGCCACCTCACCTCAGGACAGTGCCACCATCCTTGCGACTCCAGGAGACATGCCCCTCCCCCACTAAAAGACCCTGCTGGCAGGGCCGGCGGGCAGGCATCCTTGTCCACAGTCCCCTTAATAACTTAAGATCTCCTTCCCAGTCCACACTGCAGTGCGCCTAGTCTGTGGCTCATCATAGGGTGTGACCCTGCTCTCTACCTTCCTTTATGAAAGAAGTTTTAATTTCTTCTTTTCTTATTAATAATCTCCTGGTAATTCATGCTCATCTTCTCCTTCCTCAGAAATCAAGCATAAGAGGATGGTCCCCAGCTCAATGTTTATGTCTCTTATCTCTTGCATTTCAAACTCCCTAGCACATATTTCCATGTAAGTGTTCAGTCTGTGGATTAAACATATTCATGCATTTGGCACTATTAAATAGCAGACACTGTGCTAGGGATTATAAGGACCAGTAAATGGATGGGGCCCCTCCCCCATGAAGATTATATTTTATGGGTCAGGGATTAACTAAAGGCCCTATGGGAAGGGGAACTGAAGGCCCAAGGACATAAAGATCAGGATCTTTCTAGCAGAAAGGGGCAAGTAATGTAATACATAAGAAGCAGGCACAGGGGAGACCCAAAGAACTTGTCATCCAGAAATGTTTGAAGCAGGCTTGGTCATCTTTGCCTTGAAAAGACTACTGTGGCTCTGGGAATGGATCAGATGTTTGGAGAGCAAAGGTGGATTAACGATAAAAACTATTTGGGATATTTTGTAAGTTAAATGGACAGGATTGGGTGAGAAATTAAACATGGGGAGGAGGGCGGGAGGTGACATGAATCATTGCAAGGATTTTAGACTTGGATAACCAGAAGGATGTTGGTACCATTCACTGAGATGGGAAATGTTGGAGGAGGACTAGGAATAAGAGCAAAGAAGATGGCAAATAGGCAGGTGGACATATGGATTGATACTTTATGGTATCTGGGGTGGAGACGTAATTTATAGTTTTATATGATGAACACAAGGGCTTGGATGGGATTTCCTAGGAAAAAGAGTAAATAGTGAAAAGGAGACAAACTCCAGAAACTAAAGGCTAAGTATTGGAGATTGAGCCAGAACATGTGGCTGAGAAGGAGCAGCCAGTAGGAGAAAAACCAGTGGTGGAAGACAATGTTTTCAGAAAGAGGAAATGAGCATGTACATTGTACATGCAGCCCAAGATATTAATGAAGAATTCCAAAATAGTCAAAAGATTTAGTGAAGTAGAGGCCTTGAGACATTAATACAGATGAAATGATGGGGTGGAAGCCAGTTCACAGATACCTGAGAAGGGAGGGAGAGAGAATACAAGGAGAGAGCCAGCACACATAGCTCTGTGAAGGAAAAAGAGGGAAGAAGCAAGAAGGAGATGTGGGCTCCACGGTGTTTGTCTCCTAGTCTTAAAGGGAGCTCCTAGGACATGTTTAAGTGTGAATGGGAAGGATCCAGTTGGGAGGAAAATGGAGATTCATGTTTTCTGACAGGGCTGTACTTTGAATCCCCACTCTCCACTCTTCCATAGTCCTCTCAGATTACCCCAAACGGAGATTTCTATTCCAATACAAATGTGATTACAGGTGAAACCAAGGTTTTAATTCTTGCATATTGACTCAAATGTAAGTTAAAGCTACTTACTGAGAGTGATAAAAATTCTGTGAATGTGTATGTGTGAGTATGTGCACATTCAGGTGTGTGTGGGAAGGGTGTCAGTAAGAAGACTCAAAAGACTAGAGAAGTATTCTAGTTATATGTCACTGATTATTATTACACAATTCAAAATGAAATTTCAAAAATAATTCCAAAATCAGTTTTATTATTCATATATCTTTCACAAAAAAGGGCACTCTTAGAAAACCTTAAATTATTAGCACAATTTGAAGAAAAACAATTTGCAGGAAAAATGGGAAAACTTTCCATTTAAATCTGTCTTGGTACTTGCTGGTAAGACAGCAGATGTTGTAAAACTTGAACTTCTAAATTTTTGTTTATCAAATGTAAATACAAAAATACTTAAGGAAAGCAGCTTATACCAAGAAAAGGTATAAAGCATAACATAATCCTCTGCCTCCTATACATAGTGTTCACAGAGTGAAGAAAAAACTTAACTATAAAGGAGCAGACTTAACAAAAAGAACACAGTACTTAATAATCCACATGGGATTCATTCTTAAAAGAGACATGGAAGAAGGGATGTGAAAAAATGCTAGGGAAAGCCATCTACCCTAAGCTATATTGATGGCGTTCAATCATGGTCCACAGTTCTGTCCTGCCCACACCTAGGTTTCTTTCCACAATGCTGACAGAATGCCTCTGGAGCAAGAAGGGCACCGAGTCAAAAGAAGAATTGCTAACAATACTGGATCATGAAGAAATTTCACTGTGACCAGAATGTGAATAATTATCCACATTACCACTGGGAGCCAAATTATGATCTGCATGAGAAACAAAACAACATTAGTTAGACACTCTAGGTTTACAACAGAAGACTTAAACCAACCAAATACAAGCAACAAAAAATGAAGGCATAAATATCACCATTGAGGTAGGGTTATTTTATCCAAGTGACTACAAGATTAAAGTAAATTTTTACTCTGATGGAGCTAAGAAAAGATGCAGAAATGATGGCACAGCATGACTATCTTTAGCTCCACTGGCTTTGAATTACATTACTATTAACCCATAAAAGGAACTGGGGCTGGGTGCGGTGACACACACCTGTAATGCCAGCAGCTTGGGAGGCTGAGACAGGAGGATCGTGAGTTGTAAGCCAGCCTCAGTCAAAGCTAGGCACTAAGGAACTCAGTGGAGAGTTATATGAAAGAAATTATCATGAATTTTAATATAAGAAAATATCCATATAAGGAAAAGATTGAGATTGCCTAAAATGTAGTCCATTTTAAAAATCACAAAGAGACTCTAAATAAAATAAAAATAGGGCTGGGGATGTGGCTCAGAGGTTGAGAGCCCCTGAGCAATTCCCAATACCCACCCACCCAAGAAATAGGAAACTAGGCTGCAGACATAACTCAGTGGAATAGTGCTTGCCTAGCGTACACCCAAGGCCTGGGTTTGAATCCCAGAAATGGGAAACAACAACAACAACCACAACAACTGATTAGAGTTGAAAGTAGGTTTTTTCTTCCAAACTGTAAAGTCAGAAATCTTGTTTTGAACTAAGTTTTCAATTTTTAGAGTTATAAGAACAGTACAGAAAAAAAAAAAAATCAACTGAAAATAGTCTTCAAAAGCATAAGAAATAAGACCTGAAGAGTACCTCTTTGGATTTTTGCCATTCGCTTTTCAACATTAATAATGTATTAGCTGAATCACATGAAAAGCCAATTGTTTAGGATGGAATGTGTACTTTTTCCAGATCATCACTGTAAAATGCCTCAAGAGATGTCCATTTCCTGTCCTAAAAGAACCCTTAACTCTTCTTTGTTGCCAAAAATATTTCTGAAAATCTGAGAGGAAGAGACTTGTCTTAATATTTTTAATGGAAAAAAAAAATTCTCAGTACATATTTTTATCTTTTCCATAACATGACTAAGGATCTCATATTAGTTTTATATAAATATTCATTCTAAATGCTCCCAACTGAAGTAGTTTCCATCCGTATAATAAACTCATTAATATTTTAAAGGTCTTGAAAAGATTTAACATGTTTCTATATGAAATATCTTTACATATAACATATAAATTCTGATAAGCATGATTTAAATCCTTCCCTAAAAAGTTTGCTCAAAAACAAAAACAAATGCTGACCTGAAAAATCATCATTCAGATGGAGCACCTGACATTTGGTGGAATTCTCCCATTTTCTTCACCTAATGAGGTGATTCCTCTCTTTCCCTCCCCAGTTTTGGTTAAGAACCCCACCTATCCCATGGATCAGTGGTGCCTTCTTATTCTTGCTGATGCTCTTACTTCCAAGAGAAGAGGAGGAACTGGTTAAGTACAACTGCCCAGAGCCAAAAGATCTCTGCTGACTGCCGCTACCATCTAAACAACCAGATGAGAAAAGAATTGAGATATATCCATTTAACAAGGGCCTAGAACTGACACCCACACAAAATGCACAGATGCCTGAAATGTCTACAAAGAAAAGCAGTTACTTGTTGAGTGAGTGAAATCTAATAATTGATTAACCTTTTAGATCTTCCTTGAAAGAGAACTAAATCTTAGTTTTTTACTACTGATACCCACCCTTTCAATTAAAGGGTGTGGGAAAGAAGGAACCTGGAGAGTTATGTGAAAGAAAATTATTATGTATTTTAATATAAGAAAGTATCCATATAAGAAAAAGATTGAGATTGCCTAAAATGTAGCCTATTTAAAAATTGCAAGAAAAAAAGGCAATCAAGACCCATATTAACAAAATGAAAAAATAAATCAGGTACATATCAGTTTTTTTATGTTTTCAAAGAGCTCTTATCTGTATTAATATTGTATGATCAAATTTAGCCACATAAGGAATTTTCACGTAAAAGATTTTTTTCCACACGTGGCCAATAAAAATCTTAAATTTTAGAATAACTTCATATTTATGAATTTATCTCTATCTATTTTAAGACTAACATTAAAAAACCGGGTGTGGTGCCACATGCCTGTAATCCCAACACTTGACAGGCTGAGGCAGGAGGATTGCAGGTTCAAAACCAGCCTCAGCAATGGCGAGGCACTTAACAACTCACTGAGATCCTGTCTCTAAATAAAATACAAAAAAGGGCTTGAGATGTGGCCCAGTGATCAAGTATCCCGAGTTCAATCCCTGGTACCAAAAAAAAGAATAAGAAGAAATACCAAAAATTTTTCAAATTTATACACTGATGGAAAAAATACATTAAACATCATATGAAAGATCATTTAAAATTAGTATAATATTAAATTGTGTAACACTTAGTTCCAGAATTTATTATGACTGAAATGTATAGATTTTGATAAAGGAAAAGAACAAGTCATTTAGTTCTACCTTTCATTGGAGAACTCTGTGGAGAAGTTGGAGGAGAAGACAGCTGTGAAGATACATTTGATACTTCATCTTCAGCTAGCTTCTTGTGACATTCCAAACTCCCTTGTTCAGTCAGGGAAAAGAATTTTCTTTAAAGCCTGTGGAGAGTTGATGCCTATAAAAGAAAGAAAATAACTTAGGTATGCATTTTCAAGACTAAAAATAAATATTAATGACTAAAATATTTTTGTGTTAAGATTTACGATTACAGTAAGATTCAACTTATCTAAGATGTAAAAATTCATGATATATACAAATCCCCTGTTGTGGCATTTTCTATAGCATCTTAGTGGCATCTTCCTTGAGGATAGGGCAAAAGCAGTACAGCCTATGGTGGTCTGCCAACAATATGCTGCCCTCAGCAATGATGATCGGGAGCCCTATGAACTAGGCCACGGTCCTTGACAGGATGTGGAAGTCTAAATCCATCCATGGGAAGCCTTCCCAAAGGCGACTGTTCTGTCCCATGTCTTCCCCCCAGCCACTGTGGCTTGCTGGCTTGGGTAAGTCCACCTGAAGTGCTAGAATGACAGCCAATGACGGGTAAGATCTTAGAGATAAGACAACCTAAGACAGGTGCATTCTCGAGTAGAGTGGAATCCCATCAACAGAAAAGGGGAAAAGAAATGTTGGGGACATTGAGAACACATCAGCCAAAAATATGACTTCCTGATATATGGACTTGGCCTGGCCCAGGGGTGTTGCCCTGACATATGACGAAAAATCAAACCACCACAAGGATTGGCTAATGGCTGTTACTCCAATGTGCTGTGCTCACATTCTCTATGCTTCCCTATAGCCTTTCTGTTGATAAAGCCCTCTTTTTTCATGAAAGATATCATGGTGTTGAAAGAGTTAACTTTGACTTCTATTTACTTGCTGTTCAGTTCTTTATCCACATATATGGCCACCAGGTGTCACTCTTTCAATTATTTAGATCCAGACTAACTCTGTACATTTATCTTTTCTTGAATTTGAGAGACCTAACATAGAAGGAGTAACACAAATCTTTTTCTATAAGTACTTAATTTCTAGTTAATAAGCTTTGAGAGTCTTTTGTGATTAAAAATAAATTTCTCTTACTTTTAAAGTAGATATAAATCCCTTAGAGCAAAAAGTCCTTCATGAGCTAACATTCAGCCTTGCCTCCCTCTTTTCTCTGCTTCTAGGTTTTATAAACAACTGCTATAAAAGAAAAACAATAGTGCTTTGGAATCCCAGAGAAAGTTTACTTTTATCAGACAGCCTGAATGGTGTGCAGAGAAAACAGTTTCAGGGAATCCGTGAGAAATAAATTTTCACCCAAACTAATTAGATAAATAATGATGAAATTATAATATGCCCATGCAGTCATGTACAGGGCCTTGAAAAATTGCAAGTGACCTCAAACCTTGAAATATATAAAATAAGAAATTTAATATGTCTAAAATGTAGTCTATAAATTAAGTCATGTCTGTAATGAAATCATCAAAGAAAGTATAAGCAACCTGTACACCAAAAAAATTGTGCTTGAAAACCTACAAGAAAGTGAAAGTCAAGAGAGAAGTATCCACAGCCTGACTCGTGTGTCGCTGTGTTATTTTCCCGTCGCTGCTTCTCTGCCTTTGTACTTCGTTGAGCGCTCGCGTTGTACTCCCTGGCTGGGGCTGGCCCCCAGCAATCCCCAAAGGCACGAGATACCTTGAATTTTGTTTCTGACTCATATCTACTGGACAACTACAAACAGATTGTTTTTGATATTTTACTTTATATTTTAAACCTTAAAGGCATCATTTTTATTCAACAATGAAGAAAAACACAGAATTTGGAAACATCTGAATTTAGGATGAAAGTGGCTCAGCCAATTGCAACTCCAGTTGTTTCAACTTTGGGATGGAAACATATTCTGGTATGGCTGGAATATTAGCTGTGGAGAAGTGGGAATGATGGGAGAAAAGTAAAGGACCAAGGGTTAAGAGGAACTGTCTTGAACCACTAGCATGAGGATTTAAAGTGGCTCCACCCACAACATGATTTTTCAGAAATAAAGAAGTCAATTTTATTTTGAAATAAAAGTACTTCATTAATGAGAAAGGGGGAAAAACCGCTCTCAGTATCTTTAAGTTACTATTTTATATAAAGTTACTTTAAATAGGTTATACTAAACATCATAAGATGACAAGTAATATTTCAAACACATTCAAGTTCATATATTCAAAATGATCTAAAATATTTTGAGATATTCTCTGTGGAGAGTGGGAGAGAGCTTCTTATACAGGCACACCTGCATTATATTAAATATGGCTAACAAGCTATTTTTAGCTAAAAGGAAGAATGATTATCTTCCGAACAAAAAGCTCCAGAGAAGAGAGAGAAGTCAGCCTGCAGGCAACTTAGGAATACACGTGTACTGAGAGCAACAGCAATAAAGAAATGTGTAATTTGATTTTTCTGATAGGGAGAATAACACAAATATTTGAAAGGGGACTGATGTCAAGTAAAGGTGTTCTTTTCTCACACTCCTCCAAAACTCAACAAACAGGACACTGGCTGGTCAAGAGGACAGGGCAAGGACAGAGTCCATTAGAGCTCTGTCACATTACTTCTGTCCAACTCACAGAATGCAGGAACTTCATTACTGTCATCTAATTTTATCTAAACTATCTCTTTGCTATCTACTTTTAAAATTTCTTTATTTTTATTACAACGTTTCCTTCTACCTATATGTAGAAAAAAAGACCAAATGCATTTTTTAAAAAATATTTTTTAGTTGTCAATGGATCTTTTTATTTTATTTACTTACTTTTATGTGGTGCTGGGTATTGAACCCAGGGCCTCACACATGCCAAGCAAGTGCTCTACCACTGAGCCACAACTTCAGCACTGAACAAATACATTTTATAAAACTTATTTTTATATTAATATAAAGGCACTAAGCCAATAGATGAGTTACTTTTGATGAAAATATCAAAAATGATTTTGCTCTTTAACATTCAGGCATTAGATATATTCTCACTGCTCCCAAGTTACACAAATAGTGATTCAATAAATAAGAAATCACCTTCATGCCTACTATGCACAGGGCCCAGAGTTCCACCCTCAGGACCACAAAAAAAAAAAAAAAAAAATCACCTTCACTCAAATCACATAGCTGAAAATATTCTGCCAAATTTCTCAAATTAATTGATCATAAGGCAAAACTAGTAAAAAATCATGTATGAATGTAAACACTTCAGTACTAGAAAAAATTAGATTAGTAATTGTGTAACTTGTTCATTTCTTTGCTTACCTTGCTGTGACAAATACATGTGATTAAATAAGACATTAGGTATAAAAGCAGTCCTACTCACTGGGAAAAAAAAAGCTTAATTTGCTGAACATTTATGTTTGATTAGGAGATAATAATCAAAGGGAAACTCAAGCATGAAGGACAAGTTAGTCCAGATAAACATTTTTTACTAATCTGAAAAGCATGGAAAGAATAGCACCAAAAAAGAAAATGAAGTTGGAATAAACCCAACTATAGTGTGTAATTATGAAGCACTAATTTTAAAAAACAATAATAGAATTCATTTTTGAGGAAAAGGAGGGCAGAAAATGAGTTTTGTCACTTACCAAAAGGTGGGAGATCCTTCACAGGCACCTTCTCCCTTGAACAATAGAGGTCCACAACGGGAACCTGCAGTCCATGGTTGGCCTTATGTGGCAGGGGACATTCCTTCTGCTGTGACTCTGCCCTCAGAGCCACTGGGCAGGTCTTGGATTTGACAGGCTTTTTATTACCGGGCTTCTTAGGGGCTGGTAATTGATTGGTTTGAAAATATTACAAAGAATTTAAAATGTCAGTAGCTATGTAGAAGATAACTGTAGAACTACAAGAGTATTTTCTGAAGTTAGAACACTAAAATACCCATCTTCTCCACCTGTTGCTTGTAAAGGCCAGAAATTGGGAAAGGGGACCCTCATTACAGAAAACATGAGAGGACTCCAGGACAAGGAGATTCCATATGAAAACACCAAATTAAGAAGAAAAATAGAAATGTGAATAGCTTGCGTTTTCTGTATGGGATAAAAGCTGCAACAGGAAAATCACCAGGAATTATTCCGTAAAATGATATCCAAAACTATTTGACACACCTGAGCTAACTTTTAGTTTAATAAATGCCTTAAAACTATAACCTATTTACTTACTATCAACTTCTCCTATGGACACTACCTATGTAAACTAATAATTCAATAGTGCTTACATATTACACTAAGTCTATAAGTCCATGCTAGGTAGAAGGCAAACCAGTTTAACAGGTTGTGCATGTTGTGCATGTAGAATCTTAATATCTAAAACAATTCAATGACATGTTCTTCCCCATGTGACACACTCAGAAGTGCAGATGAGGAAACTCAAGTGACACTTCCAAGGTTCACACTGTTATTAAGAGTTGTGAGCAGGATTTGAAGTCAGCGCACTCTGCCTCCCGAGGACAAGCTATTCACCATGACATAAAGTGCCTAATTGTGTCTTGGGTAAATCTAATTATGTGAAACTTCTAAAACCATCTACTTAACATTTAAATTCTACAGAAGACTATCTTTCAAACCTGTCCCTAGAAGGCTCCAAAGTGTCCTAAATGAAAAATGCCTTTGTTTCACAAATAAGATACAGATAAAACCAGAACCAGTCCATGTCTAGCCTAGCCAAATTTCAATTTTTATTTGTTTATTGTGCAGTGATGGGGACTGAGCCCAAGGAATTGTGCATGCTAGTCAAGCACTCTATCATTGAGCTACATTCTTAGCTCTTTATTTTTTAAGAGATGCATCTCTCTTTGTTGTCCAGGATGGCCTAAAACTCCTGGGCTCGTGAGCCTCTCCCCTAGGCTTCCTGAGTAGCTGGGTCTAACTACAGATGTTAGTTTAAGACTGGTTTATAGTCAGGCTAGTTTTTATTTTTTTTTATTTTTTTTAATGTGGGGAACCTACACCTCAGGCTAAGTTGTGGCTCACAGTGTGGTAGAATTATTGTTTCAAATGACAGCTAAATTTGTGGCTGGGAACTGTCTGGGCTGTAGATGTAAATACAGCAACCAGTTCTGTGCTCCTCTGACCTGGGAGGACCCAACCCTCAGGTTTCTCATTGCTTTGAGTATATCGTGGTAAGAAAACAAGCAATGCTTTTTAAAATATGTCCTGCTTGCTTTTGTTCTTTTTTTAAATTTTATTTTCAAAGTTGTTGTATTTATAATAGTAGCATGCATTATAATTCACAGTACACATGTATAGCATTGTTTTACATAACACTGTTTGTATACAACGTATATTTGCACTATTCAAGTCTTCAATAATGCATTTAGGACAATGATATCCATCTTATTCTATAAAAAATCCTAAGGCAGCAGGAAATGAAGGCCTGATCTTTTGAACAACTTGAAAAATTATTTATGGAAAATGTGAGAATGTCCCCCACTAAAATGTAAATTAAGAAAAAGAAAGAAAAAACGAAAACAAGCAATGCAAATTGGAACTGCATCTGCCCATGTGCCCCATAAATGAGCACTGGGTGTGCTGGAATGAAACCAAAGCAACTTGAATGAGTCCACAGTGTTGCCCTCCATGTAGTGACTCAAATGGACACAAAGGCCTCAGGCCACATCAAGGACAGGGGAAAGGTTAGTGCACCTGAGGACTGGCAACTTACTTGTCTACACTGGGCCTTATCCTGTCACCACCTATGTCAAGGCACAGGAAAACAAACCCACATTCCAGCAGAGTCTGCAACCATTTCAGAAAAAACTCACGTGTGCAGGTTGATGGCTCAAACTGCAGAGATATCATGTGAAGACTCTTCTCATCCATCTCCACCTCCACATTGGAAAGGTACTGCTTCACTTTTCAAGCTGCCTGCCCATCTTCATAAAGCTTTTTGGCATTGAGAAAGGAAGTTCGGCACACCCCACATTTTAGAGGTCTGAGCATCCTCTAGCACTGTTGCCTTTCTACTATCCCACCTGAGAGACCTGAAAGATAGAAAGGTACATATGCAACTCACTCAAACGTGGGGTTATTTTACCTACTGGAAACTGCCAGAAACTATATACCTACCCTACCCTTGAGAGGTCACATGCCTCATTCCCTAGTTCAATGGAATAAAGAATCCTATATAAAGTTTTTGTATAAAAAGTATTACACACAATATATACATAAATATATGTGTTTGGCACTCATTCTGATTTAATTAGGAAATTCTACTTTTCTCCTCTACAGAGCATTCAAATTCTTTCATAGAAGCCAGTGAACAATGGGGCTGGGGTTGTGGCTCAGCGGTAGAGCACTCGCCTAGCACGTGTGCGGCCCGGGTTCGATCCTCAGCACCATGTAAACATAAATGCATTGGATTGTGTACAACTAAAGCAAATAAATAAATGTTTTAAAAAAGAAGCCAGTGAACAATTATACATGAAAGCTCATGTGAAAATTCACAGCTACACTATTTTTGCTTCTCCTAAAAAGGGTGTTTTATACAGAGTCAAATAAAATTAGATACACTATTCACAATTGTTTTCTTATTCATTGGGTCAAATGTGGTAAGTTTTTATAGCAATATGATCAATCTATTAATATAAAAATCATGAAAATGTGATCATCTACATACAGAAAAAGTTTAGCACATGAAATGTTAAAAATCTTTTTTTTTTTTAAATTTGTTATATATATAATGAAAACAGTATTTCATTGACCTGTAAAAATATGGTTTTTAACACCTGGATGGCACCTTTTATATTATGCACATGTACTAAAATATCTGTGCAATAGTATTTAAATTATACAATGTTTTTTCTAATAAACTTCTTCCCTTGTCCATCATTTGGGCTTTCCTCATTTCAACACACAAATTATACTAAAAATCTTTCTGAGAGCTCAGAAATATGTCTGGCCATAATTCCCCCAAAACAATCATCAATCATTTCACAGCTCTGATGGATCATGCATGACTTCAAAAGCACAGGCCCCAACAGATTACACTTGAAGTCAGTTTGCCATCTAAAATTCTATTAGGGAAAGAGAGTTAAAACAATGCAAAGTGTCAAAAAATAGAGCAGGTAGGAAAATAATGCATTGAGCTGAGTAAGAATTATGTGTGGGCATCAAGTTCTCCACCACTTACCCTAAACTCCACCATTTTCTTCTTCCTGTACATGAGAGCCATGGAGATTGAAGCATGGGTGTGGAAAGAGACAAGGAGATCACAAGTTTCAGAATGAAAGGACTAAACTTTTGGACAAGCAGTTCTACAAGCCCACAAACATTAAACTGCATAATCAAATCATTCCCCATACACCCCCTTACTAGACATACTTTCTCTGGCTCAATAGACAAACATATCTAAATTATTTTTTCTACAAAAAGATTTGACTTCTTTTGTCTCCTAATTGAATTTAATTAAGCTGACATTAAATCTACCACATGGATACTTAGACAATACTGTTTGGGGTATTTACATATTTTAGTACAAGCTATGAGTTATAAGTTCTAACTCGACAAGTCAGTGTTACAAAAAATAAGGAATAAATATCTGTGATTAATGTTAAGGTGAAAATATCTGAAGCACAAATGTTTTACTAATAGCCATACACTTGATGCTGAATAAGACATCTATTCCAAATAGACATTTGATGGTGATTCTGGGTACATCCTAATATAATTTCTGAAATATTGCAAATATAAATGTGCAAAATTTCTTCATTCACTGGAAAGCTCTAAGTGTAAGCTCTCTAGTCCCCCATGTGCCACTGGAGGTGACTCCCTCACCGAGTCCTGAACATGAGAGCAGGGTCCATGTTAACTGAAGCCATTTGGCCAACATGCCAAATTTCTTCTGCAATCATCCTTAGCTTCTCAAAGTTGACCAGCCTGTCTGCTTTTGAATCATTTCCTGCAATTGGCAAAGAAGAGAACAGAAATCACATGGCATCTGTTATATGGTCTACAAGTGAAGATGGAACTCCTCTGCCTTGTATTTACCTTCATGAAGGAAGGTGAGATCCTTCTTGATAACTGGAAATAGAGGGATTATGGGAGGTTGCAGGTTTTGACTTTTGAGGACATTGCGGTATTTTGCCATGTTTCTGGAAGGGTCAAATAGGTCTTGGAGATCCTGAAATAGCTTTTCATATTTATTGGGAAGTTTTTCCCAGGTTGCTCGCAGTCTTGCCACTGGTGCAAGGTTTAGGCCACTAAGAGGGGAAGAAACAAAAGTGGGATACAAGTAAATGATCTCTTCTGAGATAAAGAGAGCAAAACACTGCACTGCTTATTTACTGACAAATACACCTGCATGAATGCTTTCCATGTCTGGCAATTTATAGAGGGATGCAGAGGAAACTTGGGTACTCCTGGGTAATGAGAATGCCAGACAGAATCAGGGTCAGGGCCAAGACAATGGCTTGGATTCTTCTTCCTTTTACACTCTCTGCTTATTATCTGCTAGAGTGTAGATCCCACACATCCCCCAAAGACCTATGCATTAAAGGCTTAGTCCCTCCCTCCCACAGTGCTACTGGAAGGTTACAGAGGGAGTCTTGAAGAGGCAGGGATTAGTGCAAGGTCTTAGGTCGCTGGGGTGTATCCTAAAGGTGATGGTGGGAGACCTTAAATTCTTTCTTTCCCTCTTTTTCATGTCCTAGGCATGAGGTGAATAGCTTTGCTCCACCACGTGCTCCCTTTCCTCAGCACAGGCTAAAAAGCAACAGAGGCAAATGACCACCACCTGAAACATCCCAAACTGTGAGGCGATATAAACCTGTCCTCTTTATAAGTAGCTTATCTTAGCTATTTTGTTATAATAATGAAAGCTGACTAGCATACCATCAGCAAAACCTCTAGAATATAAGTATTATTGCTTTTCCTCCAACTACAGCAATGTTTGGCTCATAGCAAGCATTTGATAAAAACAAGAGGAGAAAAATTTTCTACAGTAAGAAAATAAAACAACCGAGACAATAGTCATGAGAGCGTGATCAACTCCAGCAGAAAAAAAAAAAATGACTTTTATAGTCATCTTTTTATAGTCACCTGTTATCAAAATAACATTGTTTTCATTTGTACTTTCTTCTAGGTTCAATCTAAGCACTTAAAGGGAAAAAAATTAACATTTATTGCACTTCTGCTTTATGCTGTCCAATGGAATTCCACATACATTAATCATATCATTAATCTTGATAATTCTTTGGGGTATTGTTATTTTAAAAGGGGAAGACAACTGATGCTCTGACCAGTTCAAATAGTTTGCCCAGAGTCTAAGTTAAAAAAAAAAAAAAAGTGGTGGATATAGACTCTGTCTGATCTCCAAATAATCACATGAGAGGTTCTAGAAGGACAGGATTAAGAATCAGGAAAAAGAATTGTTCATTAAGAGTCAATAACAGCGGCGGGCGCGGTGGCGCACGCCTGTAATCCAGCACTTTGGGGAGGCTGAGGCAGGCGGATCACGAGTTCAAAGCCAGCCTCAGCAATGGTGAGGCACTTAGCAACTCAGTGAGACCTTGTCTCTAAATAAAATACGAAAAAGGTCTGGGGATGTGACCCAGTGGTCGAGTGTTCCTGAGTTCAATCCCTGGTACCACAAAAAAAAAAAAAAAAAAGAAAAAGAAAAAAGAGTCAATAACAACTTAACATGAGTTTGATGACCAGCATGGTATTTAGAAAGGCGAGTCATTATTTACAAACTACCACTCTTTTTATATAATTATTTGGTATCCCTAGGTAGAGATCATTTCTAATCTGTAACATGCACTGAATCCTAAAATCCTAAGACTTGATGTGCCTTCTTAACTGATGATTGTAAAACATTGAGTTAAAATTCTTGCATTCCCTCAGGTGCAATGCTATCTTGGATGAAATGCTTAATGATCTTCATCCTCTTCAGCTTGTTTGTCTCTCGCAGAATTTCAGATGCCACCCAAAATGTTTCTGGTTAATGACTTCTTCAAATTTCTTCATCTTGTGACAGCTGGATTGTGACTTAAGTTTAAATAAATCATCTATATATTTAAGTAGGTTCAATGTTGCGGAAGAGTTCGAAACTCCGCATGAGAGCTGTGTGGCAACTTCCACAGGACTGAGCTGAAGGAGGGAAAGCTGACTCTCTTGCAACAAGTCCTGAGCATCCTCATCTGAACAAAGCACTTCTGTTGCCATGTTGCTTTTTCAGATAATACCTGTGAAAGCAGAAGTTGTGTTAGACATAGTTGAGTCCTAAGCAGAAGCC
>CM046664.1:30475418-30526265 GCA_025594165.1 Tamias sibiricus
ACTTGTTGCAAGAGAGTCAGCTTTCCCTCCTTCAGCTCAGTCCTGTGGAAGTTGCCACACAGCTCTCCATGCGGAGTTTCGAACTCTTCCGCAACATTGAACCTACTTAATATATAGATGATTTATTTAAACTTAAGTCACAATCCAGCTGTCACAAGATGAAGAAATTTGAAGAAGTCATTAACCAGGAAACATTTTGGGTGGCATCTGAAATTCTGCGAGAGACAAATGAGCTGAAGAGGATGAAGATCATTAAGCATTTCATCCAAGATAGCATTGCACCTGAGGGAATGCAAGAATTTTAACTCAATGTTTACAATCATCAGTTAAGAAGGCACATCAGTCTTAGGATTTTAGGATTCAGTGCATGTTACAGATTAGAAATGATCTCTACCTAGGGATACCATATAATTATATAAAAAGTGGTAGTTTGTAAATAATGACTCGCCTTCTAAATACCATGCTGGTCATCAAACTCATGTTAAGTTGTTATTGACTCTTAATGAACAATTCTTTTTCCTGATTCTTAATCCTGTCCTTCTAGAACCTCTCATGTGATTATTTGGAGATCAGAGAGTCTATATCCACCACTTTTTTTTTTTTTAACTTAGACTCTGGGCAAACTATTTGAACTGGTCAGAGCATCAGTTGTCTTCCTTTTAAAATAACAATACCCCAAAGAATTATCAAGATTAATGATATGATTAATGTATGTGGAATTCCATTGGACAGCATAAAGCAGAAGTGCAATAAATGTTATTTTTTTCCCTTTAAGTGCTTAGATTGAACCTAGAAGAAAGTACAAATGAAAACAATGTTATTTTGATGTTAAAGGTGACTATAAAAGTCATTTTTTTTTTCTGCTGGGAGTTTGATCACGCTCTCATGACTATTGTCTCGGTTGTTTTATTTTCTTACTGTAGAAAATTTTCCTCCTCTTGTTTTTATCAAATGCTTGCTATGAGCCAAACATTGCTGTAGTTGGAGGAAAAGCAACAATACTTATATTCTAGAGGCTTTGCTGATGGTATGCTAGTCAGCTTTCATTATTGTAACAAAATAGCTAAGATAAGCTACTTATAAAGAGGACAGGTTTATATCGCCTCACAGTTTGGGATGTTTCAGGTGGTGGTCATTTGCCTCTGTTGCTTTTTAGCCTGTGCTGAGGAAAGGGGAGCACGTGGTGGAGCAAAGCTATTCACCTCATGCCTAGGACATGAAAAAGAGGGAAAGAAAGAATTCAAGGTCTCCCACCATCACCTTTAGGATACACCCCAGCGACCTAAGACCTTGCACTAATCCCTGCCTCTTCAAGACTCCCTCTGTAACCTTCCAGTAGCACTGTGGAGGGAGGGACTAAGCCTTTAATGCATAGGTCTTTGGGCTATGTGTGGGATCTACACTCTAGCAGATAATAAGCAGAGAGTGTAAAAGGAAGAAGAATCCAAGCCATTGTCTTGGCCCTGACCCTGATTCTGTCTGGCATTCTCATTACCCAGGAGTACCCAAGTTTCCTCTGCATCCCTCTATAAATTGCCAGACATGGAAAGCATCCATGCAGGTGTATTTGTCAGTAAATAAGCAGTGCAGTGTTTTGCTCTCTTTATCTCAGAAGAGATCATTTACTTGTATCCCACTTTTGTTTCTTCCCCTCTTAGTGGCCTAAACCTTGCACCAGTGGCAAGACTGCGAGCAACCTGGGAAAAACTTCCCAATAAATATGAAAAGCTATTTCAGGATCTCCAAGACCTATTTGACCCTTCCAGAAACATGGCAAAATACCACAATGTCCTCAAAAGTCAAAACCTGCAACCTCCCATAATCCCTCTATTTCCAGTTATCAAGAAGGATCTCACCTTCCTTCATGAAGGTAAATACAAGGCAGAGGAGTTCCATCTTCACTTGTAGATGCATATAACAGATGCCATGTGATTTCTGTTCTCTTCTTTGCCAATTGCAGGAAATGATTCAAAAGCAGACAGGCTGGTCAACTTTGAGAAGCTAAGGATGATTGCAGAAGAAATTTGGCATGTTGGCCAAATGGCTTCAGTTAACATGGACCCTGCTCTCATGTTCAGGACTCGGTGAGGGAGTCACCTCCAGTGGCACATGGGGGACTAGAGAGCTTACACTTAGAGCTTTCCAGTGAATGAAGAAATTTTGCACATTTATATTTGCAGTATTTCAGAAATTATATTAGGATGTACCCAGAATCACCATCAAATGTCTATTTGGAATAGATGTCTTATTCAGCATCAAGTGTATGGCTATTAGTAAAACATTTGTGCTTCAGATATTTTCACCTTAACATTAATCACAGATATTTATTCCTTATTTTTTGTAACACTGACTTGTCGAGTTAGAACTTATAACTCATAGCTTGTACTAAAATATGTAAATACCCCAAACAGTATTGTCTAAGTATCCATGTGGTAGATTTAATGTCAGCTTAATTAAATTCAATTAGGAGACAAAAGAAGTCAAATCTTTTTGTAGAAAAAATAATTTAGATATGTTTGTCTATTGAGCCAGAGAAAGTATGTCTAGTAAGGGGGTGTATGGGGAATGATTTGATTATGCAGTTTAATGTTTGTGGGCTTGTAGAACTGCTTGTCCAAAAGTTTAGTCCTTTCATTCTGAATTTGTGATCTCCTTGTCTCTTTCCACACCCATGCTTAAATCTCCATGGCTCTCATGTACAGGAAGAAGAAATGGTGGAGTTTGGGGTAAGTGGTGGAGAACTTGATGCCCACACATAGTTCTTACTCAGCTCAATGCATTATTTTCCTACCTGCTCTATTTTTTGACACTTTGCATTGTTTTAACTCTCTTTCCCTAATAGAATTTTAGATGGCAAACTGACTTCAAGTGTAATCTGTTGGGGCCTGTGCTTTTGAAGTCATGATCCATCAGAGCTGTGAAATGATTGATGATTGTTTTGGGGAATTATGGCCAGACATATATCTGAGCTCTCAGAAAGATTTTTAGTATAATTTGTGTGTTGAAATGAGGAAAGCCCAAATGATGGGCAAGGAAAGAAGTTTATTAGAAAAAAACATTGTATAATTTAAATACTATTGCACAGATATTTTAGTACATGTGCATAATATAAAAGGTGCCTCCAGGTGTTAAAACCATATTTTTACAGGTCAATGAAATAGTGTTTTCATTATATATATAACAATTTTTTTAAAAAAAAGATTTTTAACATTTCATGTGCTAAACATTTTCTGTATGTAGATGATCACATTTTCATGATTTTTATATTAATAGATTGATCATATTACTCTAAAAACTTACCACATTTGACCCAATGAATAAGAAAACAATTGTGAATAGTGTATCTAATTTTATTTGACTCTGTATAAAAACACCCTTTTTAGGAGAAGCAAAAATAGTGTAGCTGTGAATTCTCACATGAGCTTGTTCACTGGCTTCTTTTTTAAAATATTTATTTATTTGCTTTAGTTGTACACAATGCAATGCATTTATGTTTACATGGTGCTGAGGATCAAATCCGGGCCGCACACGTGCTAGGCGAGTGCTCTACCGCTGAGCCAGAACCCCAGCCCCATTGTTCACTGGCTTCTATGAAAGAATTTGAATGCTCTGTAGAGGAGAAAAGTAGAATTTCCTAATTAAATCAGAATGAGTGCCAAACACATATATTTATGTATATATTGTGTGTAATACTTTTTATACAAAAACTTTATATAGGATTCTTTATTCCATTGAACTAGGGAATGAGGCATGTGACCTCTCAAGGGTAGGGTAGGTATATAGTTTCTGGCAGTTTCCAGTAGGTAAAATAACCCCACGTTTGAGTGAGTTGCATATGTACCTTTCTATCTTTCAGGTCTCTCAGGTGGGATAGTAGAAAGGCAACAGTGCTAGAGGATGCTCAGACCTCTAAAATGTGGGTGTGCCGAACTTCCTTTCTCAATGCCAAAAAGCTTTATGAAGATGGGCAGGCAGCTTGAAAAGTGAAGCAGTACCTTTCCAATGTGGAGGTGGAGATGGATGAGAAGAGTCTTCACATGATATCTCCGCAGTTTGAGCCATCAACCTGCACACGTAAGTTTTTCTGGAAATGGTTGCAGACTCTGCTGGAATGTGGGTTTGTTTTCTGTGCCTTGACATAGGTGGTGACAGGATAAGGCCCAGTGTAGGCAAGTAAGTTGCCAGTCCTCAGGTGCACTAACCTTTCCCCTGTCCTTGATGTGGTCTGAGGCCTTTGTGTCCATTTGAGTCACTACATGGAGGGCAACACTGTGGACTCATTCAAGTTGCTTTGGTTTCATTCCAGCACACCCAGTGCTCATTTACGGGGCACATGGGCAGATGCAGTTCCAATTTGCATTGCTTGCTTTCTTTTCTTTCTTTTTCTTAATTTACATTTTAGTGGGGGACATTCTCACATTTTCCATAAATAATTTTTCAAGTTGTTCAAAAGATCAAGCCTTCATTTCCTGCTGCCTTAGGATTTTTTATAGAATAAGATGGATATCATTGTCCTAAATGCATTATTGAAGACTTGAATAGTGCAAATATACGTTGTATACAAACAGTGTTATGTAAAAAAATGCTATACATGTGTACTGTGACTTATAATGCATGCTACTATTATAAATACAACAACTTTGAAAATAAAATTTAAAAAAGAACAAAAGCAAGCAGGACATATTTTAAAAAGCATTGCTTGTTTTCTTACCAGGATATACTCAAAGCAATGAGAAACCTGAGGGGTTGGGTCCTCCCAGGTCAGAGGAGCACAGAACTGGTTGCTGTGTTTAAATCTACAGCCCAGACAGTTCCCAGCCACAAATTTAGCTGTCATTTGAAACAATAATTCTACCACACTGTGAGCCTCAATGTAGCCTGAGGTGTAGGTTCCCCACATTAAAAAAATAAAAAAAATAAAAACTAGCCTGACTATAAACCAGTCTTAAACTAACATCTGTATTTAGACCCAGCTACTCAGGAAGCCTAGGGGAGAGGCTCACGACCCCAGGAGTTTTAGGCCATCCTGGACAACAAAGAGAGATGCATCTCTTAAAAAATAAAGAGCTAAGAATGTAGCTCAATGATAGAGTGCTTGACTAGCATGTACAATTCCTTGGGCTCAGTCCCCATCACTGCACAATAAACAAATAAAAATTAAAATTTGGCTAGGCTAGACATGGGCTGGTTCTGGTTTTATCTGTATCTTATTTGTGAAACAAAGGCGTTTTTCATTTAGAACACTTTGGAGCCTTCTAGGGACAGGTTTGAAAGATAGTCTTCTGTAGAATTTAAATGTTAAGTAGATGGTTTTAGAAGTTTCACATAATTAGATTTACCCAAGACACAATTAGGCACTTTATGTCATGGTGAATAGCTTGTCCTCGGGAGGCAGAGTGCACTGACTTCAAATCCTGCTCACAACTCTTAATAACAGTGTGAACCTTGGAAGTGTCACTTGAGTTTTCTCATCTGCGCTTCTGAGTGTGTCACATGGGGAAGAACATGTCATTGAATTGTTTTAGATATTAAGATTCTACATGCACAACATGCACAACCTGTTAAACTGGTTTGCCTTCTACCTAGCATGGAATTATAGACTTAGTGTAATATGTAAGCACTATTGAATTATTAGTTTACATAGGTAGTCTCCATAGGAGAAGTTGATAGTAAGTAAATAGGTTATAGTTTAAGGCATTTATTAAACTAAAAGTAGCTCAGGTGTGTCAAAAAGTTTTGGATATCATTTTACAAAATAATTCCTGGTGATTTTCCTGTTGCAGCTTTTATCCCATACAGAAAACGCAAACTATTCACATTTCTATTTTTCTTCTTAATTTGGTGTTTTCATATGGAATCTCCTTGTCCTGGAGTCCTCTCATGTTTTCTGTAATGAGGGTCCCCTTTCCCAATTTCTGGCCTTTACAAGCAACAGGTGGAGAAGATGGGTATTTTAGTGTTCTAACTTCAGAAAATACTCTTGTAGTTCTACAGTTATCTTCTACATAGCTACTGACATTTTAAATTCTTTGTAATATTTTCAAACCAATCAATTACCAGCCCCTAAGAAGCCCGGTAATAAAAAGCCTGTCAAATCCAAGACCTGCCCAGTGGCTCTGAGGGCAGAGTCACAGCAGAAGGAATGTCCCCTGCCACATAAGGCCAACCATGGACTGCAGGTTCCCGTTGTGGACCTCTATTGTTCAAGGGAGAAGGTGCCTGTGAAGGATCTCCCACCTTTTGGTAAGTGACAAAACTCATTTTCTGCCCTCCTTTTCCTCAAAAATGAATTCTATTATTGTTTTTTAAAATTAGTGCTTCATAATTACACACTATAGTTGGGTTTATTCCAACTTCATTTTCTTTTTTGGTGCTATTCTTTCCATGCTTTTCAGATTAGTAAAAAATGTTTATCTGGACTAACTTGTCCTTCATGCTTGAGTTTCCCTTTGATTATTATCTCCTAATCAAACATAAATGTTCAGCAAATTAAGCTTTTTTTTTTTCCAGTGAGTAGGACTGCTTTTATACCTAATGTCTTATTTAATCACATGTATTTGTCACAGCAAGGTAAGCAAAGAAATGAACAAGTTACACAATTACTAATCTAATTTTTTCTAGTACTGAAGTGTTTACATTCATATATGATTTTTTACTAGTTTTGCCTTATGATCAATTAATTTGAGAAATTTGGCAGAATATTTTCAGCTATGTGATTTGAGTGAAGGTGATTTTTTTTTTTTTTTTGTGGTCCTGAGGGTGGAACTCTGGGCCCTGTGCATAGTAGGCATGAAGGTGATTTCTTATTATTGAATCACTATTTGTGTAACTTGGGAGCAGTGAGAATATATCTAATGCCTGAATGTTAAAGAGCAAAATCATTTTTGATATTTTCATCAAAAGTAACTCATCTATTGGCTTAGTGCCTTTATATTAATATAAAAATAAGTTTTATAAAATGTATTTGTTCAGTGCTGAAGTTGTGGCTCAGTGGTAGAGCACTTGCTTGGCATGTGTGAGGCCCTGGGTTCAATACCCAGCACCACATAAAAGTAAGTAAATAAAATAAAAAGATCCATTGACAATTAAAAAATATTTTTTAAAAAATGCATTTGGTCTTTTTTTGTACATATAGGTAGAAGGAAACATTGTAATAAAAATAAAGAAAATTTTAAAAGTAGATAGCAAAGAGATAGTTTAGATAAAATTAGATGACAGTAATGAAGTTCCTGCATTCTGTGAGTTGGACAGAAGTAATGTGACAGAGCTCCAATGGACTCTATCTTTGCCCTGTCCTCTTGACCAGCCAGTGTCCTGTTTGTTGAGTTTTGGAGGAGTGTGAGAAAAGAACACCTTTATTTGACATCAGTCCCCTTTCAAATATTTGTGTTATTCTCCCTATCAGAAAAATCAAATTACACATTTCTTTATTGCTGTTGCTCTCAGTACACGTGTATTCCTAAGTTGCCTGCAGGCTGACTTCTCTCTCTTCTGCGGAGCTTTTTGTTCGGAAGATAATCATTCTTCCTTTTAGCTAAAAATAGCTTGTTATCCATATTTAATATAATGCAGGTGTGCCTGTATAAGAAGCTCTCTCCCACTCTCCACAGAGAATATCTCAAAATATTTTAGATCATTTTGAATATATGAACTTGAATGTGTTTGAAATATTACTTGTCATCTTATGATGTTTAGTATGACCTATTTAAAGTAACTTTATATAAAATAGTAACTTAAAGATACTGAGAGCGGTTTTTCCCCTTTCTCATTAATGAAGTACTTTTATTTCAAAATAAAATTGACTTCTTTATTTCTGAAAAATCATGTTGTGGGTGGAGCCACTTTAAATCCTCATGCTAGTGGTTCAAGACAGTTCCTCTTAACCCTTGGTCCTTTACTTTTCTCCCATCATTCCCACCTCTCCACAGCTAATATTCCAGCCATACCAGAATATGTTTCCATCCCAAAGTTGAAACAACTGGAGTTGCAATTGGCTGAGCCACTTTCATCCTAAATTCAGATGTTTTCAAATTCTGTGTTTTTCTTCATTGTTGAATAAAAATGATGCCTTTAAGGTTTAAAATATAAAGTAAAATATCAAAAACAATCTGTTTGTAGTTGTCCAGTAGATATGAGTCAGAAACAAAATTCAAGGTATCTCGTGCCTTTGGGGATTGCTGGGGGCCAGCCCTAGCCAGGGGGTACAACGCGAGCGCTCAACGAAGTACAAAGGCAGAGAAGCAGCGACGGGGAAAATAACACACCGACACATGAGTCAGGCTGTGGATACTTCTCTCTTGACTTTCACTTTCTTGTAGGTTTTCAAGCACAATTTTTGGTGTACAGGTTGTTTATACTTTCTTTGATGATTTCATTACAGGCATGACTTAATTTATAGACTACATTTTAGACATATTAAATTTCTTATTTTATATATTTCAAGGTCTTGAGGTCACTTGCACTTTTTCAAGGCCCTGTACATAACTGCCTGGGCATATTATAATTTCATCATTATTTATCTAATTAGTTTGGGTGAAAATTTATTTCTCACGGATTCCCTGAAACTGTTTTTTCTGCACACCATTCAGGCTGTCTGATAAAAGTAAACTTTCTCTGGGATTCCAAAGCACTATTGTTTTTCTTTTATAGCAGTTGTTTATAAAACCTAGAAGCAGAGAAAAGAGGGAGGCAAGGCTGAATGTTAGCTCATGAAGGACTTTTTGCTCTAAGGGATTTATATCTACTTTAAAAGTAAGAGAAATTTATTTTTAATCACAAAAGACTCTTAAAGCTTATTAACTAGAAATTAAGTACTTATAGAAAAAGATTTGTGTTACTCCTTCTATGTTAGGTCTCTCAAATTCAAGAAAAGATAAATGTACAGAGTTAGTCTGGATGTAAATAATTGAAATAGCGACACCTGGTGGCCATATATGTGAATAAAGAACTGAACAGCAAGTAAATAGAAGTCAAAGTTAACTCTTTCAGCACCATGATATCTTTCATGAAAAAAGAGGGCTTTATCAACAGAAAGGCTATAGGGAAGCATAGAGAATATGAGCACAGCACATTGGAGTAACAGCCATTAGCCAATCCTTGTGGTGGTTTGATTTTTCATCATATGTCAGGGCAACACCCCTGGGCCAGGCCAAGTCCATATATCAGGAAGTCATATTTTTGGCTGATGTGTTCTCAATGTCCCCAACATTTCTTTTCCCCTTTTCTGTTGATGGGATTCCACCCTACTCGAGAATGCGCCTGTCTTAGGTTGTCTTATCTCTAAGATCTTACCCGTCATTGGCTGTCATTCTAGCACTTCAGGTGGACTTACCCAAGGCCAGCAAGCCACGGTGGCTGGGGGGAAGACATGGGACAGAACAGTCGCCTTTGGGAAGGCTTCCCATGGATGGATTTAGACTTCCACATCCTGTCAAGGACCGTGGCCTAGTTCATAGGGCTCCCGATCATCATTGCTGAGGGCAGCATATTGTTGGCAGACCACCATAGGCTGTACTGATTTTGCCCTATCCTCAAGGAAGATGCCACTAAGATGCTATAGAAAATGCCACAACAGGGGATTTGTATATATCACGAATTTTTAGATCTTAGATAAGTTGAATCTTACTGTAATCGTAAATCTTAACACAAAAATATTTTAGTCATTAATATTTATTTTTAGTCTTGAAAATGCATACCTAAGTTATTTTCTTTCTTTTATAGGCATCAACTCTCCACAGGCTTTAAAGAAAATTCTTTCCCTGACTGAACAAGGGAGTTTGGAATGTCACAAGAAGCTAGCTGAAGATGAAGTATCAAATGTATCTTCACAGCTGTCTTCTCCTCCAACTTCCCCACAGAGTTCTCCAATGAAAGGTAGAACTAAATGACTTGTTCTTTTCCTTTATCAAAATCTATACATTTCAGTCATAATAAATTCTGGAACTAAGTGTTACACAATTTAATATTATACTAATTTTAAATGATCTTTCATATGATGTTTAATGGATTTTTTCCATCAGTGTATAAATTTGGAAAATTTTTGGTATTTCCTTTTATTCTTTTTTTGGGTACCGGGGATTGAACTCGGGGTACTTGACCACTGGGCCACATCTCCAGCCCTTTTTTGTATTTTATTTAGAGACAGGATCTCAGTGAGTTGTTAAGTGCCTCGCCATTGCTGAGGCTGGTTTTGAACCTGCAATCCTCCTGCCTCAGCCTGTCAAGTGTTGGGATTACAGGCATGTGGCACCACACCCAGTTTTTAATGTTAGTCTTAAAATAGATAGAGATAAATTCATAAATATGAAGTTATTCTAAAATTTAAGATTTTTATTGGCCACGTGTGGAAAAAACTCTTTTACGTGAAAATTCCTTATGTGGCTAAATTTGATCATACAATATTAATACAGAGAAGAGCTCTTTGAAAACATAAAAAAAAAACTGATATGTTCCTGATTTATTTTTTCATTTTGTTAATATGGGTCTTGATTGCCTTTTTTTCTTGCAATTTTTAAATAGGCTACATTTTAGGTAATCTCAATCTTTTTCTTATATGGATACTTTCTTATATTAAAATACATAATAATTTTCGTTCACATAACTCTCCAGGTTCCTTCTTTCCCATGCCCTTTAATTGAAAGGGTGGGTATCAGTCAGTAGTAAAAAACTAAGATTTAGTTCTCTTTCAAGGAAGATCTAAAAGGTTAATCAATTATTAGATTTCACTCACTCAACAAGTAACTGCTTTTCTTTGTAGACATTTCAGGCATCTGTGCATTTTGTGTGGTGTCAGTTCTAGGCCCTTGTTAAATGGACATATCTCAATTCTTTTCTCATCTGGTTGTTAGATGGTAGTGGCAGTCAGCAGAAATCTTTTGGCTCTGGGCAGTTGGACTTAACCAGTTCCTCCTCTTCTCTTGGAAGTAAGAGCATCAGCAAGAATAAGAAGGCACCACTGATCCATGGGATAGGTGGGGTTCTTAACCAAAACTGGGGAGGGAAAGAGAGGAATCATCTCATTAGGTGAAGAAAATGGGAGAATTCCACCAAATGTCAGGTGCTCCATCTGAGTGATGATTTTTTCAGGTCAGCATTTGTTTTTGTTTTTGAGCAAACTTTTTAGGGAAGGATTTAAATCATGCTTATCAGAATTTATATGTTATATGTAAAGATATTTCATATAGGAACATGTTAAATCTTTTCAAGACCTTTAAAAAAAATAAATGAGTTTATTATATGGATGGAAGCTACTTCAGTTGGGAGCATTTAGAATGAATATTTATATAAAACTAATATGAGATCCTTAGTCATGTTATGGAAAAGATAAAAATAAGTACTGAGAATGATTTTTTTTTCCATTAAAAATATTAAGACAAGTCTCTTCCTCTCAGATTTTCAGAAATATTTTTGGCAACAAAGAAGAGTTACGGGTTCTTTTAGGACAGGAAATGGACATCTCTTGAGGCATTTTACAGTGATGGTCTGGGAAAAGTACACATTCCATCCTAAACAATTGGCTTTTCATGTGATTCAGCTAATACGTTATTAATGTTGAAAAGTGAATGGCAAAAATCCAAAGAGGTACTATTCAGGTCTTATTTCTTATGCTTTTGAAGACTATTTTCAGTTGATTTTTTTTTCTGTACTGTTCTTATAACTCTAAAAATTGAAAACTTAGTTCAAAACAAGATTTCTGACTTTACAGTTTGGAAGAAAAAAACTACTTTCAACTCTAAGCAGTTGTTATGGTTGTTGTTGTTGTTTCCCATTTCTGGGATTCAAACCCAGGCCTTGGGTGTACGCTAGGCAAGCACTATTCCACTGAGTTATGTCTGCAGCCTAGTTTCCTATTTCTTGGGTGGGTGGGTATTGGGAATTGCTCAGGGGCTCTCAACCTCTGAGCCGCATCCCCAGCCCTATTTTTATTTGATTTAGAGTCTCTTTGTGATTTTTAAATAGACTACATTTTAGGCAATCTCAATCTTTTCCTTATATGGATATTTTCTTATATTAAAATACATGATAATTTCTTTCATATAACTCTCCACTGAGTTTCTTAGTGCCTTGCTTTGTCTGAGGCTGGCTTACAACTCACGATCCTCCTGTCTCAGCCTCCCAAGCTGCTGGCATTACAGGTGTGTGTCACCGCACCCAGCCCCAGTTCCTTTTATGGGTTAATAGTAATGTAATTCAAAGCCAGTGGAGCTAAAGATAGTCATGCTGTGCCATCATTTTTGCATCTTTTCTTAGTTCCATCAGAGTAAAAATTTACTTTAATCTTGTAATCACTTGGATAAAATAACCCTACCTCAATGGTGATATCCATGCCTACATTTTTTGTTGCTTGTATTTGGTTGGTTTAAGTCTTCTGTTGTAAACCTAGAGTGTCTAACTAATGTTGTTTTGCTTCTCATGCAGATCATAATTTGGCTCCCAGTGGTAATGTGGATAATTATTCACATTCTGGTCACAGTGAAATTTCTTCATGATCCAGTATTGTCAGCAATTCTTCTTTTGACTCGGTGCCCTTCTTGCTCCAGAGGCATTCTGTCAGCATTGTGGAAAGAAACCTAGGTGTGGGCAGGATAGAACTGTGGACCATGATTGAACGCCATCAATACAGCTTAGGATAGATGGCTTTCCTTAGCATTCTTTCACATCCCTTCTTCCATGTCTCTTAAGAATGAATCCCATGTGGATTATTAAGTACTGTATTCTTTTTGTTAAGTCTGCTCCTTTATAGTTAAGTTTTTTCTTTACTCTGTGAACACTATGTATAGGAGGCAGAGGGTTATGTTAGGCTTTATACCTCTCCCTTGGTATAAGCTGCTTTCCTTAAGTATTTTTGTATTTACATTTGATAAACAAAAATTTAGAAGTTCAAGTTTTACAACATCTGCTGTCTTACCAGCAAGTACCAAGACAGATTTAAATGGGAAAGTTTTCCCATTTTTCCTGCAAATTGTTTTTCTTCAAATTGTGCTAATAATTTAAGGTTTTCTAAGAGTGCCCTTTTTTGTGAAAGATATATGAATAATAAAAGTGATTTTGGAATTATTTTTGAAATTTCATTTTGAATTGTGTAATAATAATCAGTGACATATAGTCTTCTTACTGACACCCTTCCCACACACACCTGAATGTGCACATACTCACACATACACATTCACAGAATTTTTATCACTCTCAGTAAGTAGCTTTAACTTACATTTGGGTCAATATGCAAGAATTAAAACCTTGGTTTCACCTGTAATCACATTTGTATTGGAATAGAAATCTCTGTTTGGGGTAATCTGAGAGGACTATGGAAGAGTGGAGAGTGGGGATTCAAAGCACAGCCCTGTCAGAAAACATGAATCTCCATTTTCCTCCCAACTGGATCCTTCCCATTCACACTTAAACATGTCCTAGGAGCTCCCTTTAAGACTAGGAGACAAAACACCGTGGAGCCCACATCTCCTTCTTGCTTCTTCCCTCTTTTTCCTTCACAGAGCTATGTGTGCTGGCTCTCTCCCTGTATTCTCTCTCCCTCCCTTCTCAGGTATCTGCGAACTGGCTTCCACCCCATCATTTCATCTGTATTAATGTCTCAAGGCCTCTACTTCACTAAATCTTTTGACTATTTTGGAATTCTTCATTAATATCTTGGGCTGCATGTACAATGTACATGCTCATTTCCTCTTTCTGAAAACATTGTCTTCCACCACTGGTTTTTCTCCTACTGGCTGCTCCTTCTCAGCCACATGATCTGGCTCAATCTCCAATACTTAGCCTTTAGTTTCTGGAGTTTGTCTCCTTTTCACTATTTACTCTTTTCCTAGGAAATCCCATCCATGCCCTTGTGTTCATCATATAAAACTATAAATTATGTCTCCACCCCAGATACCATAAAGTATCAATCCATATGTCCACCTGCCTATTTGCCATCTTCTTTGCTCTTATTCCTAGTCCTCCTCCAACAGTTCCCATCTCAGTGAATGGTACCAACATCCTTCTGGTTATCCAAGTCTAAAATCCTTGCAATGATTCATGTCACCTCCCGCCCTCCTTCCCATGTTTAATTTCTCACCCAATCCTGTCCATTTAACTTACAAAATATCCCAAATAGTTTTTATCATTAATCCACCTTTGCTCTCCAAACATCTGATCCATTCCCAGAGCCACAGTAGTCTTTTCAAGGCAAAGATGACCAAGCCTGCTTCAAACATTTCTGGATTACAAGTTCTTGGGTCTCCCCTGTGCCTGCTTCTTATGTGTTACATTACTTGCCCCTTTCTGCTAGAAAGATCCTGATCTTTATGTCCTTGGGCCTTCAGTTCCCCTTCCCATAGGGCCTTTAGTTAATCCCTGACCCATAGAATATTAATCTTCATGGGGGAGGGGCCTCATCCATTTACTGGTCCTTATAATCCCTAGCACAGTGTCTGCTATTTAATAGTGCCAAATGCATGAATATGTTTAATCCACAGACTGAACACTTACATGGAAATATGTGCTAGGGAGTTTGAAATGCAAGAGATAAGAGACATAAACATTGAGCTGGGGACCATCCTCTTATGCTTGATTTCTGAGGAAGGAGAAGATGAGCATGAATTACCAGGAGATTATGTAATAAGAAAAGAAGAACTTAAAACTTCTTTCGTAAAGGAAGGCAGACAGCAGGGTCACACCCTATGATGAGCCACAGACTAGGCGCACTGCAGTGTGGACTGGGAAGGAGATCTTAAGTTATTAAGGGGACTGTGGACAAGGACACCTGCCTGCTCAGCCTCTGGCCCTGCCTGCAGGGTCTTCTAGTGGGGGAGGGGCACATCTCCTGGAGTCGCAAGGATGGTGGCACTGTACTGAGGTGAGGTGGCGAGTTCTCAGCTGCTCTCTGGCCCCCTCACTCCTCCTGTGGACTCAGCGGCCCTTTCTCCAGGGAAGGCCGCATCACTGGAGCAGAGGTGCTGCCCCCAACCAGCGGGGGAGAGGCTGCTCCACAGGGCAAATCTGACAAGCTCCACCCCACCGCCTTCCTTCTAAGCTCCTAGACCTCAGCAACCCAGGGCGGCCTGGCCACAGACCCAGCCCAAGGACACTGCCTTCCTCCTGAGCACACTAGGAGCACAGCAACACCCTGCGGCCAGATCCAGAACCTGCCAGAAGCCACCGACTTCCTACTGAGCGCCAGGAGCTGGGCGACCCCAGGTGCCCAGTCCCAGACCCCACGAGAGGTCACCATCTTCCTCCGGAGCGCCAGGAACATGGTGAACCCTAGGGGCCAAGCCCAGACCTTGCCAGAGGCTACCGCCTTCTTCCAGAGAGCCCCAGGAGCACTACAACCTCAGGCAGCCAGGCCCAGACCATGCCCAAGGCCACCACCTTCCTCCAGTAGAGCACAAGGAGCTCTGCAACCCCCAGCGGCCATGCCCAGACCTCACCAGCGGTCACTGCCTCCCTCCAGAGAGCACAAAGAGCAGAGCAAGCCTGGGTGGCCAGGTCCAGAACCCACCTGAGGCCACTGCCTTCCTACTGAGTGCCAGGAGCTCAGCAAACCCTGGTGGCCAGGCCCAGACCCACGCGAGGCCACCGCCTTCCTCCAGAGATCACAAGTAGCAAGACCACTCAGGGCGGCCAGGCAGAGACCCTGCAGGAGGCATACACAGAAACATCTTGCCCAAGATCCAAGAAACATGCAACTATTTCCACATCAATAGAACGCTTTTTCTGTGAGATTGAATCTTTTGCAATCCCAAGCAATTCTGCTTCTAGCTACTTGAACAGGCCTGAAGCAGATTGTGCTGCCATGAATAAAACAGTTTTCCATAGTTTTCAAAGTGGTAGCATAAAGCATTGTGGAGTTGGAATAACAGACGTTTTCTGTCAAATTTGGCTAATCAGTATCAACATCCAAGAAACTGTAGATTAAACACCCATAATGGAGGGATGACCAAACTTGGGGGGCCATGAGGAGCTCATGAGAGAATCATATAATCAGAGGTTCATTGAAATATACACAAAAACCTCCTGCCGAAGAACTAAGAAACATGCAACTATTTCCATGTCGCTAGAATGCTTTTTCTGTGAGTTTGAATCTTTTGCAATCCCAAGCAATTCTGCTTCGAGGTACTTGAACCAGGCCTGAAGCAGATTATGTTGCCATGAAAGAAACAGTTTTTCTTAGTATTCAAAGTGGTAGCATAAACCATTGTGGAGTAGGAATAACGGATGTTTTCTGTCAAATTCACCTAATCAGGGTCAACATCCAAAAAGTTGTAGACAAAACACCCATGACGGTGGGATGACCACACTTGGGGAGCCTTGAGGAGCTCATGAGAGAATCATTGAATCAGAGTTTCAAAGAAATACACAAAGAAACCTCGAGCCCAGGAGCTAAGAAATTTGCAATTATTTCCAGTTCGCTAAAACACTTTTCTGTGAGTTTGAAACTGTTTTGCTACCAAGCGATTCAGCTTTGAGATACTGGAACCAGGACAGAAGCACAGTGTGCGCATTTGAAATAAAGTGCTTTCCTGCTGTTTCAAAGACCTAGCATAAACCATTGAGGAATTAAACTAACAGGTGTTTTCAGGCAAATTCGCCTAATCAGGGTAAAAATCCAAAAGGCTCTAACAAAACACCCTTGATGGTGGGATGACCAAACTTGGGGAACCATGACGGGCTCAGGAGATAATCATATAATCAGACTTTCATTGAAATTCACAAAGAAACTTTGTGCCCGGTAGGTAAGAAACAGGCAATTATTTCCAGGTCGCTAAAACCCTTTTCTGTGAGTTTGAAACTGTTTTGCTACCAAGCAATTTAGCTTTGAGATACTTGATCCAGGACAGAAGCACAGTGTGCTCTAGTGAACTAAAGTTCTTTCCTGTGTTTTCAAAGTCCTAGCATAAACCATTGAGGAATTAAAATAACAGGCGTTTTCAGGCAATTTTGCCTAATCAGGGTAAATATTTAAAAGGCTCTAACAAAACACCCGTGATGGTGGGATGACCAAACTTGGGGAGCCAATATGGGCTCATGAGAAAATCATTGAACAATAGTTTTATTGAAATATACAGAGATATCTCGTGCCCAACAGCTAAGAAACATGAAACTATTTCCACGTCACTAGAACACTCTTTCTGTGAGTTTGAATCTTTTGCAATCACAAGCAATTCCGCTTTGAGCTACTTGAACCAGATGTGAACCAGATTTTGCTGCCAGGAAAGAGGCAGTTTTCCTTAATTTACAAAGTGGTAGCATAAAACATTGTGGATTTGGAATAACAGATGTTTTCTCTCAAATTCGCCTAAACAGGTTCAACATCCAAGAAGCTGTAGACAAAACACCCATGATGTTGGGATGAACAAACTTGGGGAGCCATGGGGAGCTCATGAGAAAATCATTTAAATACAGTTTCATTGAAATACACAAAGAAACCTCATGCCCAGGAGTTAAGAAACATGCAATTATTTCCAGTTTGCTAAAATGTTTTTCAGTGATTTTTAAAATGTTTTGCTACCAAGTGATTCAGCTTTGAGATACTTGAACCAGGAGAGAAGCAGACTGTGCTCTTGTGAAATAAAGTGCTTTAATGCATGTTCACAGTCCTAGCATAAACCATTGAGGAATTTAACAAACAGGCGTTTTCAGTCAAATTTGCCCAATCAGGGTAAACATCCAAAAGGCTCTAAACAAACACCCCTGATTGTGGCATGACCAAACTTGGGGAGCCATGAGGGGCTCATGAGAAAATCATTTAATCAGAGTTTCTCTGGCAAAAAACAGAGAAACCTCGTGCCCAGGAGCTAAGAAACCGGCAATGATTTCCAATTCGCTTAAACGCTTTTCTGTGAGTTTGAAACGGTTTTGCTACCAAGCGATTCAGCTTTGAGATACTTGAACCAGGACAGAAGCGCAGTATGTTTTTGTGAACTTAAGATCTTTCCTGCATTTTCAATGTTTTAGCATAAACCATTGAGAAATTTAACTAACAGGTGATTTCAGGCAAATTCGCCTAATCAGGGTCAACATCCAAAAGGCTATAAACAAAACACCCATGATGGTGGGATGACTAAACTAGGGGAGCCAATAGGGGCGTGTGAGAGAATCATTTTACCATAATTTTATTGAAGTATACACAGAAACCTCGTGCCCAAGAGCTAAGAAACATGCAACTATTTCCAAGTCACTAGAATGCTTTTTCTTTGAGTTTGAATCTTTTGCAATCCCAAGCAATTCTGCTTCAAGCTACTTGAACCAGGCCTGAAAAAGTTTATGCTGCTATGAAAGAAACAGTTTTCCTTAGTTTTCAAAGTGGTAGCATAAACCATTGTGGAGTAGGAATAACGGATGTTTTCTGTCAAATTAACCTTATCTGCGTCAACACACAAGAAGCTGTAGACAATACACCTGTGATGGTTGGGTGAACAAACTTGTGGAGCAATGAAGACTTCATGACAGAATCATTTAATCAGAGTTTCATTGAAATAGACAAAGAAACCTCATGCCCAGGAGCTAAGAAACAAGCAAATATTTCCAGTTCGCTAAAACGCTTTTCTGTGAGTTTGAAACTGTTTTACTACCGAGCGATTCAGCTTTGAGATACATGAACCAGGCGAAAAGCACAGTGTGATCTTGTGAACTAAAGTGGATTACTGCGTTTTCACAGTCCTAGCATAAACCATTGAGGAATTAAACTAACAGGCATTTTGAGGCAAATTCACCTAATCAGGATGAACATTCAAATGGCTCTAAACAAAGCAAACGTGATGGTGGGATTACCAAACTTGGGGAGCCCTGAGGGTCTCATGAGAGAATCATTTATTCAGAGTTTCCAAGAAATACACAAAGAAACCTCATGCGCAGAGCTAAGAAACTTGCAATTATTTCCAGTTCGCTAAATTGCTTTTCTGTGAGTTTGAAACTGTTTTGCTACCAACAGATTCAGCTTTGAGATACTTAAACCTAGAGTGAAGCAGATTGTGCTCCTGTCAACTAAAGTGCTTTCCTGCATTTTAAAAGTCCTAGCATAAACCATTGAAGAATTAAACTAACAGGCGTTTTCAGGCAAATTCGCCTCATCAGGGTAAACATCCAAAAGGCTATAAACAAAACACCCGTGATGGTGGGATGACCAAACTTGGGGAGCCATGAGGGGCTCATGAGAGAAGTATTTAATCAGAGTTTCATTTAAATACACAAAGAAACCTCATGCCCAGGATCTAAGAAACAGGCAATTATTTCTAGTTCGATAAAATGCTTTTCTGTGAGTTTGAAACTGTTTTGCTAAATAGCGATTCAGCTTTGAGATACTTGATCCACGACAGAATCACAGTGTGCTTTTGGGAACTAAAGTGCTCTCCTGAGTTTTCAAAGACGTAGCATAAACCATTGAGTAATTAATCTAACAGGTGTTTTCTGGCAAATTCGCCTTATCAGGGTAAATATTTAAAAGGCTCTAACAAAACACCCGTGATGGTGGGATGACCAAACTTGTGAAGCCATGATGGGCTCATGAGAGAATCATTTAACCAGAGTTTTATTGAAATATACACAGAAATCTCCTGCCCAATAGCTAAGAAACATGAAACTATTTCCAAGTCACTAGAATGCTGTTTCTGTGAGTTTGAATCTTTTGCAATTCCAAGGAATTCTGATTTTAGCTACTAGAACCAGGCGTGAAGCAGATTGTGCCGACATGAAAGAAGCAGTTTTCCTTAATTTTCAAAGTTTTAGCATAAAACATTGTGGATTTGAAATAACAGATGTTTTCTCTCAAATTCGCCTAAACAGGTTCATCATCCAAGAAGCTGTAGAAAAAAACACCCGTGATGTTGGGATGACCAAACTTGGGGAGTCATGAGGAGCTCATGAGAGAATCATTTAAATAGAGTTTCATTGAAATACACAAAGAAACCTCGTGCCCAGGAGCTAAGAAACAGGCAATTATATCCAATTATCTTAAACGCTTTTCTGTGAGTTTGAAACTATTTTGCTACCAAGCGATTTAGCTTTGAGATATTTGAACCAGGACAGAATCGCAGTGTGTTCTTGTGAACTTAAAATCTTTCCTGCCTTTTCAATGTCCGAGCATAAACCATTGAGAAATTAAACTAAAATGTGATTTCAGGCAAATTCACCTAATCAGGGTCAATATCCAAGAAGCTGTAGGCAAAATACCCTTGATGGTGGGAAGACCAACCTTGGTGAGCCATGAGGTGCTCATAAGAGAATCATTTAATCAGGGTTTCATTGAAATACACAAAGAAACCTCGTGCCCAGGAGCTAGGAAACAATCAATTATTTCCAGTTTGCTAAAACGTTTTTCAGTTAGTTTTAAAATGTTTTGCTACCAAGTGATTCAGCTTTGAGATACCTGAACCACGAGAGAAGCACACTGTGCTCTTGTGAAATAAAGTGCTTTAATGCATGTTCACAGTCCTAGCATAAACCATTGAGGAATTTAACAAAAACAGGCGTTTTCAGTCAAATTTGCCCAATCAGGGTAAACATCCAAAAGGCTCTAAACAAACACCCCTGATTGTGGCATGACCAAACTTGGGGAGTCATTAGGGGCTCATGAGAAAATAATTTAATCAGAGTTTCATTGACATACACAGAGAAACCTCGTGCCCAGGAGCTAAGAAACAGGCAATGATTTCCAATGCGCTTAAACACTTTTCTGTGAGTTTGAAACGGTTTTGCTACCAAGCGATTCAGCTTTGAGATACTTGAACCAGGACAGAAGCGCAGTATGTTTTTGTGAACTTAAGATCTTTCCTGCATTTTCAATGTTTTACCATAAACCATTGAGAAATTTAACTGACAGGTGATTTCAGGCAAATTCGCCTAATCAGGGTCAACATCCAAAAGGCTACAAACAAAACACCCATGATGGTGGGATGACTAAACTAGGGGAGCCAATAGGGGTGCGTGAGAGAATGATTTTACCATAATTTTATTGAAGTATACAGAGAAACTTCGTGCCCAAGAGCTAAGAAACATGCAACTATTTCCATGTTGCTAGAATGCTTTTTCTGTGAGTTTGAATCTTTTGCAATCCCAAGCAATTCTGCTTCAAGCTACTTGAACCAGGCCTGAAGCAGATTGTGCTCCTATGAAAGAAACAGTTTTTCTTAGTTTTCAAAGTGGTAGCATAAACAATTGTGGAGTTGTAATAACAGATGTTTTCTTTCAAATTCACCTTATCCGGGTCAACACACAAGAAGCTGTAGACAATAGACCTGTGATGGTTGGGTGAACAAACTTGTGGAGCAATGAGGACCTCATGAGAGAATCATTTAATCAGAGTTTCATTGATATACACAAAGAAACCTCGTGCCCAGGAGTTAAGAAACCGTGAATTATTTTCAGGTCGCTAAAACGCTTTTCTGTGAGTTTCAAACTGTTTTTCTACCGAGCGATCAGCTTTGAGATACATGAACCAGGAGAAAAGCACAGTGTGATCTTGTGAACTAAAGTGGTTTCCTGCGTTTACACAGTAGTAGCCTAAAACATTGAGGAATTAAACAAACAGCAGTTTTCAGGCAAATTCACCTAAACAGGATAACCATTCAAATGGCTCTAAACAAAACAAATGTGATGGTGGGATTACCAAACTTGGGGAGCCCTGAGGGGCTCATGAGAGAATCATTTATTCAGAGTTTAAAAGAAATACACAATGAAACCTCCTGCCCATAGCTAAGAAACTTGCAATTATTTCCAGGTCGCTAAAACACGCTTTTCTGTGAGTTTTAAATTCTTTTGCTACCAATAGATTCAGCTTTGAGATACTTAAAACTGGAGTGAAGCAGAGTGTGCTCCTGTGAACTAAAGTGCTTTCCTGCATTTTAAATGTCCTAGCATAAACCATTGAGCAATTAAACTAACAGGTGATTTCAGGTAAATTCACCTAATCAGGGTCAACATCCAAACAGCTGTAGACAAAATATCCTTGATGGTGGGATGACCTAACCTGGCGAGCCATGAGGTACTCATAAGAGAATCATTTAATCTGTGTTTCATTGAAATACACAAGAAACCTCGTACCCAGGAGCTACGAAACATTCAAGTATTTCCAGTTCTCTAAAACGTTTTTCAGTGAGTTTTAAAATGTTTTGCTACCAAGAGATTCAGCTTTGAGATACTTGAACCAGGAGAGAAGCAGACTGTGCTTTTGTGAAATAAAGTGCTTTCTGCATTTTCACAATCCTAGAATAAACCATTGAGAAATTAAACTAACAGGCGTTTTCAGGCAAATTCGCCTAATCAGGATATCATCTAAAAGGCTCTAAACAAAACTACCATAATGGAGAGATGACCAAACTTGGGGAGAACTGAGGGGCTCATGAGAGAATCATTTATTCAGAGTTTCAAAGAAATACACAAAAAAAGTCGTGCCCAGGAGGTAAGAAATTTGCAATTATTTTCAGTTAGCTAAAACGCTTTTCTGTGAGTTTAAAACTGTTTTGCTACCAATCGATTCAGCTTTAAGATACTTCAACCCGGAGTGAAGCACAGTGTGCTCCAGTGAACTAAAGTGCTTTCCTGCATTTTAAAAGTCCTAGCATAAACCAATGAGGAATTAAACTAACAGGCATTTTCAGGCAAATTCGCCTAATCAGGGTAAATATCCTAAATGCTCTAAAGAATACACCCGTGATGGTGGGATGACCAAACTTGGGGAGCCATGAGGGGCTCATGAGAAAATCATTTAATCAGAGTTTCATTTAAATACACAAAAAAAAACCTCCTGCCCAGGATCTAAGAAACAGGCAATTATTTCTAGTTCGCTAAAACGCTTTTCTGTGAGTTTGAAACTGTTTTGCTAAATAGCGATTCAGCTTTGAGATACTTGATCCATGACAGAATCACAGTGTGCTTTTGGGAACTAAAGTGCTCTCCTGCGTTTTCAAAGATGTAGCATAAAACATTGAGGAATTAATCTAACAGGCGTTTTCAGGCAAATTCGCCTCATCAGGGTAAACATCCAAAAGGCTCTAAAAAAAACACCCGTGATGGTGGGATGACCAAACTTGGGGACCCATGAGGGGCTCATGAGAGAATCTTTTAACCAGAGTTTTATTGAAATATACACAGAAACCAAGTGCCCAAAGCTAAAAAACTTACATTTCCAAGTCGCTAGAATGTTCTTTCTGTGAGTTTGGATTTTTTGTAATCCCAAGCAATTCTGCTTCTAACTACTTGAACCAGGCCTGAACCACATTGTGCTGCCAGGAGAGAAACAGTTTTCCTTAGTTTTCAAAGTAGTAGCATAAAGCATTGTGGAATTGATATAACAGATGTTTTCTTCTAAATTCACCTAATCAGGGTAAACAACCAAGAAGCAGTAGACAAAATACCCGTGATGGTGGGATGACCAAAATTGGGGAGCCATGATGTGCTCATAAGAGAATCATTTAGTCAGTGTTTCATTGATATACACAAAGAAACCTCATGCCCAGGAGCTAAGAAACAGTCAATTATTTCCAATTCACTAAAATATTTTTCTGTGACTTTTAAAATGTTTTGCTACCTAGTGATTCAGCTTTGAGAAACTTGAACCAGCAGAGAAGCAGACTGTGCTTTTGTGAATTAAAGTGCTTTCCTGCATTTTCACAGTCCTAGTATAAACCATTGAGGAATTTAACTAACAGGCGTTTTCAGTCAAATTCCCCTTATCAGGGTAAACATCCAAAAAACTCTATACAAAACACCCGTGATGGTGGGATGACCAAACTAGGAAGCCATAATTGGCTCATGAGAGAAGCAATTAATCCGAGTTTCTCTGGCATACACAGAGAAACCTGGTGCGTAGGAGCTAAGAAACAGGCAATTATTTCCAATTCGCTTTAACGCTTTTATGTGAGATTCAAACTGTTTTGCTACCATGCGATTCAGCTTTGAGATACTTGAACCAGGACAGAGGCTCAGTGTGTTCTTGAGAACTAAAGATCTTTCCTGCATTTTCAATGTCCTAGCCTAAACCATTGAGAAATTTAACTAACAGGTGGTTTCATGAAAATTCGCCTAATCAGGGTAAACATCCAAAAGGCTATAAACTAAAACCCATGACGGTGGGATGACATAATTAGGAGATCCAATAGGGGCTCATGAGAGAATCATTTTACCAGATTTTTATTGAAATATACACAGAAACCTCGTGCCCAACGCTAAGAAACATGAAACTATTTCCATGTCTCTAGAATGCTTTTTCTGTGAGTTTGAATCTTTTACAATCCCAAGCAATTCTGCTTCCAGCTACTTGAACCAGGCCTGAAGCAGATGGTGCTGTTATGAAAGAAACAGTTTTCCTTAGTATTCAAAGTGGTAGCATAAACCATTGTGGAGTTGGAATAACACATGTTTTCTGTCAAATTCGCCTTATCCGGGTCAACATCCAAGAAGCTGTAGACAAAACACCAGTGATGGTGGGGTGACCAAACTTGGGGAGCAATAAGGAGCTCATGAGAGAATCATATAATCAGTGTTTCATTGAAATAGACAGAGAAACATCATGCCCAGGAGCTCAGAAACTTGCAATTATTTCCAGATTGCTAAAATGCTTTTCTGTTAGTTTGAAACTGATTTTCTACTGAGTGATTCAGCTTTGAGATACTTGAACCCGGAGTGAAGCACAGTGTGCTCCTGTGAACTAAAGTGCTTTCCTGCATTTTAACAGTCTTTGAGGAATTAAGCTAACAGGTGTTTTAAGGAAAATTCGCCTAATCAGGGTAAACATCCAAAAGGCTCTAAAGAAAACACCCATGATGGTGGGATGACCAAACTTGGGGCGCCATGAGGGGCGCATGAGAAAATCACTTAATCAGAGTTTCATTTAAATACACAAAGAAAGTACGTGCCCAGGATCTAAGAAACAGGCAATTATTTCTACTTCGCTAAAACTCTTTTCTGAGAGTTTGAAACTGATTTGCTACGAATCGATTCAACTTTGAAATACTTCATCCAGGACAGAAGCACAGTGTGCTCTTGGGAAGTAAAGTGTTCTTCTGCGTTTTCAAAGACCTAGCATAAACCATTGAGGAATTAAACTAACAGGCGTTTTCAGACAAATACGCCTAATCATGGTAAACATCCAAAAGGCTCTAAACAAAACACCCGTGATGTTGGGATGACCAAACGTGGGGAGCCATGAGGGACTCATGAGAGAAGCATTTAATCAGAGTTTCATTGAAATACACAAAGAAACCTCGTGCCCAGGAAGTAAGAAACATGCAATAATTTCCAGTTCGCTAAATCTCTTTTCTGTGAGTTTGAAACTCTTTTTCTACTGAGTGATTCAGCTTTGAGATACTTGAACCAGGAAGCAAGCACAGTGTGCTCCCTTGAACAAAAGTGGTTTCCTATGTATTCAAAGTCCTAGCATAAACCATTGAGTAATTAAACGAACAGGGATTTTCAGCCAAATTCACGTAATCAGGTTAAATATCCAAAATGCTCTAAACAAACACCCGTGATGGTGGGATGACCAAACTTGGGGACCCATGAGGGGCTCATGAGAGAATCGTTTTACCAGAGTTTTATTGAAATATACTCACTAACCTCGTGCCCAAGAGCTAAGAAACTTGCATCTATTTCCAAGTCGCAAGAATGCTCTTTCTGTGAGTTTGGATCTTTTGCAATCCCAAGCAATTCTGCTTCTAGCTACTTGAACCAGGCCTGAACCACATTGTGCTGCCATGAGAGAGAGTTTTCTTTAGTTTTCAAAGCGGTAGCATAAAACATTGTGGAGTTGATATAACAGATGTTTTCTGCCAAATTCACCTAATCGGGGTAAACAACCAAGAAGCAGTAGACAAAATACCCTTGATGGTGGGATGACCAACATTGGAGAGCCATGAGGTGCTCATAAGAGAATCATTTAATCAGTGTTTCATTGAAATACACAAAGAAACCTCATGCCCAGGAGCTACGAAACAGTCAATTATTTCCAGTTTGCTAAAACGTTTTTCTGTGACTTTTAAAATGTTTTTCTACCTAGTGATTCAGCTTTGAGATACTTGAATCAGGAGAGAAGCAGACTGTGCTTTTGTGAACTAAAGTGCTTTCCTGCATTTTCACAGTCCTAGTATAAACCATTGAGGAATTTAACTAACAGGCATTTTCAGTCAAATTCACCTAATCAGGGTAAACATCGGAAAGGCTCTAAACAAAACACCCGTGATGGTGGAATGACCAAACTTGGGAGCCATGAGGGGCTCATAGGAGAAGCATTAATTCAGAGTTTCATTGGCATACACCGAGAAACCTCGTGCCCAGGAGCTAAGAAAAAGGCAATTATTTCCAATTCACTTAAACGCTTTTCTGTGAGTTTGAAACTGTTTTGCTATCAAGCGATTTAGCTTTGAGATACTTGAACCAGGACAGAGGCGCAGTGTGTTCTTGTGAACTAAAGATCTTTCCTGCATTTTCAATGTCTTACCATAAACCATTGAGAAATTTAACTAACAGGTGATTTCAGTCAAATTCGCCTAATCAGGGTAAACATCCAAAGGCTATAAACAAAACACCCGTGATGGTGGGATGACCAAACTTGGGGAGCCAGGAGGGGCTCATGAGGGAAGCATTTAATCAGAGTTTCATTGGCATACACCGAGAAACCTCGTGCCCAGGAGCTAAGAAACAGGCAATTATTTCCAATTCGCTTAAACGCTTTTCTGTCAGTTTGAAACTGTTTTGCTATCAAGTGATACAAATTTGAGATACTTGAACCAGGACAGAAGCGCAGTGCATTTTTTTGAACTAAAGACCTTTCCTGCATTTTCAAAATCCTAGCATAAAACATTGAGAAATTTAAGTAACAGGTGATTTCAGGCAAATTCGCCTAATCAGGGAAAACATCCAAAAGGCTCTAAACAAAACACCCGTGATGGTGGGATGACCAAACTTAGGGAGCGATGAGGGGCTCATGAGAGAAGCATTTAATCAGTGTTTTTCTGGCATACACAGAGAAACCTCGTGCCCAGGAGTTATGAAACAGGAATTTATTTCCAATTCACTTAAACGCTTTTCTTTGAGTTTGAAACTGTTTTGCTACCAAGCGATTTAGCTTTGGGATACTTGAAACAGGACAGAGGCGCAGTGTGTTCTTGTGAACTAAAGATCTTTCCTGCATTTTCAATGTCCTAGCATAAACCATTGAGAAATTTAACTAACAGGTGATTTCAGGCAATTTCGCCTAATCAGTGTAAACATGCAAAAGGCTATAAACAAATCACCCGTGATGGTGGGATGACCAAAGTTGGGGATCCAGGAGGGGCTCATGAGTGAAGCATTTAATCAGAGTTTCATTGACAAAGACCGAGAAACCTCGTGCCCAGGAGCTAAGAAACAGGCAATTATTTCCATTTCGCTTAAACGCTTTTCTGTCAGTTTGAAACTGTTTTGCTACCAAGTGATACAAGTTTGAGATACTTGAACCAGGACAGAAGCGCCATGTGTTCCTGTGAACTAAAGATCATTCCTGCATTTTCAAAGTCTTAGCATAAACCATTGAGAAATTTAACTAACAGGTGATTTCAGGCAATTTCGCTTAATCAGGGTAAACATCCAAAAGGCTATAAACAAAAGACCCGTGATGGTGGGATGACTAAACTAGGGGAGCCAATAGGGACTTATGAGAGAATCATTTTACCAGAATTTTATTGAAATATACACACATTCCTCGTGCCCAAGAACTAAGAAACATGCAACTATTTCCATGTCACTAGAATGCTTTTTCTGTGAGTTTGAAACTTTTGCAATCGCAAGCAATTCTGCTTCAATCTACTTGAATCACGCCTGAAGCAGATTGTGCTGCTATGAAAAAAACACTTTTAATTAGTTTTTAAAGTGGTAGCATAAACCATTGTGGAGTTGGAATAACAGATGTTTTCTGTCAAATTCACCTTATGCGAGTCAACATCCAAGAAGCTGTAGACAAAATATCCATGATGGTGGGATGACCAAAGTTGGGGAGGCATGAGGTGCTCATAAGAGAATCATTTAATCAGTGTTTCATTGAAATACACAAAGAAACCTCGTGCCCAGGAGCTAAGAAACAGTCAATTATTTGCAGTTCGCTAAAACGTATTTCTGTGAGTTTTAAAATGTTTTGCTACCAAGTGATTCAGCTTTGTGATACTTGAACCCGGAGTGAAGCACAGTGTGCTCCTGTGAACTAAAGTGCTTTCCTGCATTTTAACAGTCTTTGAGGAATTAAGCAAACAGGTGTTTTCAGGAAAATTCGCCTATTCACGGTAAACATCCAAAAGGCTCTAAAGAAAACACCCGTGATGGTGGGATGACCAAACTTGGGGAGCCATGAGGGGCGCATGAGAAAATCACTTAATCAGAGTTTCATTTAAATACACAAAGAAACCTCGTGCCCAGGATCTAAGAAACAGGCAATTATTTCTAGTTCGCTAAAACGCTTTTCTGAGAGTTTGAAACTGATTTGCTACGAATCGATTCAACTTTGAAATACTTGTTCCAGGACAGAAGCACAGTGTGCTCTTGGGAAGTAAAGTGCTCTTCTGCATTTTCAAAGACGTAGCATAAACCATTGAGGAATTAAACTAACAGGCGTTTTCAGGCAAATTCGCCTAATCAGGGTAAACATCCAAAAGGCTCTAAACAAAACTACAGTGATGGTGGGATGGCCAAACGTGGGGAGCCATGAGGGGCTCATGAGAGAATCATGTAATCAGAGTTTCTCTGGCATACACAGAAAAACCTCGTGCCCAGGAGCTAAGAAACAAGCATTTATTTCCAATTCGCTTTAAACGCTTTTCTGTGAGTTTGAAACTGTTTTGCTACCAAGCGATTCAGCTTTGAGGTACTTGAACCAGGACAGAGGCTCAGTGAGTTCTTGAGAACTAAAGATCTTTCCTGCATTTTCAATGTCCTAGCATAAACCATTGAGAAATTTAACTAACATGATGTTTTAGGCAAATTCGCCTAATCAGGGTAAACATCCAAAAGGCTATAAAAAAAACACCCATGACGGTGGGATGACTTAACTAGGGTGGCCAATATGGGCTCATGAGAGAATCATTTTACCAGAATTTTATTGAAATATACTGAAACCTCGTGCCCAACGGTAAGAAACGTGAAACTATTTCCGAGTCGCTAGAATGCTTCTTCTGTGAGTTTGAATCTTTTACAATCCCAAGCAATTCTGCTGCCAGCTACTTGAACCAGGCCTGAAGCAGATTGTGCTGTTATGAAAGACACAGTTTTCCTTAGGTTTCAAAGTGGTAACATAAACCATTGTGGAGTTGGAATAACAGATTTTTTTCTGTCAAATTCGCCTTATCCGGGTCAACATCCAAGAAGCTGTAGACAAAACACCAGTGATGGTGGGGTGACCAAACTTGGGGTGCAATAAGGAGCTCATGAGAGAATCATATAATCAGTGTTTCATTGAAATAGACAGAGAAACATCATGCCCAGGAGCTCAGAAACTTGCAATTATTTCCAGATTGCTAAAATACTTTTCTGTTAGTTTGAAAGTGTTTTTCTACTGGGTGATTCAGCTTTGAGATACTTGAACCCGGAGTGAAGCACAGTGTGCTCCTGTGAACTAAAGTGCTTTCCAGCATTTTAAAAGTCCTAGCATAAACCATTGAGGAATTAAGCTAACAGGTGTTTTCAGGCAAATTCGCCTAATCAGGGTAAACATCCAAAAGGCTCTAAACAAAACACCCGTGATGGTGGGATGACCAAACGTGGGGAGCCATGAGGGGCTCATGAGAGAATCATTTAATCAGAGTTTCTCTGGCATACACAGAAAAACCTCGTGCCCAGGAGCTAAGAAACAGGCATTTATTTCCAATTCGCTTAAACGCTTTTCTGTGAATTTGAAACTGTTTTGCTACCAAGCGATTCAGCTTTGAGGTACTTGAACCAGGACAGAGGCTCAGTGAGTTCTTGAGAACTAAAGATCTTTCCTGCATTTTCAATGTCCTAGCATAAACCATTGAGGAATTAAACGAACAGGGGTTTTCAGCCAAATTCGCCTAATCAGGTTAAATATCCAAAATGCTCTAAACAAACACCCGTGATGGTGGGATGACCAAACTTGGGGACCCATGAGGGGCTCATGAGAGAATCGTTTTACCAGAGTTTTATTGAAATATACTCACTAACCTCGTGCCCAAGAGCTAAGAAACTTGCATCTATTTCCAAGTCACAAGAATGCTCTTTCTGTGAGTTTGGATCTTTTGGAATCCCAAGCAATTCTGCTTCTTGCTACTTGAACCAGGCCTGAACCACATTGTGCTGCCATGAGAGAAAGAGTTTTCCTTAATTTTCAAAGTGGTAGCATAAACCATTGTGGAGTTGATATAACAGATGTTTTCTGTCAAATTCACCTAATCAGGATAAACAACCAAGAAGCAGTAGACAAATTACCCGTGATGGTGGGATGACCATAATTGGGGAGCCATGAGGTGCTCATAAGAGAATCATTTAATCAGTGTTTCATTGAAATACACAAAGAAACCTTATGCCGAGGAGCTAAGAAACAGTCAATTATTTCCAGTTTGCTAAAACGTTTTCTCTGTGAGTTTTAAAATGTTTTTCTACCTAGTGATTCAGCTTTGAGATACTTGAATCAGGAGAGAAGCAGACTGTGCTTTTGTGAACTAAAGTGCTTTCCTGCATTTTCACAGTCCTAGTATAAACCATTGATGAATTTAACTAACAGGCGTTTTCAGTCAAATTCACCTAATCAGGGTAAACATCCAAAAGGCTCTAAACAAAACACCCGTGATGGTGGAATGACCAAACTTGGAAGCCATGAAGGGCTCATAGGAGAAGCATTTAATTAGAGTTTCACTGGCATACACCGAGAAACCTGGAGCCCAGGAGCTAAGAAAAAGGCAGTTATTTCCAATTCACTTAAACGCTTTTCTTTGAGTTTGAAACTGTTTTGCTACCAAGCAATTTAGCTTTGAGATACTTGAAACAGGACAGAGGCGCAGTGTGTTCTTGTGAACTAAAGATCTTTCCTGCATTTTCAATGTCCTAGCATAAACCATTGAGAAATTTAACTAACAGGTGATTTCAGGCAATTTCGCCTAATCAGTGTAAACATGCAAAAGGCTATAAACAAAACACCCGTGATGGTGGGATGACCAAAGTTGGGGATCCAGGAGGGGCTCACGAGGGAAGCATTTAATCAGAGTTTCATTGACATAGACCGAGAAACCTCGTGCCCAGGAGCTAAGAAACAGGCAATTATTTCCAATTCGCTTAAAACGCTTTTCTGTCAGTTTGAAACTGTTTTGCTACCAAGTGATACAAGTTTGAGATAATTGAACCAGCACAGAAGCGCAGTGTGTTCTTGTGAACTAAAGATCTTTCCTGCATTTTCAAAATCCTACCATAAACCATTGAGAAATTTAACTAACAGGTGATTTCAGGAAAATTTGCATAATCAGGGCAAACATCCAAAAGGTTAATAAACAAAACACCCGTGATGGTGAGATGACTAAACTAGGGGAGAAAATAGGGACTTATGAGAGAATCATTTTACCAGAATTTTATTGAAATATACACAGAAACCTCCTCCCCTAGAACTAAGAAACATGCAACTATTTCCATGTCGCTAGAATGCTTTTTCTGTGAGTTTGAAACTTTTGCAATGGCAAGCAATTCTGCTTCAAGCTACTTGAAGCAAGCCTGAAGCAGATTGTGCTGCTATGAATGAAACAGTTTTAGTTAGTTTTCAAAGTGGTACCATAAACCATTGTGGAGTTGGAATAACAGAAGTTTTCTGTCAAATTCACATTATGTGAGTCAACATCCAAGAAGCTGTAGACAAAACACCCATGACGGTGGGATAACCAAACTTGGGGAGGCAGGAGGTGTTCATAAAAGAATCATTTAATCAGTGTTTCATTGAAATACACAAAGAAACCTCGTGCCCAGGAGCTAAGAAACAGTCAATTATTTCCAGTTCGCTAAAATATTATTCTGTGAGTTTTAAAATGTTTTGCTACCAAGTGATTCAGCTTTGAAATACTTGATCCAGGACAGAAGCACAGTGTGCTCTTGGGAAGTAAAGTGCTCTTCTGCATTTTCAAAGACGTAGCATAAACCATTGAGGAATTAAACTAACAGGCGTTTTCAGGCAAATTCGCCTAATCAGGGTAAACATCCAAAAGTCTCTAAACAAAACACCCGTGATGGTGGGATGACCAAACATGGGGAGCCATGAGGGGCTCACGAGAGAATCATTTAATCAGAGTTTCTCTGGCATACACAGAAAAACCTCATGCCCAGGAGCTAAGAAACAGGCATTTATTTCCAATTCGCTTAAACGCTTTTCTGTGAGTTTGAAACTGTTTTGCTACCAAGCGATTCAGCTTTGAGGTACTTGAACCAGGACAGAGGCTCAGTGAGTTCTTGAGAACTAAAGATCTTTCCTGCATTTTCAATGTCCTAGCATAAACCATTGAGAAATTTAACTAACATGATGTTTTAGGCAAATTCGCCTAATCAGGGTAAACATCCAGAAGGCTATTAAAAAAACACCCATGACGGTGGGATGACTTAACTAGGGTGGCCAATATGGGCTCATGAGAGAATCATTTTACCAGAATTTTATTGAAATATACTGAAACCTCGTGCCCAACGCTAAGAAACGTGAAACTATTTCCGAGTCGCTAGAATGCTTCTTCTGTGAGTTTGAATCTTTTGGAATCCCAAGCAATTCTGCTGCCAGCTACTTGAACCAGGCCTGAAGCAGATTGTGCTGTTATGAAAGACACAGTTTTCCTTAGGTTTCAAAGTGGTAACATAAACCATTGTGGAGTTGGAATAACAGATTTTTTCTGTCAAATTCGCCTTATCCAGGTCAACATCCCAGAAGCTGTAGACAAAACACCAGTGATGGTGGGGTGACCAAACTTGGGGTGCAATAAGGAGCTCATGAGAGAATCATATAATCAGTGTTTCATTGAAATAGACAGAGAAACATCATGCCCAGGAGCTCAGAAACTTGCAATTATTTCCAGATTGCTAAAATACTTTTCTGTTAGTTTGAAAGTGTTTTTCTACTGGGTGATTCAGCTTTGAGATACTTGAACCCGGAGTGAAGCACAGTGTGCTCCTGTGAACTAAAGTGCTTTCCAGCATTTTAAAAGTCCTAGCATAAACCATTGAGGAATTAAGCTAACAGGTGTTTTCAGGCAAATTCGCCTAATCAGGGTAAACATCCAAAAGGCTCTAAACAAAACACCCGTGATGGTGGGATGACCAAACGTGGGGAGCCATGAGGGGCTCATGAGAGAATCATTTAATCAGAGTTTCTCTGGCATACACAGAAAAACCTCGTGCCCAGGAGCTAAGAAACAGGCATTTATTTCCAATTCGCTTAAATGCTTTTCTGTGAGTTTGAAACTGTTTTGCTACCAAGCGATTCAGCTTTGAGGTACTTGAACCAGGACAGAGGCTCAGTGAGTTCTTGAGAACTAAAGATCTTTCCTGCATTTTCAATGTCCTAGCATAAACCATTGAGGAATTTAACTAACATGATGTTTTAGGCAAATTCGCCTAATCAGGGTAAACATCCAAAAGGCTATAAAAAAAACACCCATGACGGTGGGATGACTTAACTAGGGTGGCCAATATGGGCTCATGAGAGAATCATTTTACCAGAATTTTATTGAAATATACTGAAACCTCGTGCCCAACGCTAAGAAACATGAAACTATTTCCGAGTCGCTAGAATGCTTGTTCTGTGAGTTTGAATCTTTTACAATCCCAAGCAATTCTGCTGCCAGCTACTTGAACCAGGCCTGAAGCAGATTGTGCTGTTGTGAAAGAAACAGTTTTCCTTAGGTTTCAAAGTGGTAACATAAACCATTGTGGAGTTGGAATAACAGATTTTTTCTGTCAAATTCGCCTTATCCGGGTCAACATCCAAGAAGCTGTAGACAAAACACCAGTGATGGTGGGGTGACCAAACTTGGGGAGCAATAAGGAGCTCATGAGAGAATCATATAATCAGTGTTTCATTGAAATAGACAGAGAAACATCATGCCCAGGAGCTCAGAAACTTGCAATTATTTCCAGATTGCTAAAATGCTTTTCTGTTAGTTTGAAAGTGTTTTTCTACTGGTGATTCAGCTTTGAGATACTTGAAACCCGGAGTGAAGCACAGTGTGCTCCTGTGAACTAAAGTGCTTTCCAGCATTTTAAAAGTCCTAGCATAAACCATTGAGGAATTAAGCTAACAGGTGTTTTCAGGCAAATTCGCCTAATCAGGGTAAACATCCAAAAGGCTCTAAACAAAACACCCGTGATGGTGGGATGACCAAACTTGGGGAGCCATGAGGGGCTCATGAGAAAATCATTTAATCAGAGTTTCATTTAAATGCACAAAAAAACCTTGTGCCCAGGATCTAAGAAAAAGGAAATTATTTCTAGTTCGCGAAAACGCTTTTCTGAGAGTTTGAAACTGATTTGCTATGAATCGATTCAACTTTGAAATACTTGATCCAGGACAGAAGCACAGTGTGCTCTTGGGAAGTAAAGTGCTCTTCTGCGTTTTCAAAGACGTAGCATAAACCATTGAGGAATTAAACTAACAGGCGTTTTCAGGCAAATTCGCCTAATCAGGGTAAACATCCAAAAGGCTCTAAACAAAACACCCGTGATGGTGGGATGACCAAACGTGGGGAGCCATGAGGGGCTCATGAGAGAATCATTTAATCAGAGTTTCTCTGGCATACACAGAAAAAACCTCGTGCCCAGGAGCTAAGAAACAGGCATTTATTTCCAATTCGCTTAAACGCTTTTCTGTGAGTTTGAAACTGTTTTGCTACCAAGCGATTCAGCTTTGAGGTACTTGAACCAGGACAGAGGCTCAGTGAGTTCTTGAGATCTAAAGATCTTTCCTGCATTTTCAATGTCCTAGCATAAACCATTGAGGAATTTAACTAACATGATGTTTTAGGCAAATTCGCCTAATCAGGGTAAACATCCAAAAGGCTATAAAAAAAACACCCATGACGGTGGGATGACTTACCTAGGGTGGCCAATATGGGCTCATGAGAGAATCATTTTACCAGAATTTTATTGAAATATACTGAAACCTCGTGCCCAACGCTAAGAAACGTGAAACTATTTCCGAGTCGCTAGAATGCTTCTTCTGTGAGTTTGAATCTTTTACAATCCCAAGCAATTCTGCTGCCAGCTACTTGAACCAGGCCTGAAGCAGATTGTGCTGTTATGAAAGAAACAGTTTTCCTTAGGTTTCAAAGTGGTAACATAAACCATTGTGGAGTTGGAATAACAGATTTTTTCTGTCAAATTCGCCTTATCCGGGTCAACATCCAAGAAGCTGTAGACAAAACACCAGTGATGGTGGGGTGACCAAACTTGGGGAGCAATAAGGAGCTCATGAGAGAATCATATAATCAGTGTTTCATTGAAATAGACAGAGAAACATCATGCCCAGGAGCTCAGAAACTTGCAATTATTTCCAGATTGCTAAAATGCTTTTCTGTTAGTTTGAAAGTGTTTTTCTACTGGGTGATTCAGCTTTGAGATACTTGAACCCGGAGTGAAGCACAGTGTGCTCCTGTGAACTAAAGTGCTTTCCAGCATTTTTAAAGTCCTAGCATAAACCATTGAGGAATTAAGCTAACAGGTGTTTTCAGGCAAATTCGCCTAATCAGGGTAAACATCCAAAAGGCTCTAAACAAAACACCCATGATGGTGGGGATGACCAAACTTGGGGAGCCATGAGGGGCTCATGAGAGAATCATTTAATCAGAGTTTCTCTGGCATACACAGAAAAACCTCGTGCCCAGGAGCTAAGAAACAGGGCATTTATTTTCCAATTCGCTTAAAACGCTTTTCTGTGAGTTTGAAACTGTTTTGCTACCAAGCGATTCAGCTTTGAGGTACTTGAACCAGAACAGAGGCTCAGTGAGTTCTTGAGAACTAAAGATCTTTCCTGCATTTTCAATGTCCTAGCATAAACCATTGAGAAATTTAACTAACATGAGAAATTTATAATAACATGATGTTTTAGGCAAATTCGCCTAATCAGGGTAAACATCCAAAAGGCTATAAAAAAAACACCCATGACGGTGGGATGACTTAACTAGGGTGGCCAATATGGGCTCATGAGAGAATCATTTTACCAGAATTTTATTGAAATATACTGAAACCTCGTGCTCAACGCTAAGAAACGTGAAACTATTTCCGAGTCGCTAGAATGCTTCTTCTGTGAGTTTGAATCTTTTACAATCCCAAGCAATTCTGCTGCCAGCTACTTGAACCAGGCCTGAAGCAGATTGTGCTGTTATGAAAGAAACAGTTTTCCTTAGGTTTCAAAGTGGTAACATAAACCATTGTGGAGTTGGAATAACAGATTTTTTCTGTCAAATTCGCCTTATCCGGGTCAACATCCAAGAAGCTGTAGACAAAACACCAGTGATGGTGGGGTGACCAAACTTGGGGAGCAATAAGGAGCTCATGAGAGAATCATATAATCAGTGTTTCATTGAAATAGACAGAGAAACATCATGCCCAGGAGCTCAGAAACTTGCAATTATTTCCAGATTGCTAAAATGCTTTTCTGTTAGTTTGAAAGTGTTTTTCTACTGGGTGATTCAGCTTTGAGATACTTGAACCCGGAGTGAAGCACAGTGTGCTCCTGTGAACTAAAGTGCTTTCCAGCATTTTTAAAGTCCTAGCATAAACCATTGAGGAATTAAGCTAACAGGTGTTTTCAGGCAAATTCGCCTAATCAGGGTAAACATCCAAAAGGCTCTAAACAAAACACCCGTGATGGTGGGATGACCAAACTTGGGGAGCCATGAGGGGCTCATGAGAAAATCATTTAATCAGAGTTTCATTTAAATGCACAAAAAACCTTGTGCCCAAGGATCTAAGAAAAAGGAAATTATTTCTAGTTCGCGAAAACGCTTTTCTGAGAGTTTGAAACTGATTTGCTATGAATCGATTCAACTTTGAAATACTTGATCCAGGACAGAAGCACAGTGTGTGCTCTTGGGAAGTAAAGTGCTCTTCTGCGTTTTCAAAGACGTAGCATAAACCATTGAGGAATTAAACTAACAGGCGTTTTCAGGCAAATTCGCCTAATCAGGTAAACATCCAAAAGGCTCTAACACAAAACACCCGTGATGGTGGGATGACCAAACGTGGGGAGCCATGAGGGGCTCATGAGAGAATCATTTAATCAGAGTTTCTCTGGCATACACAGAAAAACCTCGTGCCCAGGAGCTAAGAAACAGGCATTTATTTCCAATTCGCTTAAACGCTTTTCTGTGAGTTTGAAACTGTTTTGCTACCAAGCGATTCAGCTTTGAGGTACTTGAACCAGGACAGAGGCTCAGTGAGTTCTTGAGATCTAAAGATCTTTCCTGCATTTTCAATGTCCTAGCATAAACCATTGAGGAATTTAACTAACATGATGTTTTAGGCAAATTCGCCTAATCAGGGTAAACATCCAAAAGGCTATAAAAAAAACACCCATGACGGTGGGATGACTTAACTAGGTGGCCAATATGGGCTCATGAGAGAATCATTTTACCAGAATTTTATTGAAATATACTGAAACCTCGTGCCCAACGCTAAGAAACGTGAAACTATTTCCGAGTCGCTAGAATGCTTCTTCTGTGAGTTTGAATCTTTTACAATCCCAAGCAATTCTGCTGCCAGCTACTTGTGATAAACCAGCCTAATTCCATCTTAAGACTGGGAGCCATCCTGTCAAAAAGTTATGAAAAGCCCACTTCAGTTTTCTATGAAATGCTAGGATTCTTATTTGGCTTGAGCTTATTGTCTGGCATTCATTCCCAGGCCTTGAGCTCGCTCAGGCCTGGCTGTCCCTTGACCAGATAACAACTCTCTCTCTCTCAAACTAATGGTGCCTCATAAACTTTTGATGTGGGGTTTAACTATTACTCCCCTTTTTTTCTTGGAATGCAATGCCATGTAGATATTAGTTTGCTACTTGCTTTGAATTACACCTGTCTGACCTTGTTAGCTGTAAGTTCCCAAGATTTTCTGTAACTCTTTGAACTATAAAAACCTTGTCTTCCCCGGAGAGCGGGGCTGACCCCAAGCCCAGTGTTTGGGAGGGGCAGCCCTGGCCATCTCTCTTTATATGTATACAATATAAGCTTGCTTTAATCTAAAATTGGAGTTGGTGGTCTTTTCTTTGCGTCTTGGATCAACATTTTTGGAGGCCGCAGCGAGATTCAGACCACTACAAATTCTGAAACAGGACCTTCGCTCTGGGACTCCAGGGCAGAGTGCTACCCTAGGGGGTGCGCACCTTGAGACGTTCCAAGGCCCCAGCGTGTGCCTTCAGTCCTTCGGACTACTGGAGTGAACTGCCGCATCAAAAATTAGCAAGCATCCAGTGGAAAGAGAAAAAAAAAAAAAACCTCCACAGGTAAGTGGCACCCTAGTAACATCTGGTATCTGGTTTTGAGATCTCTTCTGGGGACAGCGAGGTGCCTGGCGAGGCACGTACACTCCTGTCCAGGGCAGTAGTAGCGAAAGGTCGTACTGATTTCTGGTTCTGGTTGGGAATTCCTACTGGGGACAGAGAGGTGCCTGACGAGGCACATACGCACTCCTGTCCGGAGCATTAGCAAGACGTTGCACTGCTCCCTGGTTGGTTTGGCGCCTGGGTTCTTGTTCTTTTGTGTATTGTCCTGTGTTCTGTTTTTTTTGTTTTGTTTTGTTTTGTTGTTTTTTGTTTTCTGCTTTCTCATTGTGTCTTCTCTGTTGTAAATGTAAAAAATTGAACAACATGGGTAATAAGACAAGTAAGCCTGATACTCCTTTGAACTGTGTTTTAAGAATTTTGACAAACTTTATCCCCATTTTGTTAAGCAGGATTATGATTATCCCATCACCAAGAAATGTCTCCGAACATTCTGTTGAGGTAGAATGGCCCACCTTCGGAGTCGGCTGGCCCCCTGAGGGCACCTTTGATCCCCAAGTGGCATGGGCTATATCTAAACATCACTCTTGGTAATCCTGGCCACCCAGATCAAATAGGATATATTCTACCCTGGGCGGAAGCAACAACTAATTCCCCCGCCTGGATGAAGGTTTGGATGGTCCGGAACGGACAGGGAGGGCAAGCCCTGGTTATGGCTGGGAGAACTCCCCAGGGTCCCTCAAAAACAAACCATAAAATCCACTAAGAGCCCTGTCCTACAGGACTCTCCGGAGGATTCCCTCCTTCCCCCAGATGCTTCGGCTCCTCTTTATCCCTCCTGCCGCAGGTGCAGTCGCAGCTGCTCCACTAACTACTCCACCATCTCCCTCTCCCTCTCCTCAACCGCTTCCTCAATTGCCCCACTCATCCACTCCTCCAACTCTAGTCTTCCCAAAGGAGCCAGCCCCTGTTCTTTCTCCTCCCCATACCCGACAGGGCCACCCTTATGGAAGGCCTGACTCAATTGCTTCCCCTGGCCGACCTGCCGGCTCCATTTCTATTAATATCCCTGAAGTGGAACCGACTCCGGCCCCTGTTCTTCCTCTCCGCCAGATTCCAGAAGGTCGCTACGTGTATGTTCCATTTTCCACAACAGACCTTTATAACTGGAAAAACCAGAATCCCCCTTTTAGCACGGATCACTAGTTCCTTGATTTCTCTGGTTGATTCCGTTTTCTTTAATCACCTCCCCACCTGGGATGACTGTCAACAGATTCTCCATACTCTCTTCACCACGGAGGAAAGGGAGCGAATCCTGGCAGAAGCGGCTAAAGCGCTGCCTGGGATAAGTGCTCTTACAAGCGACGAAAAAAAAGAAGTGATTGAACGAGCTTTACCTAGGAGAAGACCAAGCTGGGGACTAATGGGACAACTGAAGGTAGGAGAGCACTCGGTGAGTACCCACCAGACTCTGTTAGAGGGCCTTAAGAGGGCAGCTCGAAAACCCACAAATCTTTCTAAGGTGGCAGATGTGAAACAAGGGCCAGATGAGTCGCCCTCAGCGTTTTCTCGAGCGCCTCCTGGAGGCGTACCGTCTATATACTCCTATAGACCCTGAGGACCCAACAAGCCTCAAGGCGATTAATCTGGCTTTTGTGACTCAGTCAGCCCCAGACATCCGTAAAAAGATTCAAAAGATAGATGGTTTTTGCAGGAAAAACCAGGTCAAATTATTGGAAATAGCCCAAAAGGTGTTTGAAAATAGAGATAGCCGAGATGATCTACTGATAAGGGAAAGTAAACAGGGCCACAGTGGCCGCATTACAGGCTTCTGAAACCTCGAATCCTAGGACAAAGGCAGACCACATACAACAGAGACAAAAAGCGGTCTTCTCTGCTACAAAACCAGTGTGCTTATTGCAAAGAAATTGGACATTGGAAAAATGAATGCCCCCAACGTAATCCGAAAAGCTTGCCCCGATCACAGGCCAGAGCTCCTCAGCCCAAAACCAGTTTTTTTAACTTTAGAAGAAAAGGGGGCCATGGCTCTTTCAAATTAGGCTCCCGAGAGCCCATGGTAACTTTCTCAATTGGGGGCCAACCTGTAAATTTCCTAGTGGATACAGGAGCTTCACATTTCAGTGTTACAGAAGCCCATAGGACCCCTCACTAATGAAACCATGGAAGTGCAAGGGCAAACAGGAGAAATTAAAAAGTATAAATGGACTACAGACCGGACTGTTAACATAGGACGAGGAACTGTAACTCACTCCTTCATTGTTATCCCTGAATGCCCTTTCCCGTTGCTAGGACGGGACCTTTTTAAGCAAACTTCAGGCAACTATCTCATTTTCTGGAGATATGCCTACATTAGAATTGGGAAATCCTGCAAAGGCCCTAACTATAACCTCCCATTTAAGTGAGGAATATCTGCTTTTTCAAAATCCTATCCAAACTTCAGAAGGAAAATCGGGAGAAATTATTAATTCAAGAAATTCCTACAGTTTGGGCTGAGGATAACCCTCCAGGGCTAGCTGAGCATGTGCCACCAGTTGTAATACAACTAACATCTGGGCTATGCCCATCCGGGTTAAACAATACTCCCCATCAGTTTTGAAGCCAAAGAAGGAATTAAAACCCACATCAGGCGTCTCCTAGAAGTGGGGATACTAATTAGATGTCAATCAGCTTGGAACACCCCCTTGTTGCCCTGTCCAAAAGCCTGGGACTCAAGATTACAGACCAGTACAGGACTTAAGGGAAGTGAACAAACGGGTAGAAACTATACACCCAACTGTCCCTAACCCCTACACTTTGCTTCAGTTTGTTTGCCACCAGAACATTACAGTTTATACTGTATTGGATTTGAAAGACGCGTTTTTTTTCTCTCCATCCCTTTGTCAAAACTGAGTCAGCCTATCTTTGCTTTCGAATGACGGATTTGGAGATGGGGATATCGGGACAACTGACCTGGACTCGACTACCTCAGGGATTTAAAAATTCCCCCACTATCTTTGATGAAACTCTCAATCAAGATCTGAGACTGTTTCGCAGTAAGTACCCTGAGGTAACCTTGCTCCAATATGTGGATGATCTTCTGTTAGTCAGCACAAAAGACAAAGAGAACTGTTTAAGGGCCACTCGGGGTTTGCTAGGAACCCTGGCTCAATTGGGGTACCGAGTCTCCAAGAAAAAGGCAAAAATCTGTTCCTCTCGGTTACTTATTTGGGATATGAGCTGAGGAAGGGAAAAGACTGTTATACCCAATCCCGCATAGAAGCCATAATGAAGATCCCAACCCCAACCACTAAAAAGCAGGTTAGGGAATTTCTAGGGGCAGTTGGATACTGCCGCCTTTGGATACCTGGATTTGCTGAAATTGCCAAGCTGTTATATACTGCAACTGCAGGAGGCAAGTCACCTTTAATTTGGACTGAGGAAAATGAATTGGCCTTCAAAAATTTAAAGGAGGCTCTGGTTCAGGCCCCTGCCTTAACCCTCCCTGATATATCTAAGCCCTTTCATCTTTATGTTCATGAGAAAAAGGGTATTGCTAAAGGAGTTTCTTACCCAAAATTTAGGGCCATGGAAAAGACCAATTGCCTAACATTTCAAAAAGGCTGGATCCTGTAGCATCAGGATGGCCCCCTTGTTTACGAGCCATAGCGGCTACTGCAATACTGGTAAAGGAAGCAGACAAACTTTCTCTGGGGCAGACTCTCACTGTGACTGCCCCCTCACACAGTGGAAACCCTATTGAGGGATGCCACCAGTCGATGGATGACAAATGCCCGTCTCACTCAGTACCAAGCTCTCCTTCTAGACAAGGACAGATTGACCTTCAGTAAATCCCTGGCAATCAATCCTGCAACCCTGCTGCCTGATGATAACCCAGAGGAGCCAATTCATGACTGCTCAGAGATGCTGGATGTCATCCAAGGTACCCGACCAGACCTGACTGACATTCCTCTCACCAACAGAGACGCAGACCTTTACACCGATGGTAGCAGTTATGTCCGGGATGGAATAAGGTATGTCCGGGAGCAGCAGTTGTTACGGGCCAAAAAGAAATTATCTGGGCACAGGCTTTGCCCAGAGGCTCATCAGCCCAAAAAGCAGAAATCATTGCAGTAACACAGGCATTGAGATGGGCAGAAGGAAAACGGGTAAAACATTTACACGGACAGCCATTATGCTTTTGCTACAGTACATGTGCATGGACAGATATACAAACAAAGGGGATTTTTAACTTCAGATGGAAAGACTATCAAAAATAAACAAGAAATCCTTCAATTACTGGAGGCTATCTGGTTACCATATAAACTGCTATTATCCACTGGCCTGGACACCGTAAAAGACAATAGCCCCCAGACCCAAGGTAATAACTTGGCGATCAAACAGCCAGGGAAATAGCCCTTGGGGAGTCAAAAATGTCTAAACTATTCTTGAACTCTCAAATTGCCCCAAACTCCCAGTTAAAATTGAGGAAGAAACTCTTCATACACTACCTGAAGAGATTAAACTTATACTCCTCTATGGGAGCCCAACAAAACTGTCACGGCTGTGGACTCTCCCAGATGGGAAAATTTGCATGCCTAAGCTTTTAAGGAAGAAAGTGGTTAACTGATCTTCATCAGGCGATGCATTTATCCCCCAAGAAGACTTCAGAACTAATTTCACCCCACGTTTTGGTTCCCGGGACCACCGAGGGATACTCCAGAACATTTCAAATTCGCTGCATGACATGTGCACAGGTAAATGCTAAAAGAACCATCTTCCACAGGGAAACAGAAGTCAACGGTACTGTACCTGGTGAATTTTGGGAATTGGAACTTTACTGAAATAAACCAGGACTATATGGATATAAATACTTGTTAGTCTTTGTTGAAACTGTCCCTCAGGCCATGGGTAGAAGCCTTTCCTACTCAAACAGAAACAGCACAAATAGTAGTTAAAAAACTAATTACTGAGATTGTTCCTAGATTGGCCTTCTCTCTAACTTGGGGTCTGACAATGGCCCGGCCTTCACGGCCAAATATATCTCAATTAATTTCAAGAGCCCTGAATAATAAATAGGAAATTACATTGTATGTACCATCCTCAAAGTTCATGGGAAAGGTAGAAAGGATGAATAGAACATTAAAGGAAACTTTGACTAAATTAATACTTGAGTGACTGGTGGTAACTGGGTTGATCTCCTGCCTTTTGCTCTCTTAAGGGCCCGTTGCACTCCTTACCGGGAAAAATTTACGTCCCTTATGAAATAATTTATGGGCGAGCCACCGCCTTTGGTTCCCAGAGTACACCAAGATCAGGTGGGGAGACATTCCAATCTCAGAAACACAACAAAGGGCTAACAACTAATCATAGATAAGATCTTTCCCCAGGTCCAGGCTGCTCAGCCCTTTGGACACAGACAAGCCCGATCATTCATTCCAACAGGCGACTGCAGTGCTGATACGACGTTTGAGAACTAACAGCCTTGAGCCCAGGTGGAAGGGCCCTTACATCGTGAATTCTCCGCACTCCTACTGGCCGTCAAAGTTGCTGGTATTCCTGCTGGATCCATCACTCACAGCTAAAGAAGGCACCTACAGAAACCATGGGAGGAAGAACCCACTGGAAGAGAGAATCCAGCAGCCCAGAGTGGAAAGTGACTGAGCGTGGGCCTTTTTAAAGTTAAAATTACTAAGGTTTAATATTTTGTCACTAGACCTTCTTAATTGCTTTCCCTGTTATTATAAGCATTATGCTAATAAAATTTTGCCTGTTGGAGTATACATGTATCCTTGGGTTTTAGCTATGCTGGCCTCAACAAAACTTGTACCCCAATCTGTAGCCCAAGAAGGACCTGCTATTGCAGGATCTCCACTAACTAACTAAATTGTACTTACTCTTGTCAAGATCCAGTAATTGGCCCTATCAAATGGTATAAAAAGATAACCAAGAAATTTTTAGTCAGATATTCAGGGAGGGACCATGGAGAAATCTTACAGACCAATCTCGAGGGATAATAGAAAATTTAGGAATCTATAAATACTCTGCTCACCCTCAAGATTCAGGACAGTATTCCTGTACTACGCAAAAAAAAGGGGCCCCAATAGATACTGTTTATTCAAAAGCTACTTTAAAGGTGGATGTTTCTGTGAGTCCCCCTAAATTCTGTAACTACTCAAAATTTTTGGTTACAATTGGCTGTTGACACTATGGACAAAAGTTCCTTCAGTGTACAAGAAGGAAACTCCATCCATCAATTGCTAGCTAACAATCTTAAGGTCTATCAGGTAAAATATACTGACTATGTTTAAAGTCACTGGTGATAGAGCAACGCAGCAAGACTGGCCAGTATACCCATGCAGGAGCCAGCCTTTGCCAGCTTCAACTGGTTATTCAAAAGCAATTGTTTATGCATAGATTGCATCCCTTGTCCCCGATCCCCCCCAATTGTTCTAACTTGAGCAAAATATCTCCCTACCCAATGGCAAGCGACTGCCAACAGGATGGGGTTTTTTTCTCTGTAATAAAGCAACTTATCCAGGCTTTGCCTACAAACTGTTTCTGGGATCTGTTCTATTGGACGGATCTTTCCTTTACTGCCATCTCTGACAGCTCCCCACCGAATGGTCCGAAATCTGCCCTCCAACTGCGATGACAAATTTAATCCTCCTAGACCCACTAGACACTGCAATTGCAGCAGCCTATTCTTTTGCCACTTCCGGGGTCTAGTTGTAGGAATACAAAAGAGAAATCACAAAATTAGCCTGTTAGTTTTTAGCAAAACAGCTAACCTGTACTGCACAAGTTTTGGCAGAAATTAATACCAAGAGATAAAGAACTTCGAACCTCAATGTTACAAAATAGAGCGGTTATTGATTTTCTTTTATTGAAACATCACTTGGGTTTGCCAACAATTCCCAGGCATGTGCTGTTTTAATGTTACAGATTATTCTAACGTTATCCAACAACAGGTAGATGAGATAAGACAGGAGATTAACAAAATTAAAAACGAGTAATTCTTGGTTAGGCTTGGGAGATTGGTTTCCATGGTTAACTTCTCTCTTAGGTCCTATAATTTGTAATCCTTCTCTTACTAGTTATTGTCCCATGTGTTATAACTATATGCTCCGGTTTATTGGGCTGCAATTTAATTCTATTATGTAACATCGATAAAAATAGCCTATATGATTACTACCCATGTTCAAAGATTTGAAAAGTAAAAAAAAAAAAAAAAGGGGGGGAATGATAAACCAGCCTAATTCCATCTTAAGACTGGGAGCCATCCTGTCAAAAAGTTATGAAAAAGCCCACTTCAGTTTTCTATGAAATGCTAGGATTCTATTTGGCTTGAGCTTATTGTCTGGCATTCATTTCCCAGGCCTTGAGCTCCCTCAGGTCCTGGCTGTCCTTGACCAGATAACAACTCTCTCTCTCTCAAACTAACTGTGCCGAATCATAAACTTTTGATGTGGGTTTAAAACTATTACTCCCCTTTTTTTTCTTGGAATGCAATGACATGTAGATATTAGTTTGCCTACTTGCTTTGAATTAAACCTAGTCTGACCTTGTTAGCTGTAAGTTCCCAGATTTTCTGTAACTCTTTGAACTATATAAAAACCTTGTCTTCCCGGAGAGCGGGGCTGACCCCAAGCCCAGTGTTTGGGAGGGGCAGCCCTGGCCAGCTCTCTTTATATGTATACAATAATAAGCTTGCTTTAATCCTAAAATTGGAGTTTGGTGGTCTTTTCTTTGCGTCCTTGGATTTCAAACACTTGAACCAGGCCTGAAGCAGATTGTGCTGTTTATGAAAGAAACAGGTTTTTCCTTAGGTTTCAAAGTGGTAACATAAACCATTGTGGAGTTGGAATAACATGATTTTTTTCTGTCAAATTCGCTTATCCGGTCAACATCCAAGAAGCTGTAGACAAAACACCAGTGATGGTGGGGTGACCAAACTTGGGGAGCAATAGGGAGCTCAGAGAGAATCATATAATCAGTGTTTCATGGAAATAGACAGAGAAACATCATGCCCAGGAGCTCAGAAACTTGCAATTATTTCCCAGATTGCTAAAATGCTTTTCTCTGTTAGTTTGAAACTGTTTTTCATACTGAGTGATTCAGCTTTGAGTATATACTTGAACCCGGAGTGAAGCACAGTGTGCTCCTGTGAACTAAAGTGCTTTCCCAGCATTTTAAAAGTCCTAGCATAAACCATTTGAGGGAATTAAGCTAACAGGGTCGTTTTCAGGCAAATGCGCCTAATCAGGGTAAATCATCCAAAAGGCTCTAAACAAAACACCCGTGAAGGTGGGATGACCAAACTTGGGGAGCCATGAGGGGCTCATGAGAAACATCATTTAATCAGAGTCTTCATTTAAATACACAAAAAACCTCGTGCCAGGATCTAAGAAACAGTGCAATTATTTCTAGTTCCAGAAAACGCTTTTTCTGAGAGTTTGAAACTGATTTGCTAAGAATCGATTCAACTGTTGAAATACATGATCCAGGACAGAAGCACAGTGTGCTCTTGGGAAGTAAAGTGCTCTTCTGCGTTTTCAAAGACGTAGCATATAAACATTGAGGAATTAAACTATCAGGCGTTTTCAGGCAAAATTCGCCTAATCAGGGTAAACATCCTAAAAGGCTCTAAAACAAAACACCCGTGATGGTGGGATGACCAAACTGCGGGAGCCATGAGGGGCTCATGAGAGAATCATTTAATCAGTAGTTTCTCTGGCATACACAGAACAACCTCGTGCCCAGGAGCTAAGAAACAGGCATTTATTTCCAATTTCGCTTAAAACACGCTTTTACTGGGAGTTTGAAACTGTTTTGCTACCAAGCGATTCAGCTTTGAGGTACTATGAACCAGGACAGAGGACTCAGTGGAGTTCTTGAGAATCTAAAGATCTTTCCTGCATTTTCAATGTCCTAGCATAAACCATTTGAGAAATTTAACTAACATGATGTTTTAGGCAAATTCGCCTAATCAGGGTAAACATCCAAAAGGCTATAAAAAAAAACACCCATGACGGTGGTGGATGACTTAACTAGGGTGGCCAATATGGGCTCATGAGAAGAATCATTTTACCAGAATTTATTGAAATATACTGAAACCTCATGCCCAACGCTAAGAACATGAACTATTTCCGAGTCGCTAGAATGCTTCTTCTGTGAGTTTGAATCTTTTACAATCCCAAGCCTATTCTGCTGCCAGCTACTTGAACCAGGCCTGAAGCAGATTGTGCTGTTGTGAAGAAACAGTTTTTCCTTAGGTTTCCAAAGTGGTAAGTAACATAAAACCATTGTGGAGTCGGTAAATAACAGATTTTTTTTTCTGTCAAATTCGCCTTATCCGGGTCAACATCCAAGAAGCTGTAAGACAAAACACCAGTGATGTGTGGGGTTGACCAAACTTGGGGAGCAATAAGGATTTTCATGAGACCTCCATATAATCAGAGTGTTTCATTGAAATAGACAGAGAAACATCATGCCCAGGAGCTCAGAAACTTGCAAAATTATTTCCAGATTTGCCAAAATGTGCTTTTCTGTTAGTTTGAAATTGTTTTTCCTACTGAGTGATCAGCTTTGAGATACTTGAACCCGGAGTGAAGCACGTAGGTGCTCCTGTGAACTAAAGTGCTTTTCAGCACACTTTTAAAAGTCCTAGCATAAACCATTTTGAGGAATTAAGCTAACAGGTGTTTTCAGGCAAATTCGCCTAATCAGGGGTAAACATTCAAAAGGCTCATAAGCAAAACACCCGTGATGGAGGGAATGACCAAACTTGGGAAAGCCATGAGGGGCTCATGAGAAAAAACATTTAATCACAGTTTCATTTAAATACACAAAAAAACCTCGTGCCCCAGGATCTAAGAAACATGGCAATTATTCTAGTTTGCGAAAACGCTTTCTGAGAGTTTTGAAACTGATTTGCTACGAATTGATTCAACTTTGAAATACTTGATCCAGGACAGAAGCACAGTGTGCTCTTGGGAAGTAAAGTGCTCTTCTGAGTTTTCAAAGACGTAGCAATAAAACCATTGAGGAATTTAAACTAACAGGCGTTTTCAGGCAAATCGCCTACTCAGGGTAAACATCCAAAAGGCTTCTAAACAAAACAACACCGTGATGGTGGGATGACCAAACGTGGGGAGCCATGAGGGGCTCATGAGAGAATTCACTTAATCAGAATGTTTTCTCTGCATACACAGAAACAACCTCGTGCCCAGGAGCTAAGAAACAGGCATTTATTTCCAATTCGCTTAAACGCTTTTCTGGGAGTTTGAAACTGTTTTGCTACCAATTGCGAATCGTTTTCAGCTTTGAGGTACTTGAACCAGGACAGAGGCTCAGTGAGTTTCTGAGAACTAAAGATCTTTCCTGCATTTTCAATGTCCTAGCATAAACCATTGAGGAATTTAACTAACATGATGTTTTAGGCAAAATTCGCCTAATCAGGGTAAACTTCCAAAAGGCTATAAAAAAAACACTCCATGACCGTGGGATGACTTAACTAGGGTAGGCCAATTATGGGCTCATGAGAGAATCATTTTACCAGAAATTTTATTGAAATATTACTGAAACCTCGTGCCCAACGCTAAGAAACGTGAAACTATTTCCGAGTCGCTAGAATGCTTCTTTTTTCTGTGAGTTTGAATCTTATACAATCCCAAGCAATTCTGCTGCCAGCTACTTGAACCAGGCCTGAAGCAGATTGTGCTGTTGTGAAAGAAACAGTTATCCTTAGTGTTTCAAAAGTGGTAACATTAAACCATTGTGGAGTTGGAATAACAGATTTTTTTCTGTCAAATTCGCCTTATCCTGGTCAACATCCAAGAAGCTGTAGACAAAACACCAGTGATGGTAGGGTGACCAAAACTTTGGGAGCAATAAGGAGCTCAATGAGAAGTAATCATATAATCAGTGTTTCATTGAAATAGACAGAGAAACATCATGCCCAGGAGCTCAGAAACTTGCAATTATTTCCAGATTGCTAAAATGCTTTTCTGTTAGTTTTGAAAGTGTTTTTTTCTACTGGTGATTACAGCATTTGAGATACTTGAACCCGGAGTGAAGCACAGTGTGCTCCTGTGAACTAAAGTGCTTTCCAGCATTTTAAAAGTTCCTAGCATAAACCATTGAGGAATTAAGCTAACAGGTGTGTTTTCAGGCAAAATGCGCCTAATCAGGGTAAAATCCAAAAGGCTCTAAACAAAAACACCCGTGTATGGTGGGATGTACTCCAAACTTGGTGGAGCCATGAGGGGCACATGAGAAAGATCATTAATCAGAGTTTCATTTAAATACACAAAAAACTTTCGTGCCCAGGATCTAAGAAACAGGGCAATTATTTCTAGTTCGCTAAAACGCATTTTCTGAGAGTTTTGAAACTGATTTGCTAAGAATCGATTCAACTTGAAATACTTGATCCAGGACAGAAGCACAGTGTGCTCTTGGGAAGTAAAGTGCTCTTCTGCGTTTTCAAAGACGTAGCATAAACCATTGAGGAATTAAACTAACAGGCGTATTTCAGGCAAATTCCGTCCATAATCAGGGTAAACATCCAAAAGGCTTCTAAACAAAACACACCCGTGTATGGTGGGATGACCAAACGTGGGGAGCCATGAGGGGCTCATGATGAGAATCTAGTTAATCAGGAGGTTTCATTGAAATACACAAAGAAACCTCGTGGTCCAAGAGCTTAAAGAAACATGCAACTATTTCCAAGTCCCCTAGAAGCATTTTTCTATGAGTTTGAATCTTTTGCAATCCCAAGCAATTCTTCTTCCAGATACTTGAACGAGGCCTGAAACCAGATTTTTGCTGCCATGAGAAGAAACAGTTTTCATAGTTATCAAAGTGTAGCATACACCATTTTTGGAGTTGATATAACAGATGATTTCTGTCAAATTCACCTAATCAGCGGTCAACATCCAAGAAGCTGTAGACAAAATACTCGTGATGGTTGTCGGATGTCAAACATGGGGACCATGAGGTGCTCATAAGAGAAATAATTTCATCAGTGTTTCATTGAAATTCACAAAGAAACCTCGTGCCCCAAGAGCTAAGAAACACTCAAATTTTTTCCAGTTGCTAAAAAGTTTTTCTGTGAGTTTTATAATGTTTTGCTTACCAAGTAATTCAGCTTTGAGTGATACTCCGAACCAGCGAGAGAAGCACAGTTGTGTGCTCTTGTGATACTAACGTGCTTTCCTATGTTTCACAGTCTTAGCATAAACCATTGAGGAATTTAACTAACAGGCATTTTCAGTCAAATTCACCAAATCATGGTAAACATCCAAAAGGCTCTAAACAAACACCCATGATGGTGGATGGACAATACTTGGGGGGAGCCTATGATGGGGCTCATGAGAGAAGCATTTAATCAGAGTTTCATTGTTATTACACAGAGAAATCTCGTGTGC